>CM055910.1:50187497-50787497 GCA_029582155.1 Panopea generosa | reverse complement strand
CCCCGAGCCATGATTTAATTTGTATATAAAGCAACTCCCCGTGGAATTATTAATTTGTATAATTTGAGACTCATCGCGTCATGAATTAATTTGTAAATTAAGCGACTTCCCTAATCATGATTTAAATTGTCTCTCAAAAATAAGTAATTTGCGTATTTAGTGACTTCCAGCGTCATGATTTATTTTGTACAATAAGCGATTCCCCGCGCCATGATTTAATTTTACTATTAGCGACTCCCGCGTCATGATTTAATTTGTATATTAAGGGACTCCTCTCATTATTTAATTTGTATAATTAGCGGCTTCCCGCGTTACGATTTAATTTGTATAATTAGCGACTCCCCACATCATGAAGTAATGTGTATAATTAGCGACTACCTATAAACATAGTTTCAAGTTTCAAGTTTATTCAGCAATCGGCAAATTATGCCTTTGGCCATTTACAAAGTTTTACAAAGAAATATGGCAAAGACAAAACATATTGTAACAAACATATAAAACAATCATTACACATATAACAACACATCACATGTACATTAGTCCTGCGAAACAATCATACTTTCAAGGGTATTTTTTCTTATTACAAGAGCTTCTTGAATAAATTTTGAAATTTTGAACAACAATTTTTCATTCTTATACGACATGATATCTATAAATTTATTTACGGTAGGCCAAGCCATGCGGCCTAAATATTTAGTACGAACTTCCTTGTATTTAGTACAGCACAGCACGAAATAATATTCTGACTCAATAACATTCTGGTTACAAAGTTTACATAATCTATCGGCACGATCAATACCATTATATCTTCCGGTCTCAATTTCAAGAGAATGTGAACTTAATCTTAAACATGTATATTGCTTTCGTAGACAATCATTTTTAAATTTGTCAAAATAGTCTTCATAGCAAAATATGTTTTTAAATTTTACGTAATAATCAAGTTTAGGTGAGTTATGTATACTCATACTCCATTCTTGAACAAATTGGTCTCGTAATCGCCTTTTAAGTAAAGGGAAATAATTGGTATTGTTCCGAAAGTTGTAAGTTAAGTTCGAATAACCAAGATTGTCAATAATAGTTCTAATCCGATTTACCCAACAGCTCCTATTTATGTTATTACATTGGTCAATATAAATGCTGTATATAGGTGAGTTAATATCACTCATTATCTTTAACCAAAATTTTAACGACCTTTCCCTGCTTATTACAGTTAATGGAAATCGCCCTAATTCCCCATAAACAGCATAATTTGACGTTTGTTGACGTACTCCCAAAATATACTTGCAAAATTTGATATGTAGTTTATCTACTTCTTTATAATTATACACGCCCCAGACTTCAGCTCCATACAATAAAATTGGTACAACCATGGAATCGAATAATGACAGCTTTGTTTAAATATCTAACGGTACTCTGTCAAACGCCGACAGTAAATTATGATATGCCCTAAGGGCTTTATTTGATAAAGTTTTAACAGCGTTTGACAGGTTACCGGTATGAGTAAAATTAATACCTAAATATGTAAAGTTATCTACCATTTTAATTTTTTCGCCATTTATAAAAAAATCCACATTTTGATTTGTTTTCCTTTTTTCGAAAACACATACTTTAGTTTTATTTACATTTATTTTCAAACCCCATTCATGCGAGTATTTGTAAATACTGTTAATCTGAGCTTGTAGGCTGTCTGGATGCGTTGTAAATAACACAATATCATCGGCGAAAAGACTAGATATCTTGTCAACATATTTAGGTCATTATCAGTTAGTGCCTCAAAATTGATATAAGCGACAATATCATTAATAAACAAAATGAACAAAATGGGCGACAGTGGCTCTCCTTGATTCAAGCCCAACGTGACGTTGAAGAACTCACACAAATTCATATTCGATGAAAGTTTAACACGTGATTTAACATTGTTATATATAGCTTTTATCATATGAACCATTTTACAGCTAATACCAGATTGAAGTAATTTCAACCAGAGGGCATCTCTTATAACAGTGTCAAACGCTTTTTCATAGTCAATAAATACACACCATAATTTAGAGTTAGCGGATACTACCTTTTGTATAACAGAATGTAAAATAAATACTGCATCTGTGGTAGAGCGTTTATCACGAAAACCAAATTGTGCGTCATTAAAAACCTGTTCGGTTTCACACCAATTATTTATTCGGTTTCTTATGGTTAGAGAAAAAATCTTAACAATTGTATTTACTAATGTTATTCCGCGATAATTGGAAGGATTACCAACATCTCCTTTTTTATGAATGGGGACAATTACACCGTCACACCAAGCCTCGGGGTAAATACCCGAGTCATAGATAATATTAAACATCGTACACAAATAAGGACTTATAAAATCATTCGCTTCAATAAAGAAGTCGGCTACATTGTTATAATAATCGGCGCTTTTGTTTCTATTCAATGAAGAAATTGTTTTTCGTATTTCTTCGATACTTAACTGAGCATCTAACATTTCAATGCGTACCGTCTCATCACGAGTTCGGTTGTAATCATCCATGTTTACATGGTTATGAGGTGTATTAGAAATTGACGTAAAATGATTAACAAAGTCATTCATACTAATATCGTTTTGGTTATTGTTTTTCTTGTTAGTGAACTTTTTTATATATTTCCAGAACATTTTGGGTGAACGTTTACTTAAATTGGATAGGTTACGTTTCTCTTTCATATTAAAGGCACGTTTAGAATTGCGTTTTACATATGCAAATTTGCTCCGATTTCATAAAAATAACAGTTTATTTTCCTCAGAGGCATGTTCGGCAAGATTGCGTTTACATCTAAGGAACTCCGATTTAGCTTTGTGACAATTGTCATTAAACCACGGCGTTTTCTTGGTTTTAGAATGTGGTTTTGGTGAGTAAGATTTACCAAAACATTGAAAAGAAATATTATACACTATGTCAGATAGAGAGTCAATACTCCTATTTATATAGCATTCACCGGATATAAGCTTATCTGATATATCGTCTAAAATGTATTTTTTCGTGTTAAGTATGCTTAAAAAACTCTCCGACTCTGCAGGGTTCCATAGTATTTTATCGACATTACGGCGATTAGTATCTACATTCCTACTTGACATATAGTTTAAAGAAAATGTAATGGGACAATGATCAGAAAATTCTGTCATATCATAAATATAAACATCAGATACGGATTTAAAATTGTTGATATTAGTAATTAAATAAACAACAGTGCTAGAAACAGCCCTGTTTCTGTACACATTATGATAAGTACATTTACAATGACAAAGACGTCCGTTCACAATATGTACATTGTTTTCCTTACATAATGTCAGTAGTTTGTTACCAAAAGAATTCACGTGCAAATCATTATTAGTACGAATTGATAAATCGGTATCGTGTAGATTTTCATTCGGCATATTTACATAACGGTCTAAATGTGTGTCATCAATGTAATCGAAGAGATTACCCGTGCGTGCATTTAGGTCCCCTGACAAAAACACATCGCCTAGCTCACTAAAGTGTCTTATATCATTACTCAAGTGATGAAAAAAATCGAATTCAAAGAGACTAGAATTAATATTCTTATATAAATTAGACTCTTCTGGAGGAATATAACATGTACATAAAAAAACATCACCATCGGTATGTAGGAAACATTTTTTAAGTTTAAACCATATTATACCATAAGGATTTGTACTAACTAGTTCTAAATTGTTTAAAAAATTATTTTTATAATATATAACAACACCTTCGCTATTTCTCTTTGCCTTGCGGTTAAATTTAGGACGTGGACAATTAAAATAACTATATCCGTCAATATCAATATTCGATAGTTTAGCATTCCAGGTCTCTGTAAATAATAAAATATCAAAATCTGCAATAAAGTTTAAAAAGTCACAGTCATGCAGTTTTGATCTGATACCCTGAATGTTCCATAACAGAAACGACAACTGTTTCGACACAACTTCCTAGTTTCTATGGCCTGGTTCTGGGATAGAGTCCGCGGTAATCAAGACATCATTTACATATAGTTTATCATACGAGAGAACAGCACGCTTATTCTCTGACTTGGCCTTGATCATAACGGGGATCAGCTTGCGTCGTCTCTCTTGTATGGCTTTTGGGAATTGATCACTCACTCGGAACTGTGTACTATCAAGTTTATCTTTAGCTTTCTGTTTGACTGAAAGTTTATCCTGGTGAAAATTAAATTTCACAACAAATTTCACAATAATAGGCCTTTTTTTGTTGACATTATAGCGACCAATCCTGTGCGCGCGATCAATTTTCACTGCTTCATGCGAATTTGGCATATCCAGTTTATTCGCACAGAAATCTAATATTTTGTTTATACAGTTTTCACCTTTTCTTTCGTCGAAAGTGTCACATTCATCAAAATTAAAGAAAAGAAGGTTGTCCCTCATGGAGGGAGATTGGAGGTCGATCATTTCCTCAGTTAATCTGTTGTTATCTTCCACTAGTTTTTTGTGGTCCCTGGAACATATAAAATGCTATAAACATTGTACTGATGTTTTATGCTGAATAAAATATTCGTATATTAAGCGACTCACGTAGGAATAATTAATTTGTATAATTAGCGACTCCCCGCATCATGATTTAATTTGTATAATTAGCGACTCCCCGCGTCATGAAATAATTTGTACATGAACAACTCCAAGTGGGATAATTTAATTTGTATATTAAGCGAGTCACCGCGTCATGAAGTAATTTGTATAATTAGCGACATTCCGCGTCATGATTTAATTTGCGTAATGAGCGACTCCCCGCGTCATTATTTAATTAATATATTTAGCAACTCCATACAGGATAGTTTAATTTGCATACTAAGTGACTCCCCCGGAGTAACCCGGTAATTTTGATTAATTTTGTATATTAAGCGACTTTAGTTTGTATATTAAACGCCTGTTTTCTGGATAGTTACACTTTCATTTTAATCGATTTCCCATGGGATAGTTTCATTTGTGTATATTTTGGCTCGCGCGGGTAGTTTTATTTTAATATGAAGCTAATCTATCCCGGAACCTAATATCTCCTGAAGCATGTCTATGAACTCTCAATGAAAATGTACGAAATGTATATGCGTGTCCCACAATTCATAACAATTGAACGCTTACCAAACTGTGACGTCATTAAAAATTTCTGTTGAAGCATCTGACCGATCAACGTGCTCAAATGTGTCTTTCCCACATTGCTATTTAACAGACCCATTCGGATTAGGTTTGTGTCTGTTCTAGACTAATATAGTGTCATTTGTATACTGAACAACGTCCAATGATGATACTTTTATTTTTATATGAATCAACTCCCTGTGTTGTTTTTTTTTGCATTACTTTTGTATAATATGCGACTCCCCACTGTTAGTTTCAAGTGCCGCGACGGGAGATAGCGTCACGTGTAAACGTACCTTCTAGTTGCAAAGAAGTCCAACTGTTGTAACTGAACTAGGATGGTTCCCGTGTGTCCAAGTGGCGCCACTTCATTTGGTTCCCGGAAATCTCTGCAAATATGGTAACTGTTATTTTTTTTGTAAAAGTTTAAATTTGAATTACCACTTCTATTCAAATAATTTTCAGTGGATATGTTGTCTTTATTTTTTAGGGACCTATACGTTATGAATTTGGGAAGTAGGAATGGGGGAGACATTTAACGCCATATCCAACACATGACAGATATATGACAATCTAGATATTATTGGTAGAGGAAACAATCAGAATTAGTCGTTCCGCAAGTACACTGTAACAGTCAACTTTCTCATATACAGTTTATGGATCGAGCTGAACTCGAACCTACGACTTCAGCGATTGGAGGTATGTGGTCATTTGAGGAAAGTGCCTTAAACCACTAGGCTACCGATTATCCTGGACGAAGAAAATATTAGGAAGTCAAAATTAAATCAAGGGATACCTTCAAACAGGCTAAATTAAATTACGAAATATTACTTTTAATAAACCACATGAACCTGAAGTTTTATATTCACTTTAGAATAATGTTTGCTAATGTATACAATAGGTGTCTCTATGTCATTCATTATTGTCTCCTTGTTTTGTGTATCGACAAGGTGGCGTATCAAAATGAATTCGGAATAATCGCGTAGATTATAACTTTCTATAAATTCCATACTGTGATATTGTACCATTGTTTCGTTAAGACACTATGCCATATAAAATCCGTTGTTAATAGTTTTATGATAATTTTTTTTAATTTTTTTTTCAGTTTCCTTTAGAATTGCAAATATCGTCATGAACATGCCGTATATCATTTAATATTTGATATTATACTTAGTTTTGTCACAAATATGTTGTCATAATATGAAAATAGATATTGTGTTATATAAGTAAGGTATATTTGGTGTTAAAGGAAGATATTGAAAAAAGTCTAAACGAGAAAGACTGGTGGTCACTAATTAAAAGCTTGCTTTGTTCTTTGGGATTTCATGACGTCTCGCTTTATCAAAGTGTAGAAAATTTACAATTATTTATATCTAATGTTTAGCAAAGGCTTAAAGATCAATTTATGAAGGACTGGTCTAGTAGATTGAATTACTCAATAAAAGCTATTTTCTACCGATGTATTTCAAATTTTATTTTTTCCACCGTATTTCAATGTGTTAAATGTTAAAACTTTAGAATAGGTGTTTGAATTAAGAGGATCCTTTATTGAACAGGCAGGTGGACTAAACCTCAAAGTACACCAGAAAACGAAAGAAAATGTGTTATTTGTAATGTTTTAGAGGACGAATTTTATCAAATTATTATTGGAGGCATTGAAACATGATAAAATTTGTAGAATTATTGATTTCTGAAAACGAACGTGTTATTAATAAGTTAAGCATTTCATTAATACAGTTTATTTTAGTCAGATCCGAAAAGCTTAATACTAATACAAATGATACTAATACAAATGGTACTAATTAAGAAAGGCTCAATATCTATACATATGTTCAATGAATGGTCTTGTATTTCGTTTTCGTCAAGATCATTCTTCTTCTTTTTGAACAAAAAATATTTCTCCATGATTATTAATCTTGTAAAGGATAAGTATTCAAACTGAACACCATTGTGCAATGTTAAACGGTTTGGATGTACATATATATCAACTACAGTTGTTATTTATGTAATTATATGGATGTATGTTTATGTATAGAATATATTAGTGATATGTATTACATTTGAATATATACGTACATTACTTAACATATATGCTATCCATTAATTTGTAATGTACTGATTTATGCCTGCCGTCATGTATATCTAATATATGTCCTCATGGGTCTAAAGACCTTCTAGGAAATATGAAAAATAAAACTTGAAAAAATAAACTGATATAGAACATAGAACTTCAGGCCCCTGTATAATTAACGCACAGTATACATGTTGCAGATATAAACTACAGTAATTTGACAATAAACTGTTCAGCTAATACTAAAATATAGATGTGAAACAATTCATAAGTTATATATTACACTCAGTTGGTACTGCTTCAATATTATGCCATTCTTAACATATGGTTAGTTGCAAAATATACCGAAGGGATAATAGAAACGCCAGATGCATTTCAGAGCCAAATTATTCAATGCTCGTAAACGATATTTACAGTTTCAGAATATATATATGTATGTTCAGGTATTTCGTTAATGGGTTTGTCAATATGATCATTATGGTTGACAAATACCTTTACATACAATTTCTAAAACTGTAAAATAGCGTACACTTTTTTTGATAATAGTGGCTCTAAAAATAGCCCGGTATTTATCATTTCAGTATATTTTTATTCTTAATAATATTATTTCTGAAATATTGAATATATCCACACACACACCACACGCCCTAAAGAATCTTTTTTTAAAAAACACTTTGGACTCTCATTTCCGCATTGTTCGGCTCCGGTTTTAATTTAAAGAAGCAGCATTGAGTATGCTCGTATCAATGACAAACATAAGAAACAATGGAGTTGTTGACCATGATTACCTATTTATTGTGACTTTTAGTACTGTTGTAAGTGGGCGGTGTTAGCATAATATGTATCTGCCATATAAGTGTAAATATTTAAGATATGTTAATCTTGCAGAAGAAATTAATTAAAATTTGTTCAAGAACGTTATTTATTTTAGATATATAAAGACAAATGAGAAGTTTAAAACTTCGAGTCTGTAGGAAAGAACGGGGACTTCAAAGTTCACACTTCATACTATTTTTTACTATACACAATACATTTGGTTAAAATTTCACACTTCACATTTCACATTTCAGACTTCACACTTCACATTTAATACTTCACATTTCACACTTCATACTTCACCTTCACATTTCATACTTCACATTTTACACTTCACATTTTATATTTCATACTTCACACTTCTTACTTCACATTTCACACTTCACATATCACACTTCATATTTCACATTTCACATTTTACACTTCACATTTCACACTTTGCACTTCATATTTCACATTTCACACTTCACATTTCACACTTCACATTTCACATTTCAGACTTCACACTTCACATTTAATACTTCACATTTCACACTTCATACTTCACCTTCACATTTCATACTTCACATTTTACACTTCACATTTTATATTTCACACTTCACACTTCTTACTTCACATTTCACACTTCACATATCACACTTCATATTTCACATTTCACATTTTACACTTCACACTTCACATTTCACACTTCGCACTTCATATTTCACACTTCACATTTCACACTTCACATTTCACACTTCACATTTCACATTTCAGACTCCACACATCACATTTAATACTTCACATTTCACTCTTCATACTTCACACTTCACATTTCATACTTCACATTTCACACATCACACGACTTACTTCACATTTCACACTTTACCTTTCACACTTCACATTTCATACTTCACATTTCACACTTCACACTTCTTACTTCACATTTCACACTTCACACTTTACCTTTCACACTTCACATTTCACACTTCTTTTTTCACACTTCACACTTCACATTTCAGACTTCACATTTAACAGTTCACACTTCACGTTTCATACTTCACATTTCACACTTCACATTTCAAACAGACGATTCCGGCTAAGAATAGAATCACTGCCGATCTCTGCAGAGGGATAGGAATCCTCCGAATGAGTGTCATGTTCATTTTATCATTTTTGTCATGTTCACTATTTTGGTTAAATAAGCAACCCTTGTGTGGTTTCAGGGAGCCATATGAGTGATGGCAAGAATAGGATCACTGTGGCTCATGCATGTCGTAAGAAGCGACAATTCGAGTAATACGATACAATTTGCTGAAATTCTGCAGTTCTGCAGGTATCAAGGCTCTTGGTTCATTCTGCATATTCATTTGTTTGTGTATTTTTGTTTAAATCTGTATGTTAAATTGTTGTATTTGTACATATAGAGTGAACCTGGAATCTTCCTTCCTGTTGGCGTCGAATAACCTATAATGTGTTAGGTACGCCGTAAAACCCTATTCATTCATTCAAACAGACGCTTTATGAATCGCGCCATAACATATCGTTCAAAATAGTGGAGATCGATGCAGTGATTAACGCAGGTAAGTTCTTTTGTCCGAGTTAAATGCGACTTAAATTATTAATCTTATCGCATAAATTGATCAAAAGGTACACAAAAACATATTTAACAAGTTACATGGAAATTATTTATAAAAGGAAAAAGAAAGGTCTCACAGACAGTTTATATTTATAACTACACGTCGTTCACATGATTTGTGTACTGGGAAGCATCACTATGCACCGGTAACAATCTCTCTTTTAGTATATAATATAGTACCTAAAGTATCTAGATCTATAATGAGCAATGTAGATACTATATTATAGGACATATATATAAAAAAGAGATTGTGACCGATGTCTCTGGTTAGATCTAGCAGTCATTTCGGAGTAAGCCTACTCTGTAATAAGTTTCAATTGTAGCGTTATAATTGATTATTGTGTGTAACGGCGCAATTTACCTTTATAATGCATGAAATAAATATATTAAAAAGGTTATGAAGGAGAGGGCAGACGCGTCATGTAGAAACCAAAAGGAAGCAAGTTTTGTTTTTTATAGGCTTAGGAGAATGGGAGCCAAGGGACACCGTCCTCTGAATTTATGTCAAGTCAAAGTATATGCTCCCCCCCCCCCCCCCCCAACACACACACACACACACCTCACAAATATTTTGTTACAAATGTTTAAAAGTCACAACATTGCAAACACCTTGAGTAAATTGCATTCGTATTTTTTTGAAGTTTAAGATATCAAACTAAAATCCGGGCAAGGCCCCAACCCGTACCCCGATCACAGCTGGAGGGTGATTTCCCCTACCATAATACTCTCCACACAGGTTGCCACCCGAGGCCCCCAATAATTTAAACTCTTTACGCCTGTGTTTTTTAGGTGATTTTATGTTTTATCATAGTATTTAAATATCAGCAGATGAACTTTAATAATTTAATAAACATTAAAATTACAAGGGTTTGCTAGTTTCAACAAAACTACTAGAAGTACATTGTTCTCATTATCACCTTATTTCTAACATATTACCACTATCAAGGCCATAACCTTCATAGTTAACTGATGTAAACATAACACAATAAACAATGAATATCTTTCATTAAATAATATTTTTATAGTAAGAAAATGTTAATTGGATTTTGATTTTTTTTGTAAACTATTTCTTTAGTAGTTTTAATACAGAAATGCCAATCTCAGTAAATTCATTCCCATTTTAATCAGGGAATATTATTGCTATGTCTCTAGTAGATCGACTAACAAGTATAGTAACAATAATTCCCAGAAACATTCCCTTAACGTATTTTTGTTTTATTCAGCATCATATTTGCTTTATGTTCATTGGATCTGGTAATTTTTTGATATATATGTGACAGCTATAAACTTCTTATTACTGCTACTTTTGCTAAAACATATTCTTCTGGAGGCCTTATATCTTGATTTTCCATACGTTGAATGACCTACAACACCCTTTTTATGGGTAAGCTTTGGTCATAATGGGTTCACATTTAATTTGAAATATGACTAAAACTATTTTATTTGTGTTATTTTTTGCATTCCATTTTTTTTTTGTTTTAAGATTGATGATGATGAAACGCTAGTTATAAGTTTCAAAAGACGACGTGCAGCAACTATGTTTTTCATTGGCGAAATTACCAAGTTATCAAAGGAGCAAGACCAAGGTATTTTAAAAGGTTAGTGAAACATTCATGAATGCATGCATGACTATACTTTTTGCTCATTTACAGTATACAGTTTATTGAAACATAAAAAGGTCCCTTTATATAAAGAGGGTTGTGTGGCTTTGAATTCTAAAATTAACAAAGAAAACGTTAGTTTACCAGGTAAAGAACATTTCTTATCAGAAACTACTAGATAAAAATCAGTCTAATCAGTAGCATCCTTGTAAAAATATCTCTCCTAACCAATGGCTCAAATTCATCTAACCCGAGGCACTAAACTTTTTCTTTTAATTTTTCTTTGAAAGAACATAGCCTGACACTAAGAAATTTGACATCTTCTATTATCAGAGTATGATCATAGGTTTAGTTTGTTGATGATGATATTGATTGTGTTTATCGTTGTCACTGGTTATATGAGCGACGCCTCCAAAAGAATATTAGTCATTTTAGATTTTTGGATGATAAAGCAGAGATACAGAAGACCCTTTTGTAGCGTCCCTGGTTCTTTTACATGCCCGGTGTAAAGCACCAATACATGGGCCTCGATTTTTTGTACATGTAAGTCTTATCCGAAAGACTTATAAATATTTTAGTTGGAGGAGTGGGGGGATCGAACATCGGAAGTATCATAACATATTTTTTACGTTTTTAAAACATGCAGTAGGAGCGTACAAGTAATGAAATTAAGTCATGATGAAACTTAAATGTTAACATTTTGTGTCCTGCTTTATCTGCTGCAAACCAAAAGTTTAAATTATGGCTACTTTACAGGGATCAAAGTCTTAAAATCATTTATATAGTTATAATAAAAATTACTATCAATGGCTATAATAAATTCTTTTAGACATTGATGTATAGTTATAGTCTAAAAGTCCTCCTCCATGTACCCGCAACCCTGAGCTTATATAATTGCATGATATGCAGCTGTATGTTTTTTTTCTGTTTTAGCTGAGTAACTTACTTGTTTGCCACGGGATTAAAGCGTTCATGCCAAAGTTTAACATGTATGTTTTCATATTTGTCAGGAGAATGATATTGAATCACTTAATCCTCTTGCTCCATATTCCAATTTAAGCTATTTTAACTTTTGAAGATGAATAATATCTATATATATATCATGTGTTTTCCAGAAAAGAAAATACAGAGCAACATGGCAGAAATTAATGAAAAGTATGGAAGTTCTAATGCTAATGCTGCATCTGGGAGCAAAAAAAGTAAGATAAGTAAGGTATGTTAAGTTAAGATGAAAATTAACAGTATCCCAACAAAACTACTAAATAATAGTAACACCTTTTATATTATTTAATATATATGACAAACATGTGGTAAATATATATTGTACTTTGATCTTAATGAAACTTGCTTTATATCATCATCATCGTCATCTGAACAAGCACTAATTGTCACGATTTTTTGGCCAAAATATTATTTTAGGAGTTGTGCTCCCCTTTTCTGCATTAAAACTATTTCATATAATATGTACCTTGTAGCATCAACTACTACAGTTTTAATCTGATTATAATCAAACTTGCTGTGAATCATCACCACCATTTGAATCAGCGCATTTTTTCAGGATTTTCCGGCCAGATTATTATTAAAGGAGTATTGCCCATTTTTCTGGCTGAACAAAAATAGAGTGTAAATGCATTTTCCGGGAGTTCCTGGAATTAAATATGACCCCTCGATAAGCACAAAAATGGCCCATTTACTGTGCAGCATGCATGTTGTCAGTTGGATTCGAAATATAGTAGATAATACATATATATATATATATATATATATATATATATATATATATATATATATATATATATTAAGACAGAATTATTAATAAAATCATTCATGTCACATGAACTATTACAGTGATCAAAATTTAATACTAAACTTATGAAGTTTACAAATTACCCCACACATCACCAGAAATCATTTAATTATACAGACACGCACAAAACCATAAAAAGTAATTTTATCATGAGACACTGATATTTTTTTATTTTCTTTCGTATCTTGTATTGTTTTCTTTCTTTTCATGGCTGTTTTATGTAATTGTTGTTGTAATTAACTGCTGTCAGAAACATCATTGCGGTTTGTTTATGTTGTGATGCGATTCCCCTGGGGTCAAGTCACGCACAGATCTCGGCACGCGCGAAAGTGAGATTTCAGCTTTTCGAATTAGAGAATAATAAACCGTATAATTTTGTATTTCAATCAAACTTTATGGTTTGAAGAATGTTTTGATATATTTTAAAAATGCACAGGTTTCTGTTATTTCGACAGCTATCTGAATTTTCAATAAGATCAATTTACATAGATCTGTTCAGCTTGATGCTTGTATTAACACAAGTGTAAACATTGTCCAAGTATTCAAGTGCACTAGGAAAGAAATATTTTACTTAACTGACACACTGTCTTTGAACCGTGCCAGAATATGAGTATCGATAAAACATATCAACATTTAAACAGATTTTAAGCAATACAATTATTCAATTCTCAGAATGAAATGTATTTTTATTACAGCAGTCGTTTTTTAAGATCATTTAATAACTATTAACTATAAGTACGTTATGTAATACGTTGACTATTTCTAAGTATCAATTATAGTATATTGGCATTGGTCCTAAAACCCCTAACTGCATTTAATAAAAGGAGATTTAGTCTAGTGATATTGAAACTTTATCGAATATACAACGTTACACTACTTAAAATAATTGAGGTTAATTTACGTAGAGTATGTCCATAAATTTGGCTATTACAACTTAATAGTTTGTGATGATAACCAGTCTATTGATCTGTATTTGTTTTTAAGTTGAAATATCCGCCCAAGTATTTACAAATCCAAATTTTATTTTCATTAGGTAGCGCAATACTGCCAGAGGCAACTACATAACATGTTCGTTTACTTGTTGCCAATGTTAATGTAGAAAATGATAACTTCTCGTCTTAACAGTTAACTCAAGTTTTGTTCAACTAATCGGAAGTTTAATGTTAAAAAACCATTGAACACATGAACGCATTAACCATATCATAGTATTTTATCAGCATAGTTTTTTAACACCAGTTAGTTCAAATTATGAATACATAATGTTTTAAACGTCCTATAAATGCATGTAACATATTAACTGCTATTTTTTATGTTTGTTTTGATAATATATATTTGAACAGAGCGGCATGTACATACGTCTGTCATGCAAAAGTTATCAATTATATTTTTTTAATAAATTGTAATATACATAAGTTACAATCACATGCTTGCGTAAATTACAATTAAAACTTCAAAAAGAGCCGTTAGACTTAAAACAAATTTAAATTATTCAAAATCTACACTCAATACTAAGTTCTACAAATATATATACTGTTTTCTAATATAGATAAATAAACATTGACATTTTTTTTAACAGTCATAAAAGCTTACAACAATATTAGTCGGAGTAGCACGGTAACGTTATTACATGCCATCTTTGACAGCATGATTCTGCACCAAAAATGTTCATGGCTGAGTTAGTTACATTGTATCGTATCTAGCATAATATAGTAGTATATAATATATCATTCTGGTAATGCTCTTTGCCAATATATACAGTCAAACAGAAATAAAGTATATAACCTAGGAAAATCAGGTTAACAGAGCGATCCATTCGTATACCGGTATACATTGCCTGTATTTGCACCCAGATTGAAAGGCACACAGTGATACTCTGAATCCTTTACTGAAGAGCTACGTTTAGACTAATTCAACAGAACATCTTGGGTTCAAGGAAAACGACATATTTCAACATGTGGTATGTATTATTGCCAGCATTCTCTTTATGACGGGGAACAAAACACTGATAAACGAAAAGGGCGTTTGCAAGAAAAATGACCGTAATGAAAAGAGCAAGGTAGTTAATTTAAAACAAAAAAAAAAGAAGTTGAATACCAGCTATCGCTGAAGATACGTCACGATTCAGTTGAATAACATTTTGTTGTTGCTAGATTAATGGGCCATTCGAGCGATGTTTCTACTGTTTGTTATGAGGGAATCATTGATTAATCATTTTTAATCACCTTAACTTCTTGTCTGTTTTTGATGAAATTTTCTGAGAACATCTCATATAGACTGTATTAAAGAATAGTATAGTATTGATACGATCCATTGTTGGCTTGCTTGTAATATTGAATAAATCAAATGGTCAGTTTAAATTGGGTTCAGTATGTCACGTTGGATGCCAGCAAAGCATTGGGTTGGGCAAGAACAAAGCTAAAACACTCAGTGATATACTTCAGTTATGTCGCAGACGATGGAAAACTATAACTACTCACAATGCCGGTCGGTAAAAAGAGAAAACTAATTAGACATATACTATGCAGTTACCAAGACTCTTCAAATCCATGTCGTCATTAATTTTGAAATAGCGACATCTATATTTGATGAATTTCTATTGTTAAAGCAATTAATCGCGGTCGGATCTTAACAATTGTTATGAAAATCAAATGAACGAACTTTTAAGGAGAATGCGGACGTTTTTACGTGGTCGTTCAAATCATAAAATAAATAATGCTACAATTTTTTAAGACTGTTGCTCTCTACACTTATTATGTTACATATAAACCGATGGTATACGTACATAACTGATAAAAACAATAACTTAAAAGAGCAAATCATAATTGGGTGCACATCTGTCTATTTGTTTGATTGAATAGCGTCATTTTGTATACATTTTTGCATGAAAGGGAGATAACTGAACGTGGCGTTTTAAATATAATGCAGTACAAGTTTTTGCCCATTCCGAAGTTACTTATTTTGTTAATGTTTATATTTGTCCCCATTTATTGAAATCAAATAACACTGAGCACAAATGAGGTATTTGCAAAGTAGGAAGTTTAGACTTAGAGTAGCTATTAACTTAATACGGCTTCTATTAATGTCTAGAAAAAATATGTCAGATCAAGTTATCTAACGAAAGGCGGTGGTTTACTCGGTGATATAATACAGGTAAAATAACAATACACCTTTATTTCAAATTTCACATGAGCAAAAGAAAATAACATCAGTAATATTAGAAGTTATGACAAGTTTTAAATTTCATTTTATAATTATTTTTTAGCAGAAAATAAAAATCTACCAAGGTTTTTATTTACAATAAAACCATACTTAATGAAAAAATCTGAAAAGTATACGAAAATTATTTAACTCAGTGAAAATCAGGTGTTCTTATTAATAATAAAAATATGCGGAAGAATGTGGATAATACGAAACTAGGTTATAGTTGTATTTATTTAATTTCCTGATCTGGTCTCATTTTTAAAAAATATATATATTCAAGAACATAATTATTAAAAATATTTGTATAGTTTTGTTTAGTTATTATTTAACTTCGATTGTGAAACAAGTTATTACCACTTATGACAAATCACGTTTGCAGTATCCCAGGGTAAAAGCAGTACTAAGCATACATGGGGAAATGGCTGCACATAGCCGTAACGTAGTATCGAACCCAGAATCATCCAATCCTGGGTTCAATTCTCTACCACTGGACCACAAGTTCCACACATGAATAGTTTCTTTACTTTCAAGTCGATTATTGAATATCCTTCTTATTTCTTATTTATATTAAAATACATAAATGCCATTCATAAAATATGAATATATAAGACCGGTGAGTTGCATGAAACATTTTGCAATGCAAAGATAGGTTTACAAAAGAAACAGTCATGTTTATTTCATTGGAGTGTTTATCTCTCTGTTTGACAAAGGTGTCTGTGAGGAATTGTTGTTATGACAAACTGATTAAATAGATATGTGTACTAGTGTTAGATTACCAGTACTCGATATCACTCTATCTCCGCATGTAACTGATAATTTTCCCACTTGAATCAGCGGTGAGAGACAAACGATAATGACATGCAATGCCGCAATTATCAACACGGAGACCAGGCGGAGATTCGTACTCACGACCTCTGGATTGATAGTCAGACGCGCTACCAACTGAGATAATCGGGCCTGGCAGTGGATTACGAAGATACGACATAAACGATTTTCTCAAATATGAAATATAGCTACCCTTCTAGTGAATAACAAGAGCATTTTATCATTGAAAATGACTACAATAAGACCCATATTGTTTGTAAAAGATGCAAACATAAATTAATCACCTGCTGTCAACAATAACTAAATCAGGAAGAGTGCGTCTTAACATTTGTGAACCAGAACTCGTCGTTAAAATATTGCATTACATGTGTATATGTTCAATGTTAATACAATTTAATACTTTATAATATTATATACGTGCAGAAACAATACAATATAACTGTACAACTGTTTAAAAGGAATGTCACGTAATTAGCTCATTTTCTTATTGTTAGTTATAAAACAGACAGACACTTAATATTATAGAATACATCCATTATTGTAGTTCTGGTGTTACAAAGACTATCACTTAATATGTTCCTATATTACACGAGTTCATAAATATATCACCTTGTTAATGCATCTGCAATATTTATTCTACATATCTAGCACTTGCATTTACCCCCAAAAAGAACAGCATACTATGAATCATGCATATAATATAAACAATCATGTTCAAACCCACATGTGACTTGCTGTACGGAACGGAACAGTTAACACGTCACCTGAATTAGAAAGAATACATAACTATCGGTTAATGTCATATACAAGTTCTAATAGCGCTTTGCCATAATTTGAAGATACTATTGGAACTACACAAGTGGCGGGTAAGTTGATTCGTTCAGTATATTATTCGAGACAACTATACTTAAGTCTGTTCTTTATCGACGACCTTTACTTATTAAGTCCTTTATTGAAGTAAAACAAGATTAAAGTGTGTGATTATAAGAACATACAAAGTGTGTACGTATTTCCATTGCACTCTTTAATCTTCGCAAGTATGTTTTGGCCTTGAAACACCTTCTCCGTGCAGCTATACGCAAATGTGATTATGATCCCGATTTTTATAAACAGTAATATCAATATTTACGTTCAGAAACAGAACATTAATTTAAGGATATACACGGAATATTCATGAGTGCCGGGTAAATACTAACGGACAATATACTAGTCATAAAATGTTTACTAAACAATCATAGTTATGTAGTTTTCTCGACTGGTTGATTGCAGACCGGTGGAGGTGGGTCTTCGCATGCTTCATTTATCTCAGATGCCGTTATATAGTTATCGTCAATCGGTTGTGATTGGCCGTAACGACAAGTTCTGTTCACCATGTAACGGGGTTGCCAATCAACAGACGGCTTCATCGCTGGTCTCACCTGAAAATAAATAAATTGCTATAAAGATAAGTATAATCTAAGTTTAAAGACGCAAGCGGGGAAGTATTATAATGAACATGTACGCATCCAAAAAGCCAGTAAGAAGAAACCATAGTTAAGGAATTTTGTAAAAGTAACTCTGACTAATTGCTGATGCATTGAAAGGTGATGCTGACAGCATGCCTACTACTTATTGCGTAATTCAGGATAGAGTTCGAATCCATGTCCGACCACGTTTGAAATTTGCAAGGTCATACATATTCGCTATCTGCATACATAGGAATAGTTAGTGACTTGCAGAAATAGTATGTGTTTATTACTGCTTAAACGCCTGGCAGCTCCCATGAATGACAATTAGGTGCGCTGACATACATATGATATAACTGAAATACTGCTGAAACCACTCACATAAAACAAATAATACACTGTTATTCTTTAATACGTACCCCTTTGTAGCGGTATATTTGGAGAATAGTTACCCCCAGGAATATGAGCGTTGGCGTTATAATGAGTAACAGACCGATGGCCTCTCCGGAACCTGGGATTTCCTTTCCATCGTAACTAGACTTGGTGTAACCAACGGCGGATGCCAGAAATATGAACTGCAAATTAAAAAGAACAGAATTGACAAACAATTATCATATTGACAAAACCATTTATGAGATACTTTTACATGCATATCATAAAATAGTATATAGTTTGATAATGAGGCTCTGGCATTAAAACGACAATCCGGTATCAGATAGTATTACAATATGTTTACCAAATTATGATATACTGAACAGAACAGCTAACCCCCACCTGACATTTTATGTTCCTGCCATTTATGTATTTTTTCAAAATCTATCAAAGCAACTGCCTTAAAACTTGGACTTTAATAAGAAAGAATATTTGAAAATCAATACATATTGGCTGTTAGTATCGTATACAAATTGTGATAACGGTTATTATTTTGAATTAAATCAAATATGTTGACGAATACTGGTAATAAAATGTTCCGTTCGATAAAGTTAGATCGTAATATATAAACTTGACTCAACCAATTAATTGACTTTGAAAACAAAATGATATAACCGACAATCCATAATCAGAAAGAATTATCATGTTTACTGGAATGATTATCTGTGCTTAAAGAATATTCAATCAAACACAAAGTATCAAAAATATGCCTTGGCATTGTTATAATGAAAAAATATATAGTTATCAACATAATCAGCTTTTATATTGTAAAATATAAGTGCAAAACTTGACTTTGAAACAAAATAAGATAACCTTTTATACGGAAATTGTGAACACGTTATACAATGGCTTACCACACAAAATAAGGGTGTAGTCACAACCCACGTCACTTTCCAATATATCCAGAATATTCTAGACTTCTTGCCGATCATCATCTCAACATCCTCGATGAAGTTATTGATGCCGTACACCCAGCACACAGATACACTCTCCAACACGATAAACAAGGTAACCGTGAAGTCGGCCGTGTATCTGTCAATTAACACCACCATGTGTATCCCTCCTTGGGTGACAAGTGGTAAACCCAGCAGGAACTGGAGCACGCAAATTCCTATCAAAGCAAACGCCTTGAACCGTTTGAAAAATAACGGGAATTTATCTTGAAGTGCCGCAAAAACAGTCCAAACCATAACAAACTGTGAGTCCAGTCCAAGTGTAAACGCCATCATGAAAAATAAGAATGACCAGACAGCTGATCCAGGTAAAAGTGTCATTCCTTGTACGTACGATATAAAGAGTATACCAGGTCCTTCCTCAAATATATCCTCGATTGGCTTGCCTAGTTTGTAGGAGGCGTGTCCTAAAAATGCAAAAATGATAAACCCTCCTAAAATACTCGTTATAGTGTTGATAAAGCCGATAAGAAACGCATCTCGCAGAATGTTGTTGTTGAACCGATTGTAACTTGCCATTGCTATGTGACTGCCGTAAGCAATTCCAGTTGAGAAGATAGCCTGCGTGGCAGCGCTCGCCCATATGTTTAGGTCCGTCAGCTTGGTCCAGTCCGGTTGGGTGTAAAACTTTATTCCAGACTCGTACCCTGGAAGGGTCAATCCTCGTGTGAGTAAAATGACCATCAGCCCAAATGGAAATGTTGCCGTGATGTATATTACCTAGAAAGGTAACATACGGATATTAGATTGATTATGAATGAGAGAAAATGTGCACGCAGCCTGTAGGGAAAGAAAAATATGTCGACTTTCCGGATAACTCAGTTGATAGAACAGGGAAATGTCACGTTTTCGATTTTGAGTAGTGATCTATCTGCTAAGCTAGCCGGTTGGTCAACACAATATAAGAAATAAACAATTACTGAAAACAAGTGAAATATTGGTTCTAGGAAATACATAACTAGCATGTTATTTATTATTATAAGTTCCATTATTTAGTAAGTTCGTGTTTGTCTTAGGTTTGCAGAAATAAAGAAAAGAAAAATAATTCTCGTTGTCGTCTTGTTCGTGTCAACTGCCATTTTTATGTTAAACTATAAATATGACAACACCTATTAATAAAATATATATTTCTCTAATGTTTATGTCGACATGTTCATTATTGTTGGCACAATCACTAATGAAATACATTTACACACATGTTCTAAACCCATAAATATCGCTTACATTAATTTGATAATGCGGTGATGGAATCCATCCGGTTTTTCTCTATCCTTTCAGTTTGCTTTAAACCGCTTATACCTTATAATTGTCTTTAATGCTAACCAGATATGTTATGATACGTGATAAAATAACCCTTTATAAGCACATGGCTATTCAAAATGAGTACAACAGGCGCGAAATTATTGAGCGTGTTTGTTAATGTCAAATATAACCTTTAATCAAATGTACCATATCACCGGTTGAAGCAGTAGTATTTTAAAAAAGGTTTTTGTTAATCGAAATGGCCAGACACTATGAGCTTATGAGACACCTTCATGTTGTACAGTTATTTCCCGAAATATATCCTTGACAGGCGTCAGACGGTTGGACCTTCGGTACTGCTGTGTGAGCAAACGGACGCATAAAAATTCAAATTCTTCCACCTTAATTTGAACCTTCGACAATTCGCTTTTGAGGAAAACGCTTTAACCACTAGCTCACATAATATGGTTTTACATTGTATACCAAAGCCATATAGAAAAAGCCATATTATATGATTATATGAAATTATATGAAATTATTGATTTTAACCTATTAATGTTTTTGTATCTAAAGTTACCAAATAAATGAAACTAGGCTTTTATACGGTTATATTCTGTTTCCGTTATGCAATGTTTTCATTAGGTTGAATCGCAAACAAAACTAGTTAATGTAAACTTTATAATGAGTATACCAAATAGAAACATACAAAGATATTATATATAACTACCACACATATTGATGTTTCAATGTTTTTTAATCATACACAGGTGCATACTTTCGTATTTGTAAGAGTCGAGGCATAGTTTTGCTTACGTCTTGTGATATACCACCAGGGGTAAGAGCAAGGTCGGGTGCCAGGTTTAACCTCCCTAATGGCGGTTGCTGCAACTGACCATTCCACTTTGTTTTACATGTATGTAACATACATGTCTATAGAGGATCATAATTATGCTAATTTGTTAATGAATTTATTAAACGAGTTGGCAAATATATATTATGGAAGGCTCTGCCGAGCATCATTATCTTTCAGCCATGTTTTTGTTTTTGTTGACATAGAAGCAGTTGATCATGAGAATTAAATATCAATTTTCCAAAGCGAAGTGCCAGTTACCAATAAATTGTAAAACAGTGGAGTTTTATTTAAATGTAGAACTGTATGAGAAACAGACGCCGAATTAATATATGAACAAGGTCCCTGAAAAGGTGGTCGGTCATAGGCGCCATCACAAATGACCACAAAATGGCCCTCGCTCAGGTCGTGAGACAGTGTTTGTCAATTACATTCGAAAAGACGATGGACGGTTCTACTCAACTTTAGCTGTGTTTTTCCATAAGTAAAAGTGGAAATCCAATATATTAACTGTTAAAGGTATATGAGTTGGATGCAAAGACAAATCAAAACTTTTCTGTTCCAATTTTGGATGAGGCAGCCCTGGCACTGACCAGAATGCAAAGACAAGATGCCTTGCTCTGTAGTGCAACCGGCAGTTTTATGGCATCATGGGTGAACACATGCATCATCTTCCGTGGCTAGGTGGTTAAGGCGCCCGCCTCGGAAGCAGAAGGTCGAAGGTTCGAATCCCAGTGAAAGCACTTGGATTTTTCTGATGCATCCGGTTGCTCACCCAGCAGCTAGTTAAATAGAGGGGTACCGAATGTCTAAGAGCCTGACGCTTGGCAATGATAGCTTTCCGGAAGTAACTATGTACAACAAAAAGGTGTCTCTTAAGCCCAGTGTGGCTGGCCCTTTTAAAAGGGGTGGCACTATAATAAATAAACACTTTACTTTTACTTTACATACTTGTCATTTTGAAGATAAACAAATATTGGCATTATATTTCAATATTTTGAAATATTTATTTGAAATGTATTCTAATATACTTTTGCAAAGTAGAGTTATTGCAATACACCCAAAACTGTACTGCATAATTATACTGTTTATATATACATATTTATGTATTTTGAATGTACTTGTGCAATACAATGAATAAAAAAAACCTAATTGTCGTACATATTTTGTATTCATTTCATAAGTGTGTCACAATTTAAACAAATATTACAAGGGTACCAGGACATAGATTATTAATTATACGTTAGTACGGTATATGAAATTAAGATGGAAGAGACAGTCGGAAAATGTTGACATCTAGTTACAACTATTGTTCTTGTATTATAACAATCTTGTCACATATACCTATATACAAATTATATAAATTTTCAAGTATAACAATCTGTAACTTTATATTTGATAAATTATTATTTTTCTGATTGAAAATAGTGCAGTCATTGAAGTTTTATAAACATAATAAATTGTTAAAATTACAAGTTTGTGTTTTCTTGGAATGCCTTCTGTAATACAGATTGAAATTGATGAAATATTTGTCATACAGGTCATCATATATGACTATGAATATGCAAAAATTGAAGCATCTTTAAAATAAATAAAAACCTCATTATCATTAATGTTTGAAGTGCATGTAAGTTTAAATCTGTGGAAACAAGATACTATTTCTATTGCAGTGGTGGTATTAAAATGGAACGTCCATGAAAACCAGATTTTCCTTTTCAATATATTTGTGTGCTATATATGTAGTCAAGATTGTCCCGCAATCCTTTGTTACAAAATAAGACTTTAGCCACGTAGGGATTTGTACTCAACCTCTGGAATGACCTTCAGATGCATACTGTATTGCAATCAATGATCATACATCACGGTCAAATATTAATTCTACATCAAGATCAATAATCGGACATCACAGTTAATGATCAATGATCACATCTTGCTCAATGGTCAATAAACCAACATCAGAATTAATAATCCCAAATCGCGGTCAGTGGTAAATAATCACATACCAGGATAAATAATTCTACATCACGGTCAATGATCAATAATTCTACATCACATCAATCATCAGTTGTCCCACAGTACAGCCAATGATCAACATTCCTACATCAGGATCAATAATATGACATTACAGTCAATGATAAATAATTCGATGTCACGGTCAATAATCCTACATCAGGATAAATTAATAATCCCACATCACAATCAATAATCAGATATCACCATCTGTTTATTAGGCAATAATAGTTCAATAATTATATGCAAGCTGGACAATTTGGAAAAAAAATGTTTTGTCAAATTCTAAAATTTAGGTCGGAAATTAAAATACAGTATGTTGCAAGCTGTATTGTAAAGAATGATGTAATGCAACCTGTTGCAAGCTGTATTGCAACAGACACAACTGTGATGTAATGCAATATGTTGCAAGCTGTATTGTAATAGACAAAACTGTGATGTAATGCATGTGTAATGTAATACAATATGTTGCAAGCTGTATTACAAAAGACAAAATAATGATGTAATACAATATGTTGCAAGCTATATTGCAACATATAAAAATGTAATGTAATGCTTTATGTTGCTAGTTGTATTGCAATAAACAAATTGTGTTGAAATGCAACCTATTACATGCTGCATTGCAATAGACAAAAACTGTGTTGTAATACAATCATTTGTAAGCTGTATTGCAATATACAAAACTGTCAGAGTGATGTAATGCAATGTGTTGCAATCTGTTTTGCAACAGACAAAACCGTGATGTAATACAATGTGTTGCACTCTGTATTGCAATGGACGAAACTATAAGGTAATGCGACCTCTTCCAAGCTGTATTGCAATAGACAAAACTATTAATACAATGTGCTGCAAGCTTATTGCAACAGACAAAACTGTATTGTTATGCAACATGTTGCATGCTGTATTGCAATAGAGAAAACTCTCCTTGTAATACAATATGTTGCAAGCTGCACTGCAATAGGCAAAACTGTGTTGTAATGTAATATCTTGCAAGTTGTGGTGTAATAAATATAATTTTGCTCCCACACTGGGTCACAAAATTATTTGCCAATTGTTTGTCTGTGCAACAGAGCATCATCTGTTATTTTTTCACAATCTTTCTCTGATTTCACAGGATCTATTCCAGTCTTAACATCTTCCTGAATATCAGCATTTTCACCTCCACCGGTATCAACAGCGGTCTTCATCCCAAATTTAACTTCTTTACATGGACAATTCCTCAATTTTCAGGTTAACAGCATCCTGCCTAAAATATGTAAATTTATTGTGAACTATGGTATTTGATAAGACATGGAAATGAAAAGTATCTGTATTTATCTACATTATTGTATCATATAAATTTTGTAGATGATTTGATAACAGACCCTATCCCCTCTCCAGCAGGTCAAATTGTACTGATTTTCCATGTAAAAAAAACACAACTAGACACAATATTCTGACACTAGTACTGGTGTGATCACTTCTAGATTGAACAAATAAAGTCACATTATACTGACATTAGACCACTTATTCCTAGTTTAACCTTAACTAGTCACGTTATACTGACAGAAGACCACTCATTCCGAGTTTAACCTAAACTAGTCACCTTATACTGACATTACTAAATATACTAAATTTGGCTAAAATTATACAGACACTAGACACGTCATTTCCAGTTTGACCCAAACCAGTCAGATTATATTGACACTAGACTTGTCATTTCCAGCTTGACCCGAACTAGTCTGTTTGTACTGACACTAGGTTTGTCATTCCCAGTTTGACCCAAACAAGTTTGTTTATACTGAAACTAGACTGTTCAATCCCAGTTTGATCCGAACTTGTCAGATTAAACCGACATATGGGTGGTAATTCCCAATTCGACCCAAACTAGTCTGTTTATACTGATACTAGGTTTATTATTCCAAGTTTCGATTCTGTTTATCAGTTATAAAACTTCCTTGAATTTGATACAAAAATTTATAGTAATAAATACCCAACACCTGCTTCTGACTTATTAAAAACACTATTATTTCAATAAATTTTACTAAGATAACTGTTTTGCTGTTTTCCATACTATACACAAAACAAGGACCTATATATGTAATCTTTATTTCAGTTTCATCAATGTACAACGTATATGTGAAATATAATTCCTTAATAACACGTGTTAGTTATGGTCATAAAATTGAGAGTTGTGAATTTATGACCTCTTGTGGCAGTTGAGTAATTTGCTTTTGGAAATAAGGTGAAATTATTCGCATCTATTTCTTGTTGGAAGACAAAGTCTGGTTTAAATTAAAACCGTTATAGTAAAGGGCAATTGTTTGCGAATTTGTAATTCGTATAGTAACTAGGATGTATACAGAAGAAAAGGAAACGCATCATCTATTGCTGGTATGAATCACGCAGGTTCTGAGTTCTAGCCTAGGCAGGGAAAGTGAAAAAACGGAACCTGGAAAATCCGACCCCATTCAAAAACGGCCATGGAGAATCCGGCCCCATGATTATGCGGCCCCTGAAGAATCTGGCCTCATTTAGCATGATCCATCCGGCACCAATTTTATTTTATAGCAATATTAGGGTTACTATCATAAACAATTCAGACATAATATATATATGCTTACATTAAAATATTTATGAAATACACATAAACACGGCAAATTTGATAATTTGTGTCGCACATTGTACAAACAAATCAACAGTTTGTTCATACATCACAGTTATTGAAACTGTGGACATGTAACATTGGAAAGCAATTTGCTTTTGATTTTGTAAGATATTGTAAATAATATTATGCAACATTTTCAACATACTATATATGATGGCAGGTCAATTCTTTAATTATGCATGTGTAAATAAAGACTGATTGTATTATTCTACGTTGATTATGAATACAGTAATTTATTTACCTTTGAGAAAAACACACATCATTTTAACATAAACAACATTTTTAATATGAGATATTGCATATAAACTTTAAATACGAAGTCTAGATACACGCTCTAAACCGTACTAAAATACTCGTATCAAATATAATATATTCTGTTCATTGTGTCCATGATCATCCAATCTTATCAAATAGCTAGTTATTAGCATAACGTTTTGCGTTTAACGTTGCTATTCACTAAAATTAATGCATACTACCGTGTTACATAATCCTTCAGATATGCGATCTATTTTTTTCTTGTCTTCTTTCAAGAAATTTAAATGAGTAACGACAAACTTATAACCGATCTCAGAGAGAGAAAGAGAGAGAGAGAGAGATAGAGAGAGAGAGAGATAGAGAGATGAATATATATATATATATATATATATATATATTTAATAATTTTAATATAGTTTTTGTGTTGTTTTTTCCCTGTATATATCTTTTAAAAGTATCGTCTTGAGAGATAGAACGAGGGAGAGAGATGTACATAATTATATTCATTGTTTATGATTGTATTAATAAATTAATTATAAATTATACGTGTTTAATTCACAAACATAGCTACTTTTCAATAACGGTTATTGACTATGGTAAGCACTATATAATTTCGGTGATGAGACATATTTCAATAATCACCCCATAGTAAATGATATATGCGTTTCAAATTATCTAATAACTTTCCAATATTCCATTAGAAATACCAAATAATAAATGATATTATTTTCAATTTTAATGAAGAGCCAGATTTCCCATGCTAAATGGGGCCGGATATTCCAAGGACGTTTCATCCAGGGGCCGGATTTACATGGGACCGAGTATTCCATAACGCGATAAAACACAATATCACCGCTGTCAGACGGACGGACGGACGGACCTGTCTCCTCCTGACACGCATCTCAAAATAATTATCTAACAACTCTTATCTCGCAACACGCAATCACACAACTATTATATCACTTATTATAATGTATTTAAATTAACCAGAGTGTTAACACGTGTTATGTACGGTCTTGAAAACAGCCATCATAATAAAATTTATTGAAATGATAATTTCCTTATAAGTCAGAGGTTGGTGTTAGAATCCGCTATTGGATAATCCTACTTGTTAATACAATTGTTTCTTTTCAAATTAAAGGAAGTTTTATAGCGTACAAACTTGAAGGAATAAATAGAATTGGTAAATATAACAAATGTACAGTTAAATATATTTTAAAAAACACACAGTAGAGCGTCGAACCAATGATCGGAGAGGGTCGTGTGGTCGATCCTCCACCAGTGTGGTGCCCTTGATCAAGATACCTTTTCCGCATATGCTTAGTACTGGCTCTACCAATTAATTATTTGAGCGTGATTTATCATAATTGTAATTACTTGTTTTACAATCGAAGAAAAATAAATAAGTTTATACTAATTGATTTATGCCCTATGTGGCCAAATTTCATTCGATCACTTGTCGTATCCCACTGGTTTACAACTGTATACTTCTAAATTTATGTTTAGTTTTGCTTATTTAGAAATTAAATATGTTTATATGGTTTTGTAAGTTTGAATCGCCGACCGATCAGTAGATGTTTCACTTTTTAATTTTAATAGTCTAGCATTCTTATAACATGACTGTCGAAACCAGTACACTGCCAATTTTTTAAAACTATTTTTAACTCTTTTAAGTTTCAATTCATAATTATTGTTTTAATTCTGTGAAAAATATTATATGATCGTTATTTAAACTTGACACTAATTATATCAGCTTAACTTTGGTACCATAATAATTGAATTCAGACATTGTTTACAAAAGTTATTAAAGAAATGCTTAGTGTGACCCTTAATTTCAACCGTGTGTGGTGTTGCTTGTTAGCCCCCTCCGATCTCTGTAATGATTTATAAACGAGGCTTTTGATTCGGTGGTGTGACGATAGCGGTGGACTGATAAATTTTACTTAATGGTGCACCGTAATAAATCGTCGGTCCACCGTTAACATATAGCGGTGCATCGGTAAAATATAGCGGTGCATCGTTAAAATATAGCGGTGGACCGATACAATAAAGCTGTGCACCTCTATATAACGGTACATCGGTGAACCGCCACTTTTAACGGTGCACCGATATATTTTAACAGTGCATCAGTATATATTAAAATAACGTATTCAAATTGATCAGACATTGTCTTCCAACAGGGAATAGATGCGAATAATTGCACCTTGTTATCAAAAGAAAATCACTCAACTGCGACAAGGGGTCATAAAGTCACAACCCCTCAGTTTTATGACCATAATTAACACGTTTTATCAAGGAATTATATATCACATATTAGTCCTTGTCTTATGTACAGTATAAAAAACAGCAAAACACAGTATCTTAATAAAATTGATTGAAATAAAAGTGTTTTTAATAAGTCAGAAGCAGGTGTTAGATATTAATTAGTATAATTGTTTGTATCAAATTCAAGGAAGTTTTTAGCGTATAAACTGTAACGAATAAATATGTTATACCGGTGGATGAATAAATAAGCAACGGTGCACCGCAATAAATCGTCGGTCCAATTTAAATATAGCGGTGCATCGATATAAATATAGCGGTGCATCGTTAAAATATAGCTGTGGACCGATTAAATATATCGGTGCACCGATATTATATAGCGGTGTACAGGTATACACCGGTACAGCAATATATTATAACGGTGGACCCCTTTCTATAAATAGGCAATGGGCTAGACAAAAAGAGTCAATTAGCAGTTGCATAAAAGTGCACGTATACGACATATAATCGTTATGGACATTTTACATACATGTTAAACATATTAAGAATCATTTAAACGAGTTTAATACATTATTGATTAGCATTTTATTGGAATAAATCAACAGTATCGATAACCGATTATTTACGCACCCATATAAAAGTGGACTGAGCCGTGTTAACTAAGATATGTAAAAGTTTATATTCAACTATGTATGTAAACAAACCTGTAGATGAACAGGCAGCGGATGGGAACGCTGTGTTGGGTGCTCTATATCTTCACGAACAAGGTAAGAGAGTTCTAATATAACTCTACAAGGAAATTAATATCTTCGTATCAAGTCGATATCGTCTATGTTGTCTAAAACCTCCGCCCAATCGCAAAATACCAGTACTCGTCGTATTTGCCGGCAAGCAACCCATTTCTTCAGCCAAATGTCGGCCATATTTTTCACACTTACGAGTAAAGAAGAACTTACGAGTGCGAAAGGGCGCTCTTAAAGTTACGATAAATATAGAACGTAGCTTACGTTTACGATTTTTTGTGAAATTCAATATCTTCTTACGTTTACGTTCACGAGAAAAATCTTACGTTTACGTGTGAAATTTATTGTACGATTTTTTGTGAAATTGGCTCCTGGTGTTTAAACCTCCAAGTTCATCTCTGTAACAGTTCCTCCTATTCATTTCAATGCCATATTTATATGGTGCAATTGTTCGGTTGTGATCTCTATTTTTCAATGCTTTACCATATTTTCAAACAACCAAGCCTCTCAGCAATATGTCGCCAGGCACATCCGCAAATATTTTCGTATATCTCCGGAAATACGAGGCTTTGTTCGGGAAGCTTACGGAGTTCAATGTAAAAAGTGTCTAAATACTTTATTGCGAAACGTATTAAAGTTTTGGCCAATATTTAATTACTGTTAATTTGATAACTCTGGAGTAAATAAAGGTTATTAGTCAATACATAAGCATTATTTTTTGCACACTGCATATAGAAAAAGTCTGGATTAACAGCGTGCTTTCGTTACTTGCCAACATAACCCCTTTAAAACGCTCTTATGCTCATAATTTATCACAGAATTGAGGAAATTGGTACATTTACCATTTATTTTTTCAGATCACCTTAATAAAGAATGAGATAAAAACCGCGCATATTAGTTTCCGTCAGTCACCATATGACGTAGCGTCTCAAAATAACGTATATTTAGCATAACCTATCGACGTCATTTTTAAGTACAGTTAAGTTCGGAATGCACTGCGGTATTTTGTGTACGCGAACCGAGTTATATTGAAAACGTCAAACAATGACACGGTAGGCCTAGTGATATAACACAAGATTAATATCAAAGATATCTCAGAGGTGCTACGTTCTTTACGTGATAAACATAGTTCATCATAAATAATATTCTTGCTTGCTGCAAAGTGTATCATTGTTTTATTTAAGAAAATATTTGTTACGTTTAAAAATCAAACTGTGATTTTTTATACACCACGAATCAAATAATAATACTTTAATTGCATTGTTTTCTATTTGACCTATCTAAAAAAAATTAAATGTCAAGTTAATATATACTTTAATCTTTATTTCATCTGTTCATTAAGTGTCACTTTCCGAAGTTTGTAAGGAACGTAGGACACGATATACAGTGCAATTGGTGATATAATGTTATCTTTAATATACACTTGTAATTGCTATCAAGTGGAAGTTTCAAGCACTTATAAGTATAAATTACGTTTGGTTTTGGCAGTTTACGACCATCATCTTTTCAGCTGTTATGTTTATCGTCTTAAAATGTCATCAACACAGGTTAGTCGTCGTTTATTTTAACGTGTTAATTACATGTACAAAATTAAAATAAGATGAAAATATAAGATAAAAAATACATCAACTAAAAGGATAATAAAAAGCCGGACGACTTTCAGAGACACATCTGCTGTCACATTTGGAGCTATTGTTATTTATTTCGCATATTGTTCATAAACATGCTGTGCCGCTAAAGTCAAAATGGCTGACATTTTGAATGAATACTATGACATCTACATCGGGTATTACTTTTGTTACATTATGGAGTAATCTAAACTACCATTAACTTCATACAGCAACAATACTTGAAGTACAAAATGACTAATTAAGAAATACAAACACTGCAAATGTGATATTAGTAAGTAACGCTGTATCCAGACATAACACAGTTTAAAGGATACAGGAGAAAATACTGAAATAGACAATGAAATAAAGAGAAATAGTCACCAGTGCGTGTGTATGAAACATGGAGACTTATGGTAATTGGTCGACGTATAATTACAGCTATAGCAACTTTAACAATAGTAACGACTCTGCATACAGCTATGGAGATTATGAATACTATCCTTATTATAATACCGACATTTATCTGTATGAAGGAATTTTATTCGAAAAATCGATTTATCTTTACGTTTGGGAGATATTGGCGGTGTTTGCGGCACTCGCGAATTTGATAATCATAATTATAATTATCAATAGGAATTCATGGAACTCTACAAACACTGTGTTGTTGGCCATTGCTATTGCCGAAATCGGAACAGTATTGTCAGCAATGCCTGCTTACATGTACGTGTATCCAAAACTGGAAGACGGTTTAGTTTTACTCTCAAAGAAATGGTGTAATTTTTTTTTGTTTTCGAAGTATTTCATGTCCAAAACATTTCGCACCGCTGCCATATGGCTTCATTGCGTTCTGGGTTTGCAACGGTTCATTTCAATTCATCGCCCGTTTAAAGCACGGGTATATTTCAGTATAACCAAAACCTTGATCGGAGTAATCGGGGTATATGGTGCAGCCCCGTTCGTACACATTTATCAGGCAATCAATTATGATAAAACGGTTGGACAAGAATGCAAGTGGTTGATAGCTGAGGACGGTGAAATGGAATATAATGCGTATCTGTGGTTGCGGTTTCTGCTCGTGCATTTCCTCCCGTGTATCGTGCTCTCGTTGTGCACCGTCATTTTACTCGTCAAATTGTTCGAAAACACATCGAAAATACGGAACACTAATAGTTTCTCAATCAGGAAAATATCGGTAAAAAGAAGTGAGGACAACTGGACCATTACAAAAACGGCGTTATCAGTTTTGATCGTATTTCTGATTCCTGAAATGATGTTTAGTATAGTTTTTGTATACAAGGTGATTGCTATAAACAGTGGTGAAGTGCAACGAATGACGTTTACGGTGGACAGAGCAGTAAGCGCCGCGTATGAAATTCTTGTTGCACTGTCCTACTGTGCAAATTTTTGGATATACATGGTTTTAAACCAAACATTTAAAGACGAGTTTTTCAAACTGCTTAAATGCAAGAGCGTCCGTTCAATGAAGGGTATGTATGCTTGTGGGAACAGTTTCACGTCATCGTCGTCTTCAAAAAGAACACGACAAACTCAGGGTTTACCAAAAAGACAAAACACCGAAATAAGCAGAGTAACAGATATACCGAAACTCGTTAAATACAATGCTGAACAGACGACATTAGACATCGTAATGGCTTCTAACGTGACGAAGTAACAGAAGAAGCCATTTGTACCTAGATGAATATTTGAACGCTTGATAAACACATTCTCGAGTTATATAATAGTATTTTTGTCATATTGTTGAAATTTAATTTATTTAAGAAATATAAATATACTAAAGTTTATATTATATACATTAAACATGTTATATTACTTGTGTGAAATAAATGGAAACAAACAAAGAATATAGAACAAAACAGATTTTGGCATTTTGCGTTGATCACGTGACCTAAACTCAACACATTGACAATAGATATATAAAGGTTTGATATAATCTATTTAAACCTAGATGAGACACAACTAAAATTTGCACCGGTCACACATACGTAACGACATCTGGAGGCAATTAATGTGTTCAATGTTTTATATACATGATTGTACTATGAAATTCTTTACTTTGAGGAATATGTCGATCTTAATTCCTATTTATATAACACTTCTTCTGATATCATATATATACTGCTTTGAATATAGCAATTACATGAGCAGCTAAGCTAGCCGCCTTAATAATAAGCCTACATTATTTTATGTTAGTATTTACATTGCTTGTATTTCTAATAAAATATTCATTCTATAATCTTGTTTTATTTGTCCATGTAAACCATGTAAGTTGATATTTATGTTGCAAACCTTGTTTGTGGAATGCGGAAGTTAAATAATTCACAAGGTGAATATGAATTAACAAACAAAAAAGGGTTTTAGCCAATCTAAAACAATTGAAAAATTCCTGATATATTCCCTTTAAAGGCATGTGAGAAAAAAGTAGCATGCATATGATAAAGCAGCAAATATAAAAATTGGATAGAAAAGGAAAAAAGAGAAAAGAAAAACACCAGTCCCTAGACATTAATTTCTCTGTTTATTAGAATAAAAATATATTCGTATCATTATACTTACACACAGTTAAGCGTTAAATCCAGAGCGTTTTAACAACATTGATATAGAAAGACAGAGTATGCATATTTTACAATCAAAACCAAGTTGCCGTCTCAAGATCACTAACCTCTCACCGCTAAGGTCGTACGTTCGAGTCCCGCTCACTCAAAAAAGTTTTGTGATAAAGTTTGCCTATTACTTGCGGAAGGACGGTAGTTCAACTCAGATATATTATGAGGTAAACTAAAAATAAAACTGGATATGCCATATATAATCGGAAATGTGTTGAAAATGGCGTAAAACCCTACTAAAAAGATTTGTATGTCCAGTATATATAATTATTAGGATAAAATATATAATAGTACATATTCAAGGTTGGACAACTGTTCAAAATAGTATTTCTCCATTTAATGGAAATGTACATTTACTATGTAAACTAAATCTCTCTTTGCAATGTTCATTCATAGAAATGTTAATTTAGATTTAATTATGTTTATTTGATGTGTAATATGTATTCAAGAATTATGTACATTCTTTGTTAATGCGAATTTAAGTGTACATTTGCTGTGCGATATAGTTACATGTATGTAATTGAATGTGTTTTTAAAGTATTTGGTTTCATGTTATGTCATCGATTAAACAGCCAATTATTTAATATAACCATTCTTTTCTTATATCCTAAAAGTTAATCATCTCCGCAAGTAACGGAAAACGTTTCCACTTGTGTCACTGCTGAGAGACGCAATTCCATATATCAATCAATACAGACACTTTGGTCGGGCGGGGATTCAAACCAATTGACTGATAGTCAGACAAGCTACCGAGCTATCTATCCGGTCCGACCCAAACAACCCAGTGGACTGAAATGAAATTCAAGGAACCAGTTGTTTTTAATTAAATATAGATGCATGTGTTCAGTCTGCTAATCTAAAATCGGTAAGCTCAGTCGGTAGCACGTCTGACTGCAATACAGGAGTCGTGAGTTCGAGTCCCAGCCAGACCACAGTCTCCATAATAATTGATATATCGTGTTGATGTTTTTTCTCCCCGATGATTCAAGTGGGAAAGTTGCGAGCGGAAATAGATGTATTCGAGAACTGATTAACCTTCCAGAGTCCAAGGAAAGCGTGGTTAGGTTAACTGATCGTCCTTTAACCCTCGATGTTATAACAATGATGCTAGACATAAACAAAACAAACGAAATAGTATGTTAGTGAATAGCCTATATATATGACACACATACCTTGGCGATTGAGCGTATCCCCCTGATACAGCAGTAATACACTAACAACCAAATGGTAAACAGAATGAGAACGTTCCGCAATTCAATATGGCCAAGATCATCCATGCCTTTAGATTTGTGAGCACCGAGAACAAACCTGATCCAATATTCTTTTGCAGGTGACCGATATTCAATCAAACATGTTGAAAAGTTGGACATAAATGGTTGGAAGTCCATGTCATTTTTCGACTTGATACTGTCTTCTAAGTGTGGTTCGATTGATGAAAACACTCGCGAAACACACGAATCGTCCATAATCTTTTCCATTTCCAAAATCTTATCCGCCTCAGTTTTACCTTCTAGGTCTGGGTTAGGGTTAATTCTACAGTTTATGGTAGACCAGTCCTGTTCTTCTGTACATCTTTCCCACGGTAGCTGACTTCCGATGTTGACAAAGGACACAAGCATGTAGTAGAACGTGTACATGACTATGATGATGTAATACACGTTGGTCATGACGGCGTTGAAGAGGATGGCCCAGCCAACCCCGGTGAAAAGGGGGTTCATTTTCCACACGGTTACTGGTCCTTCAGACACAAACTGTCCCAGGGACATTTCCAGAAACAACATCGGTATGGTGCACAACAACACCGAGAGTAAATACGGAATGAGGAATGCACCTCCTCCATTTACAAAACACTTGTGAGGGAATCTCCAAATGTTTCCAAGTCCGATCGTATATCCGAAAGCTGTGAAGAGGAACTCGAACCGTCCCTTCCATTGCATTCGATCATCCCTTTCCATTGTTAAATACACGTTTTCTAAAATAAACTCCTGTATAAGGTATATTAATATGCGTCCAGCTTACATAAACTATATTTTTCTATAGTGCTATACCTTTCTTATGGTTTATTGGTTGGTTGTTTATTTGTGCAGGGCTGTCAACAACTTACTTAAACTTCCTTATGCAACTACCGTGTCGTAACGCATTGTTCCAGTTATTTGTAAATTCTTGTTTTTTTTTGTCGAGACCGCTTCGTGTAGAAAGGAGTAAAGAATTTGTATGTCAACTAAAAGTATCCATTACAACAACACGCGATATTTTAAAAAATAAAAAATAAATAGTTTTTGCATTTACACTATTATCATTTTTTTTATATAATTGCAAATTTTGTCAAAGTATAATTAAAATTAAAGGTCCGTTACTCATAGCGTGGAATTCAATTCCATAGGTCCATAGGTCCATAGGTGTATCGTTTACATAAGAGGTCGAAGGTTCGATGCGACCGGTTACTCACCAAGCAGCTAAATCCATTAAGGTGTAAAGCGCCGGAATATCAAATAGACTATAACAGCCTGACGCGGGGCAAGGATAGATCTCGGGAGGTAACATAAAGATGTCTCATCAGAACATTGTGACTGACCCTTTAAACAAAGGTGACACTATAATAAATAAACATGTTATTTACATGTTAAAAAATGTTGGATTACTACTGTTTATTTCAATGGAATAATACGTTTTAATGGGGTTATGCTGTAGCAAAAACTGGTGACACTGTGACTTTGTAAAACACGGGGCCTTGGTGAAGTGTATAGATTGTTAGCCTCTCACGCCAGAGGTTGCAGGTTCGATCCCCAACTCCACCCGATGGCCCTAAAAAGAACTCAGTACTGGTTTTACCCAAGATGCGGAGTACTCGAGAGCGGTTCATATAAGTGTTGACCTTCCTTCATAATCGAGCTTATATAAATTAGTTTAAAGTTAAAGAAATTGGTGAAGAAAAAAATATAATTCGTCCTTGAGCCTTATCATTAGTTGTTGAAGCATCGTATATGCAACCGCACCTGTATTACCTTTATTTTATACAGTATACTGGCCATGGGAAATACCCGCTGAATAATCTTGTAATTTAAATCTGCCATTTCTTACATAATAGTATACGTTGTTGTTATATGGTGTAAGCGTCACTTTCAACAATTTTAGTCACATAAAACATATAAGGAAACCAGGTAACTAACTTTAATTGTAAAAAGGACCAAAATGATTTAATTTGTAAATCATGAAAAAAATAATCACACAACAAGAGAGGATTTAAACTCCAATACCCCGTTTACACAGACAATATATTATTATTATTAATGTGTTTATAATTGAAACAGTAAATCGGTCCGTCTTTGTTCTATATAAAAAAATATCTGATTTTTCAGCGTGTTGGACAGGCAAATCGCGACGGTGTCTTTATGAGGCAGTATTCTAAGCACGACCACAGTGGCGTATCATGCATGGTATGATACCCTATACAGTCACGTTATATGAACATCCTAGAACTATCTTCTTAATGCTGAGCCCTAAACGAGAAAGCTTATTATACCGTTTTTAAGTCTTTCGTATGACCCATCCGGCAGGATATCGAACTAACGACCTTCCGCATAGGACGCTTTACTACTCGACCAATTGAAACTGCTTTATTTAAATAGGCTTCCCAAAAGACAAAACAAATACATAAACAAGACTCTAGCGAAACATTTGTGCAATATCGTTTTCTTTGCAAAATTTTAAACATAACAATATGCATTATAATAGCATAAAAAGCGAAGTGTATTATTGATTCAACCTGTTTGCATTTAATGTATGCAAGTGATTTAATGACTCTTTAGCAGATAAACAAAGTTGAACTATCTTAAACATTGATATTATTCTTTGATTTATTTTAGTCGTTCCAAATATAATGCCCGTAGTCTGTCCAGGTTCCCGCACTTTCCCGTATCAGGTCTGTTAAAAACAAATAAAAAACAGAGAATTCTGTACCTTTCCCACAATTAATCCTTTCTAAATTGTGACGTCATTCAACTTTCGCTAAAGTAATTGACCAATCAATGAGCTCAGATCTGACTGCTATGCCGGACCTGATCGAGGAGATCTATGTATGTACTACAGTGTATTATTATCATTATAAGTAGTTGTTTGCGTCTTGTAAGTAATAGTAGTAGCAGTAGAAGGTAGTAGTTGTTGTAGTGTATTATTATCATTATAAGTAGTAGTATGCGTCTTGTAAGTAATAGTAGTAGCAGTAGAAGGTAGTTGTAGTTGTAGTGTATTATTATCATTATAAGTAGTAGTATGCGTCTTGTAAGTAATAGTAATAGCAGTAGAAGGTAGAAGTAGTTGTAGTGTATTATTATCATTATAAGTAGTAGTATGCGTCTTGTAAGTAATAGTAGTAGCAGTAGAAGGTAATAGTAGTTGTTGTAGTGTATTATTATCATTATAAGTAGTAGTATGCGTCTTGTAAGTAATAGTAGTAGCAGTAGAAGATAGTAGTAGTTGTAGTGTATTATTATCATTATAAGTAGTAGTATGCGTCTTGTAAGTAATAGTAGTAGCAGTAAAAGGTAGTAGTTGTTGTAGTGTATTATTATCATTATAAGTAGTAGTATGCGTCTTGTAAGTAATAGTAGTAGCAGTAGAAGATAGTAGTAGTTGTAGTGTATTATTATCATTATAAGTAGTAGTATGCGTCTTGTAAGTAATAGTAGTAGCAGTAGAAGGTAGTAGTTGTTGTAATGTATTATTATCATTATAAGAAGTAGTATGCGTCTTGTAAGTAATAGTAGTAGCAGTAGAAGGTAGTTGTAGTTGTAGTGTATTATTATCATTATAAGTAGTAATATGCGTCTTGTAAGTAATAGTAGTAGCAGTAGAAGGTAGTAGTTGTTGTAGTGTATTATTATCATTATAAGTAGTAGTATGCGTCTTGTAAGTAATAGTAGTAGCAGTAGAAGGTAGTAGTAGTTGTAGTGTATTATTATCATTATAAGTAGTAGTATGCGTCTTGTAAGTAATAGTAGTAGCAGTAGAAGGTAGTAGTAGTTGTAGTGTATTATTATCATTATAAGTAGAAGCAGTCGTCGTGTAAGTAATAGTAGTAGCAGTAGAAGGTAGTTGTAGTTGTAGTGTATTATTATCATTATAAGTAGTAGTATGCGTCTTGTAAGTAATAGTAGTAGCAGTAGAAGGTAGTAGTAGTTGTAGTGTATTATTACCATTATAAGTAGAAGCAGTCGTCGTGTAAGTAATAGTAATAGCAGTAGAAGGTAGAAGTAGTTGTAGTGTAGTATTATCATTATAAGTAGTAGTATGCGTCTTGTAAATAATAGTAGTATCAGTAGAAGGTAGTTGTAGTTGTAGTGTATTATTATCATTATAAGTAGTAGTATGCGTCTTGTAAGTAATAGTAGTAGCAGTAGAAGGTAGTAGTAGTTGTAGTGTATTATGACCATTATAAGTAGAAGCAGTCGTCGTGTAAGTAATAGTAGTAGCAGTAGAAGGTAGTTGTAGTTGTAGTGTATTATTATCATTGTAAGTAGTAGTATGCGTCTTGTAAATAATAGTAGTAGCAGTAGAAGGTAGTAGTAGTTGTAGTGTATTATTACCATTATAAGTAGAAGCAGTCGTCGTGTAAGTAATAGTAATAGCAGTAGAAGGTAGAAGTAGTTGTAGTGTAGTATTATCATTATAAGTAGTAGTATGCGTCTTGTAAATAATAGTAGTATCAGTAGAAGGTAGTAGTAGTTGTAGTGTATTATTACCATTATAAGTAGAAGCAGTCGTCGTGTAAGTAATAGTAATAGCAGTAGAAGGTAGTAGAAGTTGTAGTGTATTATTACCATTATAAGTAGAAGCAGTATTCGTGTAAGTAATAGTAATAGCAGTAGAAGGTAGTAGTAGTTGTAGTGTATTATTATTATTATAAGTAGTAGTATGCGTCTTGTAAGTAATAGTAGTACCAGTAGAAGGTAGTTGTAGTTGTAGTGTATTATTATTATTATAAGTAGTAGTATGCGTCTTGTAAGTAATAGTAGTACCAGTAGAAGGTAGTTGTAGTTGTAGTGTATTATTATTATTATAAGTAGAAGCAGTCGTCGTGTAAGTAACAGTAATAGCAGTAGAAGGTAGTAGTAGTTGTAGTGTATTATTATTATTATAAGTAGAAGCAGTCGTCGTGTAAGTAATAGTAATAGCAGTAGAAGGTAGTAGTAGTTGTAGTGTATTATTATCATTATAAGTAGTAATATGCGTCTTGTAAGTAATAGTAGTAGCAGTAGAAGGTAGTAGTAGTTGTAGTGTATTATTACCATTATAAGTAGAAGCAGTAGTCGTGTAAGTAATAGTAGTAGCAGTAGAAGGTAGTTGTAGTTGTAGTGTATTATTATCATTATAATTAGAAGCAGTCGTCGTGTAAGTAATAGTAGTAGCAGTAGAAGGTAGTTGTAGTTGTAGTGTATTTTTATCATTATAAGTAGAAGTATGCGTCTTGTAAGTAATAGTAAAAGCAGTAGAAGGTCGTAGTAGTTGTAGTGTATTATTACCATTATAAGTAGAAGCAGTAGTCGTGTAAGTAATAGTAGTAGCAGTAGAAGGTAGTAGTAGTTGTAGTGTATTATTATCATTATAAGTAGTAGTATGTGTCTTGTAAGTAATAGTAGTAGCAGTAGAAGGTAGTAGTAGTTGTAGTGTATTATTATCATTATAAGTAGTAGTATGTGTCTTGTAAGTAATAGTAGTAGCAGTAGAAGGTAGTAGTTGTTGTAGTGTAAATAGTATGCAGTAGAAGGTTGTAGTAGTTGTAGTGTATTATTATCATTATAAGTAGAAGCAGTCGTCGTGTAAGTAATAATAATAGCAGTAGAAGGTAGTAGTTGTTGTAGTGTATTATTATCATTATAAGTAGTAGTATGCGTCTTGTAAGTAATAGTAGTAGCAGTAGAAGGTAGTAGTTGTTGTAGTGTATTATTATCATTATAAGTAGTAGTATGCGTCTTGTAAGTAATAGTAGTAGCAGTAGAAGATAGTTGTAGTTGTAGTGTATTATTATCATTATAAGTAGAAGCAGTCGTCGTGTAAGTAATAGTAATAGCAGTAGAAGGTAGTAGTAGTTGTAGTGTATTATTATCAGTATAAGTAGTAGTAGTAGTAATCGTCTTGTAAGTAATAGTAGTAGCAGTAGAAGATAGTTGTAGTTGTAGTGTATTATTATCATTATAAGTAGTAGTATGCGTCTAGTAAGTAATAGTAGTAGCAGTAGAAGGTAGTAGTAGTTGTAGTGTAAATAGTATGCAGTAGAAGGTTGTAGTAGTTGTAGTGTATTATTATCATTATAAGTAGAAGCAGTCGTCGTGTAAGTAATAATAATAGCAGTAGAAGGTAGTAGTTGTTGTAGTGTATTATTATCATTATAAGTAGTAGTATGCGTCTTGTAAGTAATAGTAGTAGCAGTAGAAGATAGTTGTAGTTGTAGTGTATTATTATCATTATAAGTAGTAGTATGCGTCTTGTAAGTAATAGTAGTAGCAGTAGAAGGTAGTAGTAGTGTATTATTATCATTATAAGTAGAAGCAGTCGTCGTGTAAGTAATAGTAATAGCAGTAGAAGGTAGTAGTAGTTGTAGTGTATTATTATCAGTATAAGTAGTAGTAGTAGTAATCGTCTTGTAAGTAATAGTAGTAGCAGTAGAAGATAGTAGTAGTTGTAGTGTATTATTATCATTATAAGTAGTAGTATGTGTCTTGTAAGTAATAGTAGTAGCAGTAAAAGGTAGTAGTTGTTGTAGTGTATTATTATCATTATAAGTAGTAGTATGCGTCTTGTAAGTAATAGTAATAGCAGTAGAAGGTAGTAGTAGTTGTAGTGTATTATTATCATTATAAGTAGTAGTATGCGTCTAGTAAGTAATATTAGTAGCAGTAGAAGGTAGTAGTAGTTGTAGTATATTATTATCATTATAAGTAGTAGTATGTGTCTTGTAAGTAATAGTAGTAGCAGTAGAAGGTAGTAGTTGTTGTAGTGTAAATAGTATGCAGAAGAAGGTTGTAGTAGTTGTAGTATATTATTATCATTATAAGTAGTAGTATGTGTCTTGTAAGTAATAGTAGTACCAGTAGAAGGTAGTTGTAGTTGTAGTGTATTATTATCATTATAAGTAGAAGCAGTCGTCGTGTAAGTAATAATAATAGCAGTAGAAGGTAGTAGTTGTTGTAGTGTATTATTATCATTATAAGTAGTAGTATGCGTCTTGTAAGTAATAGTAGTAGCAGTAGAAGGTAGTAGTAGTGTATTATTATCATTATAAGTAGAAGCAGTCGTCGTGTAAGTAAAGTAATAGCAGTAGAAGGTAGTAGTAGTTGTAGTGTATTATTATCAGTAGAAGTAGTAGTAGTAGTAATCGTCTTGTAAGTAATAGTAGTAGTAGTAGAAGGTAGTTGTTGTTGTAGTGTATTAATATCATTATAAGTAGTAGTAGTAGTAGTAGTCGTCTTGTAAGTAATAGTAGTAGTAGTAGAAGGTAGTGGTTGTTGTAGTGTATTAATATCATTATAAGTAGTAGTAGTCGTCGTGTAAGTAATAGTAGTAGTAGTAGTAGAAGGTAGTGTCCTTTAGCCAAACACTTTTCCGCATATGCTTTGTACCTGTTCTACACTAGAAGATTTCGATCGTGATTTGTCTTAGTTGTAAGAACTTGTTTCACAATCGAAGTAAAATAAATAAGTTTCAACCATCTCTTATAGCGCAGTATATTCAATAAAGTGAGAAGTTACTTGTTTGTGAATGGCAGGAATTTTTTCGTGAATTATCATTGCCTTTGATGTATTTATAACAGCCGTATGAGAATTGTTTTAAATGTGAATAAATCATGTTAGAAATTTAAATGTTCTAGTCAGTAAGTTTAATTATGCAAATTAGCTGCTTCGCTGACGAAAATATCGTAAAATTTTAAACACATTTCGTTTAAATATATTTATTCAACCCGATATACAAACATACCAATATGTAAAACGCTAAACTTATAAATTGGAACGTAAGATAGCGTTCTTGAAATGTTTTTGCAAAGATAGATATAAAATATGTATATATCTGTTGGAATAAAATTTATCAAATGTTCGTGGCTACAAATACATGTCTGATTCAGGTTTACTTTTGTTGAAATTTCTAATATAAAAAAATAAATGTTCTCAGCAACAAGTACATATTATCTTATTCAGAGATATTATTATGACATTTCTAATTTAAAAATATCAATTTTCATGTCTGATTCAAGTTTACTTCCGTAGAAATTTCTGTTATCAAAATAATATTCCTAGCTACAAGTGTAAATCCGGCTCTGAGTTTGTTTCGTGGAAATTTCAAATACAGAATTTAGATTCGATGATTCTGGCGTTAAGTGCATATCTGATTTAAATCTAACTTCGTGGTTATAGCATTGGTACACATTGAAGTATTATGCGGAACACCTCGGATGATGTCACCATTAACGTGAAGTACGTTAACTAGAATATCCATTTAATACTTTCCAGTCAAATGAATGTGTAAGGTGGTAGAATATCTAATCGGATATCGGGGGGCCTGGGTTAATACTCCGCCACGGCTTTGTATGGTTTCAATGAGCGAGACATTGTATCTGAATATGCTTAACATTAGTTCTATCAAGGAAGATTTCGCTCGTGAATTGTCTTTGTTACGTTAAAAGAACTAACATCACAATCGATGTAAGGTCAGTAGATATGTTTGAAAAAGTCCTGAACGTACACACATATACGGAACACTTATCATATAAGTTAAGCTTTTATACGCATTGACGTTAAGTACACCCATTTAGTACTTTTCAATTAAATGAACTAATACACATTTATATTCACGCAGTTGGTTATATCTAATCAAAGTGCATGTACTTTTATACCAATTTCTTTTTCCTAGATAACGAGTCGAGCTTATCGTAACGTATCGAATCATGAGGATATTCATTTCAAGTAGGTCTTAAAGAGACACACTGCAATGTTAATATTCTTTCAGTGAACAATGTTTATATAAACTCTATTTTATTCAGTTGAATGAAAGACATACAAATCCACAATAACGCTTAAACTGATGCGAGTGCCAGTGTTTTGTTGAAAGTAAGAGTGGACCCTTAACAAGTTAATATTCAGCAAATGTTTTTTACTCTCCATCCTCACGGTCGCTCCGTTGTAGGTTTATGTTATGTTGTAATCTCACTAAATGGACACTACGTCCTACTGTTAAGCAATCAAAACACTTCTATCAATGATGAAGTGATGTTAATTAATTATTGTAGAAATCAATGTCAAAGTCCTCATACCGGTGATTATACATTGAGTTGTTAGTCAGTACCACAGCTTGAACCTGATTGTTCCATATCTGAAATATAGACATAAAACATACAGTATTAATGTCTTCTTGCCTTCTTTCATTCCTCCCTTCCTTCATTCATTAATAGCTTCATTCGTTTCTTCCGCACTCGTGAATTGGTTTGTTTATACGATTTGTCTCTTACATTCATTTGTTCGTTGGTTCGTTTACTCCTTTGCTCGTTTGATAAACCAATCAATCAGTTAAACACTCACCCACCCAACCAACCAACCACCGACCGACCGACCGACCGACCGACCCACCCACCCACTCACTCACTCACTCACTCACTCACTCACTCACTCACTCACTCACTCACTCACACACTCACTATCTCTATCAATCAGTCAACCAATAAATCAATAAGCGAAACAAACATTATATTAATAAATTAGCCAATTAATCGATTAATTACATATTAATCTTTAATTCCATAATTAACAATAAAAATTCACGAAACATGTTCATATAATTACCATTAATATTAATGTAAGCACATTTATCAAAATCATATTGATATAATAGATTGATAAATTATATATTAATCGTTACTCCGTGCAGTCATTAATAGTATTATATGATATATTTATTATTATCTTTATTATGTCATATGTCTATTATCATTAATACGAAAGTTAAATGAATAGCGCTAAAACTAACAATTAAAGGGGCACCGTCGTGTAGATATACAGGTCATTAAGCTTATCAGAGTTATCGACCATGGCGATTGTCGAGGGTTGAATAGGAGCGTGTTCGTATAAGTACAGATTGTTAAAAGAAATAAAACAAGATTTATCTTGCATTCGCGGGTGTGTTGAGTTTCGGAATTTATATCAAACAACAACGAAGCTTTAGAGAGATTGCATTCAAAGTCACACACAAATCTACAAAAATACGAGATGTCGTTACATCTGTTTGTAAATATCAACTATGTAAAATAGTAATATATTACAAACTAGAACATTCCAAATCAGAAATACCTTTCGGTCAAAACATAGCGTTTTGGTATTGCGTTTACTTGTCTTATTATAGTTTAAACTTTTATTTCACTTCGATTCTCATAAGTTACACAAATCACGGTCAAAGCCCTCTTGTATAGAACCATAACTTAGCAAACGCAGAAAATGTGTTCCGCTCACGAACACCAAATATAACCTTGGCGGAGTGTCGAACCCGTTTGTAAAGCTACAACCACATTGATAACCGCTTATATCATAATAAAGGCAAAATTGAAGCTGGACTTGATAGTGCTATTCAAATGTTTTGTATTTAAATGATAAATTGCACTTTTATCTTATTTCTCAAAATTGTTTTATATCCTATATATGCCAGCTACTGTTATAGTAAATTTAATAATACAAATATAGTGTATCATGTCATTGTTTTCTGTACCATAAACCAAACGCTACAATAATGCGTATTTAAGCCCCCTATCAGTAATTGTCGATCAGGTTTATGTAGTACACAAACCGGTGCTGTGACTGTGATGTTATACGCATGGTCACATTTACTTCCTCGACACTTGACACATACTTGTACTCGGATGTTATCCATTTGAAACACTTTAGAACGTTGGGTTTGAAGTTGACTAGTATGTACTGTTATTGTGAATGTTTTAAACTTACCGTTGGCCGTTTGCAGTTGACCTTTATGTACTGTTATTGTTAATGTTTTAAACTTACCGTTGCCAGTTTGCAATTGACCATTACGTTTTGTTATTGTGAGTGTTAAAAACTTAACGTCGACATTTTGAAGTTGACTTTTATGCACCGTTACTGAGTACGTTTTAAACTTAACGTCGACAGTTTGAAGTTGACCAGTATGTACCGTTACTGTGAACGATTTAAACTTACCGTTGGCAGTTTACAGTGGACCGTTATGTACTGTTATTGTTAATGTTTTAAACATAATGTTGCCAGTTTGCAATGGACCATACCTCACTGTTATTGTGAGTGTTTTAAACTTAACGTCGACAGTTTGAAGTTGACTACTATGTACCGTTACTGTGAACGTTTTAAACTTACCGTTGACAGTTTGCATTTGATCATTATGAACTGTTATTGTGAATATTTTAACCTTACCGTTGACAGTTTGCAGTTGACCATTAAGCACTGTTATTGTTAATGTTTTAAATTTACCGTTGGCAGTTAGCAGTCAATCATTATGTACAGTTATTATGAATGTTTTAAACTTACCGTTGGCAGTTTGCAGTTGACCATACCGTTGGCAGTTTGCAGTTGACCATTATGTACTATTGTTTTAAATGTTTTAAGCTGACCGTTGACTGATTCCGGTTGACCATAAAGTACTGTTATTGTGAGTGTTAAAAACTTAACGTCGACATTTTGAAGTTGACTTTTATGCACCGTTACTGAGTACGTTTTAAACTTAACGTCGACAGTTTGAAGTTGACCAGTATGTACCGTTACTGTGAACGATTTAAACTTACCGTTGGCAGTTTACAGTGGACCGTTATGTACTGTTATTGTTAATGTTTTAAACATAATGTTGCCAGTTTGCAGTGGACCATACCTCACTGTTATTGTGAGTGTTTTAAACTTAACGTCGACAGTTTGAAGTTGACTACTATGTACCGTTACTGTGAACGTTTTAAACTTACCGTTGACAGTTTGCATTTGATCATTATGAACTGTTATTGTGAATATTTTAAGCTTACCGTTGACAGTTTGCAGTTGACCATTAAGCACTGTTATTGTTAATGTTTTAAATTTACCGTTGGCAGTTAGCAGTCAATCATTATGTACAGTTATTATGATGTTTTAAACTTACCGTTGGCAGTTTGCAGTTGACCATAGCGTTGGCAGTTTGCAGTTGACCATTATGTACTATTGTTTTAAATGTTTTAAGCTGACCGTTGACTGATTCCGGTTGACCATAAAGTACTGTTATTGTGAATGTTTTAAACTTACAGTTGAAAGTTTGCAGTTGATTATTATGTACCGTTATTGCGAACGTTTTAAACTTACAGTTGACATTTTGTAGTTGACTTTTATGTATGTTATTGTGAATGTTTTAAACTTACCGTTGACAGTTTGCAGTTGACTATCAAGTACTGTTATTGTGAGTTATTTTAAACTTACCGTTGGTAGATTGCAGTTGACTATTATGTACCGTTATTGCTAAAGCTTTAAACTTAACGTTGACAGTTTGCAGTTAACTTTTATGTATGTTATTGTGAATGTTTTAAACTTACCGTTGACAGTTTGCAATTAACCATTATGTAACGTAATTGTAAATGTTTTAAATTTACCTTGCCAGTTTGCTGTGGACCATTATGTACTATTATTGTGAGTGTTTTAAACTTACCGTTGGCAGTTTGCGGTGAACCATTACGTACTCTACCGTTGGCAGTTTGCAGTTACATGTAACCATTACGTACTGTTATTGTGAGTGTTTTAAACTTACCGTTGGCAGTTTGTAGTGAACCATTACGTACTGTACCGTTGGCAATTAGCAGTGAACCATTACGTACTTTTATTGGGAGTGTATTAAACTGACCGATGGCAGTTTGCAGTTGACTATAAAATAACGTTATTGCGAAAGTTTTAAAGTTAACGTTGGCAGTTTGCAGTTGACTTGTTGGCAGTTTGCAGTGGACCATTACGTACTGTTATTGTGAAAGTTTTAAACTTACCGTCGACAGTTTGCAGTTGACTACATGTTTTATGTACTCTTAGTGTGAATGTTGTAAAATTACCGCTGACAGTTTGCAGTTGACTACATGTATTATGTACTGTTATTGCGAATGTTGTAAACTTACCGTCGACAGTTTGCAGTTCACTACATGTATTATGTACTGTTTTTGTGAATGTTGTAAACTTACCGTTGACAGTTTGCAGTTGACTACATGTATTATGTACTGTTTTTGTGAATGTTGGAAATTTACCGTCGACAGTTTGCAGTTTACTACATGTATTATGTACTGTTATTGGGGATGTTGGAGACTTACCGTTGACAGTTTGCAGTTGACTACATGTATTATGTACTGTTTTTGTGAATGTTGTAAACTTACCGTTGACAGTTTGCAGATGATTACATGTATTATGTACTATTATTGTGGATGTTGTAAATTTACCGTCGAGAGTTTGCAGTTTACTACATGTATTATTTACTGTTATTGTGGATGTTGTAAACTTACCGTTGACAGTTTGCAGTTGCCTACATATGTTTTGTACTGTTAGTGTGAATGTTGTAAACTGACCATCGACAGTTTGTAGTTGACTACATGTAGCAAGTACTGTTATTGTGGATGTTGTAAACTTACCGTTGACAGTTTGCAGTTGCCTACATATATTTTGTATTGTTATTGTGGATGTTGTAAACTTACCGTTGAAAGTTTGCAAATGACTACATGTATTATGTACTGTTATTGTGGATGTTGTAAACTTACCGTCTGATTTATCTGAAGGTTTAGTTGTATTTATTGGTAAGGATTTGCTCAAGGTTATCAGCGTCTGATGTATGTGCTTCTCAATGGCTTCTATAAGAGAAACATAATTAGTAATTTATTAATGAGAAATCGATATAAATACATTATTGATATAAACATATATTTTTGTAAGATAATTAAATAAATAATATATATATATATATATATATATATATATATATATATATGTATAATGTGCAGTGCACAGTTGAGAAAACGAAATATAACAAGTATAAGAAAACAGGCCAAAAGATAGCTGCAATATACCCCGGTTTGCTCAGTCGGTAGAGTACGAAACTTTTAATCACGGGGCCGTCGTTTCTACGTAGGGGGATTTATTCTGAACGTACCATGAGTGTTTAACAAAAAGTATTTATTTGCGCTAAAGTGTAGATAAAATTACAGTACATTCGATGTAACCTATAACCCGAGATATATAGCAACTCAATCATTGATATCACTTTTATCGCATATTGACGGCAGTAAAAAAAAATCTGGTGTCGGGAATCGAACACAGGCTGCCTGGGGGAAAACCAGGAATCCAAACCACTAGACCACACAGGAGATATCATAAGCAGCGTGAATTTCTTTATATATATGCATAGATATTTACATATATATAGCTGGTAGTGTGTAATATATATATAATGCATGCATAATCTGTGATAGTTGTATATATTTTATGTCAATATTATAGCGATAGTCTCTTGTAATTCTAATATTGAATGGCTATGTACGTTGTATGTGTTACTGTATGTTTTATTTATATGTTTGTACATAGATGAGACTTAAATAAAGATATATATATATATATAGTGAATACAGTAGAGAGAATAACCATACAGGAGATAATTATGATTAGCAGCGTGAATTTCTATAGATATAGACATAGATATATACATATATAGTGTATAATATATATATATAATTTAACCTGGTAGTGTATAATATATATATATACATATATATATATATATAGCTGGTAGTGCATAATATATATATACACATATTTTCTCGGAGATATCCATTATCTGCATACATCATAACCCTAATTGGTCAAACAAAAAGCGTAAAATACGACAATCTTACTGGATCTGCATATTAAATAATATTCAACCTGTTGACCTCAACAAAGGGGACGATGTACATGTTGCTATACACAAATAATACACCTCGCCAGTGCAACTACCAATACATATATGCAATAGTTTAAAACTTACTTACACAGTTCTACTCAATTTACATATGTTTTGTTCAATATGAAGCTATGATTAAATGTCAGTCAGCGTTCACGGATAGGTCTTCAACAAACTTTTTTGCTTTATTGCATCAATATAAATTTGGTTTAGTGTATTCAGTTGATTATATATTTCGGTGTTTACATGTATACTACACACAATAGAATTTTGGAATTGTTTTTCTATTCGATTTTACCGACGCTATTTTAACCGTTCTGATATGAACACAAATGAATCTATGTTATGTGGAGCACAGCAATATTAAATAGGTGTTATCAATACTTGTTGATACCGTTTATGAAACAACAAACTGATAAGGAAACTGCTTTAATATTTTATAATAATAGTGTTCATAGTTACACAATATATAGCAATCACAATTGACGGTGTAATCCATGTATATATAGTTTTGATCTAATATTCAGTTTATAATAAATGTCGGCGTACAAAACCGTCTTCACGCAATTGTCTGCGATTCTATTTTTAACCGCTATGCGATTCTGCGACTCATTCTTATGAGTGTTATGTAGGTCACAATAATTTTAACTTCTTGTTGCTAATATATGCTTCTACCGTTTTTAAAAACGACAAATATATGGGATACTACCGTCATATGGGTTATGAGCGCGTGGTCGCGCGCATTTGTAGTGTATATAGTTAAAAGTTTTAGTTTGTAATATTTTACAGTAGGTTCCTCAGTCTGTCTGCAGTACTTTATATATAGAAAATTGTTTATATTCTTCTCTTAATGTTTTGTTGTTGTTTTCTTTTATATTTTTCCTCTGATGAAGGAGTAAAGCCGAAAGCTAGCTAAGGATATCACGTTATAAGTTTTAGCACTGAAAAATTGTAATTCTCTCTACTATATTCACTATTTCTACCATTTATGTTTCCTTCGCGCATCCGGTGCTCCTGAAAGGTGTTTTGTTAGACGAATGATTCTCCCTATCATATATATATATTTATTTTTGGTAGTGTATTATATATAATATATAGCTGGTAGTGTATAATATATATACATATATATATAGCTGGTAGTGTATAAAATATTTACATATATATAGCTTATATATATATATATATGTATATAGCTGGTAGTGTATAGCTGGTAGTGTATTATATATATATAGGGAGCTTAAAGTGTATCATACAATTATAAAGAACATATTTGTACGTATTTTTGTAAATATAAACCATTTACGTTTACTGTCGTTTTTTTTTCCCCACCCTTTTGATATCTAGGTTAATTTAGGCAACTCACCGGGAAATGAGTTCATAGTTACGTTGTTTTATTTCGACCTATTTTAGCACTTAACATATACGACAAATGCCTTGCGCAAAGCCGCGGCGGTGGATCTAACCCACGACCTCCAATTATAGGTCCGACGCACTACCACTGGACAGGCGCTCGAGACATAGTTTAATCTATATATATCAAACGTTTTCACGCGTGATAATCTAATTTTTACATTAAGCGGAATAATTATTTAATTATATAGTTTGTATAAATCGCGACTCCATGCGTCATGATTCAATATGTATATTTAGCGACTCCTAGCGGAATCTAATATTTAGCGACTCCTCGCGCCATGATTTAATTTGTATATAAAGTGACTTCCCGCGGAATAATTAATTTGTATAATTTGCGACTCCCCGCGTCATGAATTTATTTGTAAATTAAGCGACTTCCCTAATCATGATCTTAATTGTCTCTCCAAAAAAAATAAATTGCATAGTTAGTGACTTCCAGCGTCATGATTTATTTTGTACATTTAGCGACTCCCCGCTTCATGATTTAATTCTATAATTAGCGACTCCCGCGTCATGATTAAATTTGTATATAAAGGGACTCCACTCATTATTTAATTGTATAAACAGCGGCTTCCCGTATTATGATTTAATTTGTGTAATTAGCGACTCCTCGCGTTATGATTTAATTTGTATATCAAGCGAATCGCCGTGGATATTAAGCAACTCCACACCTCATGATTTAATTTGTATAATTAGCGACTCCCCACATCATGAAGTAATTTGTATAATAAGCGACTCCCCGCGTCATGATTTAATTTGTATAATCAGCGACTAGCTGCATCATGATTTAATTTGTATAATTAGCGACTCCCCGCGTCATAAATTAATTTGTACATTAACAACTTATAGTGGGATAATTTAATTTGTATATTAAGCAACTCCTGTAGGAATAATTAGTTTGTATAATTAGCGACTCCCCGCATCATGAATTAATTTGTACATTAACAACTTTAAGTGGATAATTTAATTTTTATATTAAGCAACTCACCGCGTCATGAAGTAATTTGTATAATTAGCGACATTCCGCGTCATGATTTAATTTGCCTAATGAGCGACTCCCCGCTTCATTATTTAATAAATATATTTAGCAACTCCATAAATGATAGTTAAAATTGTATATTAACCCAATCCTAGCGGAATAATTTAATTTGTATACTTAACACTTTCAATTTAATCGATTTCCCATGGGATAGTTTCATTTGTGTATCTATTGGCTCCTGCGGGTAGTTTAATTTTAATATTAAGCTAATCTATCCCAGAACCTAATATCTCCTGAATCAGGTCTATATACCACCAATGAAAAAGCTGCGAATTATATGCGTGTCCTTCAATTCATAGCAATTGAGCGCTTACTAAACTTTGACGTCATTCAACATTTCAGTTGAAGCATCTGACCGATCAACGTGCTCAAATGTGGCTTTCCCACATTGCTATTTAACGGACCCAATCGGGTTAGGTTGGTCCGTTGTAGACTAATACTAAGCGATACGCCTCGGGATAGTGTCATTTGTAGACTGAACAACTTCCAATGAGGATACTTTTATTTTTATATAAATCAACTCCCTGTGTTTTTTTTTTCATTACTTTTGTATAATATGCGACTCCCCACTGTTAGTTTCAAGTGCCGCGACGGGGGATAGCGTCACGTGTAAACGTACCTTCTAGTTGCAAAGAGGTCCAACTGTTGTAACTGATCCAGGATGGTTCCCGTGTGTTTAGTGGCGCCACTTCATTTGGTTCCCGGAATCTCTGCAAATATGGTAACTGTTATTTTTTTTGTATAAGTTTAAATTTGAATTACCACTTCTATTCAAATAGTTTTTGGTGGCTATTTTTTCTTTATTTTTTAAGACCTATACGTTATTAAGTTTGAAAGTAGGAATGGGGAAAACATTTAACGCCATTTCCAACACATGACAGATATATGACAATCCAGATTTATTGGTGGAGGAAACAACCAGAATAAGTCGTTCCGCAAGTACACTGTAACAGTCAACTTTCTCATTTACAGCTTATGGATCGAGCTGAACTCGAACCTATGACTTCAGCGACTGGAGGTATGTGGTCATTTGAGGACAGTGCCTTAAACCACTAGGCTACCGATTATCCTGGACGAAGAAAATATTACGAAGTCAAAATTAAATCAAGGGATAACTTCAAACCGGATAAATTAAATTACGAAATATTACTTTAAATAAACCACAGGAACCTGAGGTTTTACATTCACTTTATAATAATGTCTGATCATGTATACAATAGGTGTCTCAATGTCATTCGTTATTGTCTCCTTGTTTTTTTTGTATCGCAAGGTGGCGTATCAAAATGAATTCGAAATAATTGCGTAGATTATAACTTTCTATAAATTCCATACTGTGATATTGTACTATTGTTTCGTTAAGACACTATGTTATATCAAATACGTTGTTAATAGTTTTATGATAAAGTTGTGGATTGTTTTTCAGTTTCCTTAGAATTGCAAATATCGTCATGTACATGCCGTATATCATTTAATATTTGATATTATACTAAGTTCTGTAACAAATATGTTGCCATAATGTGAAAATAAATGTGTGTTTTTTTAAATAAATAAGGTATTTTTTTGGTGTTAAAGGAAGATATGGAAAATAATCTAAACGAGAATAACTGGTGGTCACAAATTGAAAACTTGCTTTGTTCTTTGGGATTTCATGACGTCTCGCTTTATCAAAGTGTAGAAAATTTACAATTATTTATGTCTAATGTTAAGCAAAGGATTAAAGATTAATTTATGCAGGACTGGTCTAGTAGATTGAATAACTCAAGTAGAGTTATTTTCTAACGATGTATTTCAAATTTTATTTTTCAACCGTATTTAAATGTGTTAAATGTTAAAAAGTTTGGAATAGGTCTTTCAAAATTAAGAGGATCCTTTATTAAACAGGCAGGTGGACTAAACCTCAAAGTACACCAATAAACGAAAGAAAATGTTTGTAATGTTTTAGAGGACAAATTTCATCAAAAATATTATTGGAGGCATTGAAACATGATAAAATTTGTAGAATTATTGAATTCTGAAAACGAACGTGTTATTAATAAGTTAAGCATTTTCATTAATACAGTTAATTTTAGTCAGACCCGAAAGGCTTAATACTAATACAAATGATACTAATACAAATGATATTAATTAAGAGAGGCTCAATATCTATTCATATGTCCAATGAATTGTCTTGTATTTCGTTTACGTCAAGATCATTGTTCTTCTTTTAGAATAAAAATATTTCTCCATGATTATTAATCTTGTAAAGGATAAGTATTCAAACTGAACACCATTGTGCAAGGTGAAACGGTTTGGATGTACATATATATCAACTACAGTTGTTATTTATGTGCGTATATGGATGTATGTTTATGTATAGAATATATGACTGATTTGTATTACATTTGAAACAATCGTACAATACTTAACATATATGATATCCATTCATTTGTAATGAACTGATTTATGCTTGCCGTCATGTATATGTAATATATGTCCTCATGGGTCTAAGACCTTCTGGAAATATGAAAAATAAAACTTGAAATAATTACAACTAATATAGAACATAGAACTTAGGCCCCTGTATAATTAACGTAGAGTATACATGTTGCAGACATTTTCTACAGTAAAATGACAATAAATGTTCAGCTAATATCTGAATATAGATATGAAACAATTCATAAGTTATATATTACAATCAGTTGGTACTGCTTCAATATTATGTTAGTATGGTTAGTTGCAAGATATACTGAAGGGATAATAGAAACTCCGGATGCATTTCAGAGCCAAATTATCAAACTCTTGTAAGCGATATTTAGTTTTAGAATATATATGTATGTGCAGGTATTTCATTAATGGATTTGTCAATATGATCATTATTGTTGACAAATACCTTTTACATACAATTTCTAAAACTGTAAAATAGCGTGCACTTTTTTTGATAATGTGGCTTTAAAAATAGCCCGGTATTAATCATTTCAGTATATTTCTATTCTTAATAATATTATTTCGGAGATATTGAATATATCCACATACACCCACACACCCTAAAGCATTTTTTTAAATACCACTTTGGACTCTCTTTTCCGCATTCTTTTAACTGGTTCCTTTTTCGGCTCCGGTTTTACTTTGAAGAAGCAGCAGCAGGTTTTTCTAAACAACTGTAAACAACATAATGGGTTAAGTGATTGCCAGTCAGTAATTGTTCTTGATCAGACAGGGCTCCTCTACAGAATATACTAGTATATACGGTAAATCGTTTATTAAAGTCTCATCATTATTATTATTAGTAGTAGTAGTAGTATATACAATTTACAATAACATAAAATTACAGACATCATACAATAAACCATGTCTCTCTTAAAAGAGTTACAAGAGACTGAGAAAAACATATGTTGTCTCTCATAAATTATACAGCTTTTAAAACATCAAAAGAACAGTTATAAGTCATATTATGTACACAGTGTTTGTTAATTAACAAACTCTTATACCTATATATACATTTATATAGTTGGTAAAATTTGAGCTATAGCTGATAATCCTGAGATAAATGCACCTATAACTATAGAAACACCATGCTCTAAAAATGTACTAAAAAAAACTTCCTATTAAAACACTAAAATTATGAAAAACTGCACCAGGATGACGATAGAAGTGCTTACTAATAATTTTAAGAAATCGATCAATATTCAGTATTTCAGTACCGTATTTGTTATAACACATCATACAACACTGCACAGCTGACAGAATATCAAAACAATAAACAGTATAAATATGGTTAAATTACTTGTATAATTGAATATATATTATATAGAGATTATCATCTTACTGCCCTCATGCACGTACTAAAGTTCTATTATATAACGAACAATTATGCATATTACTGTTTCAGAATTTGTTCGGTTATAGCTATATATATATTTATATACATTATTTAATGAACTTAACGATAATAATTATTTACCTGTTTAATCCGGGTTTCCTGCCTAGTATCGTACCTGTTGATCAGAATAGTTTGGCGAATTCGGACTTCCATACCCAGGCAACGTCTCGCTCATGTACAATACGTCGGCAACATTCAATAAATCAGTTAATTAATATCAAAGTTAACTGGCAACACCACTCTGTTGATAAAAATCATCGTACGCTCTTAACTCCATCACAAAATAAAGAAACTAAATATCTTGTTTAAAGATGCCTAGATTTTGTTATAAATCATTACATAAAATCATCAATTTATTTTTGTTACATATATATTTCGGTATTAACAACATGTATATCATATATGTGAAAGATACCTTATATGTTAAGATCCATTTAACAACACGCGTTAAATTTTTCAGAAAAAACGTTTATGTTTAGTTTAATCATATTTTATTTCAATATGAAGTAGGGTGTTTATGTTTGTCATGTATGTGAAAAAAATGCCTTATCGGTTAAGGTCCATAAAATAATCAGCGTTCAACTTGTCATTTAAAACATTTCAAATTAACAACAGATTTAATATCCGTCGTACACAAAACATTAACAGAAAACCACTCACCTGCGAATCTGACCTATTTTAAAGAGGGCACGCTACGACACATTCTTTCGGTGATGTCCTCGTTTCTAAGCGCAATAACGTTTTATTGTAAACTCAGTGACCATCCTGTCGTTTACACTTTTTTATCATAAGATTGGCAAGGTGATAAATCAGCGTCTTAATTACTTTTTATATTCAAATAAATGGTGAAGTGATAACAACTGTACGAGTACTCGCATGTGATGCTACATAGTTATTAGTTTGAATCTGTTTTGTATTATGTCACACAAGTGTAGCGCTGATTATCATTTTCACGGATTGATATCAAAATTGTAAAGTAAGCCTGCTTTACAATAAGTTTGTTACCTCTGTTAAGTCAAGTTAATTTTTTTATTTACCCTCGCGCTTTTAACTGGTCGAGTACTGGTTAACCTTTCAGGATACCAAGAAACAATACTAGTTAAGTTAAGTGATCGTCTGTTAGCCCTCGAAGGCATAAAAATGACGCTAAATATTCAATCAATCAATCAACATTAAATCTCTTAATATATGTTTTATGTATTTACAGGCTATTACAGTAAACTTTCATAGTTATATCACTATTCTTATATGTTACTTACCAAAATAAACCAACATGCATAGTAAACTGTGTTCGATCCTCAGCTACGGCTATGTGTGGTACCCTTGAGCAAGCCACATTTTTCTGCATATGCTTAGTAATAGTTCTTACCAAAAATACTTCGAGCGTGATTTGCTTTAGTTGTTATAACTTGTTTCACAATCGAAGTAAAATGAATAAGCTACAGTCTATAATTTGTTGAGACTGGTGTGTCCCTTTAAGAATAATGTATATATGTATAATATTTATATATGAATGTATGTTACAACTTGACTGATACATATATTTGTACGGTTTGTTGAGGGATGGCCCATCTCGACCCTCACTGACCTATTACGGGGTGAGTAAATGGATCACTTTTCAGTGATTGAAATTAAAGAAAAAAAAAAGTTTAAACTTTTTTATATAAAAAAAAATGTAAAGTGATGTGAGACTATTGATATTACTACATGAGATGTTTAATAATCATCAATTTTGAACCAATTTTGTATTTTGTTCCACATATAGTACTAGTTTAGTAATATATTATGTTATACATATACATTGATATAGGTGTTATACCGTTTTGATATACATGTATGACTGGTGATGTTACGTATATATTGTGAAGGGATTCTTACTGTATGTGATGTTATATTATTATTCATATTGAACTAATTTTGTACAGTTATGATATTAGTATTATATTGATAGTGACGTATAACAGTTTATATGAGCTGATCTGTTAAGTATAGTAATGGTAAAGTGATGTTGTTTATATGTGATGTTACATACGCGTGTAGTAATGGTTCAATGGTGTCGTTTATTATGTGATGTTACACATATAAAGCAGTGGTTAGATTATGTTTAAATGTGATGTTACACACATATAGCAGTGTTTTAATGATGTTTATATGTTCTGTTACACACATATAGCAGTGGTTAAATAATGTTGATATGTGATGTTATAAACATATAACAGTGGTTATATGATGTTTAAATGTGAGTTTACACACATATAGCAGTGGTTAAATGGTGTTGTTTATATGTGGTAGTTTACACATACAGCAGTGGTTTAATGATATTGTTTAAATGTGATGTTACACACATATAGCAGTGGTTAAATGATGTTTATATGTGATGTTACACACATAAAGCAGTGGTTAAATTATGTTTAAATGTGATGTTACACACATATAGCAGTGGTTTAATGATGTTTAAATGTGATGTTACACACATATAGCAGTGGTTAAATGATATTGTTTATATGTGGTAGTTTACACATACAGCAGTACTTTAATGATATTGTTTAAATGTGATGTTACACACATAAAACAGTGATTAAATGATGTTTATATGTGATGTTACACACATAAAGCAGTGGTTAAATGATGTTGTTTATATGTGATGTTATAAACATATTACATACAGCAGTGGTTTAATGATATTGTTTAAATGTGATGTTACACATATATAGCAGTGGTTAAATGATGTTTATATGTGATGTTACATACATATAGCAGTGGTTAAATGATGTTGTTTATATGTGATGTAACACACGTATTGCAGTGGTTAAATGATGTTTAAATGTAATGTTACACAAATATAACGGTGTTAAAAGATGTTGTTGATATGTGGTAGTTTACACATACAGCAGTAGTTTAATGATATTGTTTAAATGTGATGTTACACAAATAAAGCAGTGATTAAATGATGTTTAAATGTGATGTTACACAAATATATAGCAGTGGTTAAATGATGTTTAAATGTAATGTTACACAAATATAACCGTGTTAAAAGATGTTGTTGATATGTGGTAGTTAACACATACAGCAGTTGTTTAATGATATTGTTTAAATGTGATGTTACACAAATAAAGCAGTGATTAAATGATGTTTAAATGTGATGTTACACACATATAGCAGTGATTAAATGATGTTTAAATGTAATGTTACACAAATATAACCGTGTTAAAAGATGTTGTTGATGTGTGGTAGTTTACACATACAGCAGTAGTTTAATGATATTGTTTAAATGTGATGTTACACACATAAAGCAGTGGTTAAATGATGTTAAAATGCGATGTTACGCACAAATAGCAGTGGTTAAATGATGTTTAAATGTAATATTACACACATATAGCAGTGGTTAAATGATGTTTTTTATATGTGGTAGTTTATACATATTTATACATACAGCAGTGATTAAATGTTGTTTATATGACATGTTTACAGGACACGTCAATTACAGATTTTTATATTGACAGTTGTAAACAAATGGAGCCTACTCCTATTTTTAAATAGTATTCATCACTCAATATGCAATATTGTCTATTGAATTAAATGTTATCATATATTGATAAATCTACCATAAAACTGTTAGATGGTAAAAATTAAATGAACTGTTATAATATGTTGATAAATCTACCATTAAACTATTAGATGGTTAGAAATGAAAGCACTGTTATCATATATTGATAAAAATACCATGACATTGATAGATGGTAAGTAATAGACCCCGTGTCATTACATATTTAAACTAGTTAATCTGAGTTTATATATATATATTGTAGCCGTTTTCAGACGGAAGCAAAGAATGTGTCCACTACGACGTATAGATGTGACAGGAAGTCAGCTGGTGGTAGTACAGTCATAGGACAGCAACCCACATACTCGTCATATGGACGATTTGACGTTCCTGACTTCGGAATACAGTCGAAAATCGGTACGAGGCGACGTAAAACCATATACTCAGTATAGAGTTTTAGGAGAGATAACCCAGTTTATAAAGCCACCGCCAAAAGGCACGAGTGATGCTAAATCTACGATATCCGGACGCGGGAAGTATCTAGTGCATTTTTAAAAACAGTTTACATTCTAGTGATATAAGCAGTTTGGATCGCAATGTAGATTACGTACGTGTAGGAACTGTGTGAAAAAAAGTGTTAATACCACCATGGGACTTTTTTTAAACCAGCTGTGTTTTTTTGTGTTGAGTAATTATCTTTAATTTGTATATATTGTACAATTGTATATTCGTAATTTTATTCATGTAAAATCAAAATTGTAAATTTTACTTTGTGCATGATTGTATTCTACACTTGTGAGTTGTCGGCCCTTGGTCATTTTACTACACACACATATAGCAGTGGTTAAATTATTTTGTTTATATGTGGTAGTTTACACATACAGCAGTGGTTAAATGATGTTTATATGTGATGTTACACAAATATAGCAGTGGTTAAATGATGTGTATATGTGATTTTACACACATATAGCAGTGGTTTAATGTAGTGTATATGTGATGTTACACACAAACAACAGTGGTTAAATTGTGTTGTTTATATGTGATGTTACACACATATAGCAGTTGTTAAATTGTGTTGTTTATATGTGATGTTACACACATATAGCAGTTGTTAAATTGTGTTGTTTATATGTGATGTTACACACATATAGCAGTTGTTAGATTGTGTTGTTTATATGTGATTTTACACACATAAAGCAGTGGTTAAATGATGTTTATATGTGATGTTACACACATATAGCAGTGGTTAAATGATGTTAATATGTGATGTTACACACATATAGCAGTGGTTAAATGATGTTAATATGTGATGTTACACACATATAGCAGTGGTTAAATGATGTTAATATGTGATGTTACACACATATAGCAGTGGTTTAATAATGTTGTTTATATGTGATGTTACACACATAATTGCAATAAAGATGATGTAATGCTATTTATATGTGACGTTACACAAATATATTTTTATTAATGATGTTGTGATGTTTATACATGTATCTGTAATATCTTATGCTGATTATATGTGATGTTTTATACAAGTATATATGAATGGTACTATCATTTGTTTATTATCCGTTATCACATCTGTATTCATGCCTTATGTAAGTTTATATCCATGATATGTCAAATATGGTATTGCTGGTTCAATTAATATGTAGTGAATACAGATAAAAACACACATAAAAGCGATAATTGTTAGTACAGATGCCATTGGAGAAATATTATTGCATTTAAAACATCACTATCAGCGCACTCAATTCGAAAAACTGCAAGAGGAAGTTGACTTAATGAGATGCAAATCACTTGGTAGATACTATGCATTTCTGGACGTATTTCGTGCTGAATGGACTTCAACGGTGAAGTGATACAATGGGCATGTAAAGTATGTATATCCATGTTGATGTGGTGATTATGATGGGAAGTGATATTATATTGATATATACGTAAAACATCTCAGTTAATTGTTTGTGAGACAACACATATTACAGTATATCATTATGTTGCCCACAAGTACATGAATGGAAACGTACATACGACACCAAAGGAGACGGCTCGGAAACAACTGACATGTTTTAGTTACAGGACACGTCAATTACAGATTTTTATATTGACAGTTGTACACAAATGGAGCCTACTCCTATTTTTAGATAGTATTTATCACTCAATATGTAATATTGTCTAAGTTTTATTAAACTCACTTCATTTAAACTTGTTATTTTATTGTTTTGTCTTATTAATCAATGTCAATAATATAAAATTCAGTTTTACCAGATCCAGTCTAAAATCATGATCACATGGATTTTGGAACTATTTTAGCCTTAAGTTTTATACTTAAATATGATGGCGGAGTAGAATACATGTGCTCTTTCTGTACCAGCGCTGTTAGTGTATTGAAATTGTATAGATGAAAATAAAGAAGAAGGCCATAGTGAATAGATAGATAGAAGAAGTACTTTCTTATTAGCCACGCTAGGCCTAATCGCGTGATAGCAAATTTCCCTATCCGCAACATATTAAATAAAATCATACAGCCCTTAATACTACGTGGCAGTTAACCCCGGGGTACATTATCAAAGTGCGATTTTCATCGCCATTTAGTCGGCAAATTAATTCGGTCAGCATCAGTCATTAACCCTTTCTATTATTTCACACTCTTTTTAATAACTACTATATTCAGCCTAATGAGACGAGACTATCTCCGGTGTGCATAATTATACACTAGCCGTACACAGTCACCCGCGAAATTTCTGAATTATACGGTATTATGCTTTATTAGCGTCTGTAATACGTGTTCTGTAGTAATGGTAATGATCCAGAGATAATGGTTCATATAGCTTTATATTATAGTAGGATATACATTGTAGCGTGGTTCGGAGCATAATGTCGGTGCCACGTACAACGTCATTCTTATATTATATACAGTCAAACCTGTCTTAAACAGCCAGTCACAAGAAGTAGCAAAAGTAGCTCTTTAAAATAGGTTGTTGCTTAGTGCAGGTTAATTTGCTGTGGAAGCATATACATGGGGAATAGTAAATGTTACTGCTTAAGACAACTGGCTGCTCAAATGAGGTGACTGTTTACACACGTTTGACTGTAGATAACAATACTAAAATGGTTATGGGACTGTCGCAGTAGAAATATAGAATCAAAGCACTGCAGTGCTGATGGGGGCGGAGCATATAAAATGTAAAATGTCGCTATTGTTTTAGACAAACAGGTCAGTTTGCATACGTTGAAGTAGAATAATCCCGATTACCTTTGATTCTTATACGTTGTACATAATCTACATGTTCTATGTTTAACGTTGACTCTTTTCTCGAATATGTCAGGAACGTGACTGAATGGTTTGCCTCTGATAGTAAGAATATTAATTCTTAAATTTGGCAAATGTCCAACTTCAAGATATTAATTCAACTCAATGATATGAGATTTGTATCTTCTTCTCAACTTGTGATATTTTCAGAAATTATAAGCTTTCTATATATATAAAATATCAAAGAGCTCTGAATCTAGCACGATGAATTCCACTTCGAGTATATTCATTTACCATTTTCTTTATTGATTTATCTAGGGCAACAGTGAAACAATTCGTTTAAAAGACGAAAAGTACAAATGTGTATTTCGACATTAATAATTGATGTTTACATTTATATTTTCAAGGGCCCTATATCACCCCGTAAACGGTACCGCACTAACCAAAATGTTATAGCGCCGATTTTTAGACACATCTGGATGTTTGCGTATTTTCGCTACGGAAACACAAATACTTTAACTCTTATATGTTTAAGTAGAAATTATCTACCGTTCCAATTATTGGAAATATGTGAAATATTTACTAAATAATAAAAAAAAAAACAGCACTGACATTGTTCATAACTCGATCAATCTCGAATTCTTTCTAGGAATACAAGTCTATTTTTAACATTTGGGAGAAACCGCAAGTCACATGATCGACATTAGCATATCTCTATTTTTAGAACGAGTATTGATTGTTTATTGACATAAGCAAGGAGTAAAGTTCCTTGGCATCAGGGACAGATTTAGAAAAGTTTCGTTACCGTACACATTTTTAAAATGATAGAAATAGCGAAATCAAACTTCCGAATCAAGTACTTATTATCTGAAGTCCTTGCCGGAATATACGACTCTTTCAATGTGCATGATGGCGATATAGTTTGTGACCTGGAATTTGATTTACAAGATGGCGTAATCTTTTGGTCACGTGACCAGCATGTCTGTATTCATGCGCTTTAATTCCTTTGTGCTGATTAATGCTACAGAATATAAACTTGGAATTTATAAGATACGTAATTGTTAATAGGTATAAATCGTTGCTGTATGTTATAATGTTAATGTTTTCGTTGAAATAGGTGAATCTACTGTTTATAGTGAGTTCGAGCGCTTATCAGGAGGTGGAACTATTTGATAAGTGGTTGTTAGGTTTGCATTAACACGAAACACGGTTGTAAATTTGCGGTATTGAAAATAGAATCATGTTAGCTCTGAGAGCGGCTGCTAAAGCACCGCCCCCAAAAACTATTGACCATTCTATCATTAATTGAGAGAGAGGTAAATTATCATTAAACAACATCGCCTTGGTTCATTTTCGGTCACGGAGGACCTTTAAGATTGAAAGAGATTTAACTTTTACTGCCTTGGGTATTGCAACCCTTAGTGTAACAAAAACACTAAGGGTTGCCACACAGAATAGTAAATATATGTAAGAGACTATCAAACTACAACGCTACACTAGGCTATCTGCTGGTGGTGAATTACAACGCTACACTTGGCTATCTGCTGGTGGTGAATTACAACGCTACACTAGGCTATCTGCTGGTGGTGAATTACAACGCTACACTAGGCTATCTGCTGGTGGTGAATTAACACAGGTCCATGTATATAAAGTGCATCTTTCCTCGAATTTCAAATTTTTAACATTTGGATATTTATTTTAAACTCCAGATAACAAACAGTTTTTGGAAATTATTTGTTTGCCAATTAAATGTATTACAAACAATCTAGTATGTGACATTATAACAAAACCAGTGCTTTGGTGACTGTGCAATTTTTAAAAAGGGTTGTCTGATTTGAATCATGTACTGAATTATATATTACATGCCCCAGAGCCATCTTGCGGCTTTTATATGGCAGTCATTTATATACATGTGTATTTATATGGTCTATTACAACTTTGTGTGTGTAATTCCTAGATGTGATAAGCATAACTTACTGATAACACAACAATTTGACATAGACGCATCGTGAATATATGAATCGTTGTAGACATTATCTATTTATAGACATTGGTATGAATGTTAAAACAACGGTGAAAGATAACGTATAGAAGGCAAACCTTACTATAATACTCTCTATTAAAACAAACTAATATATGTGTATAAATAAGATATTAAAACGCATCTTGGATGTACCTTAAGTAATGGACGGTAAAAACGTATTTTACACACTAAACATTACATATTAATTAATTATAACTTTTGTCTCAGATATTTCAAACATTTGTTTTATCTTCATACAGACGATTCTACGTATGATTTTGCTTTCTGCTATTATAACACATTGATTGATTGATTGATTGATTGTTTGAATATTTAGCGTCATTATTTTGCTTTTGAGGGCTAACCGGCGATCAGTTAACTTAACCACTGTGTCCTGGAATCCTGAACGGCTAACAGTAGTCGAGCACACCCCATCTCCGCAAGTAACTGATAATATCCACCACTTGAATCAGCGGTGAGAGACGAATGATAATGATACAAATTAACGTATATCAATCATCACAGAGACTGTTGCCGCCGGGCGGGGATTCGAACTCACGACTCTATTATTACAAATTATATGTACTGTAAGGTTCTAAATTTTCATTTGTCTAATTTGGTATAAAGCTGAAAAAAACATAATACCAGGGGATTCATGTATGTCCACAACCAGTCCACATATAAATATTTCGCGATGTCTTTAATTTACCAAAGTTAAAAGTAATTAATCAATGTTGACGAGAACAAGAGAGTTAAACATAAATCGTTGGCTTGAATACGTTAAGCTCGAACAACTTATTTGGTCCTGGCCGAATTCTTTTTTTGATGTATAGAACAAGTATATGTATGGTATGATGTTGAACGATATGAGGAGCGGGGACGGTAAGGTAATGGACAGAGCGTTGCCGCTCACGCCAGAGGTTGCGGGTTTGATCCCAAACTTGACCCGATGCCTCTCATAAATCAACACTCAGCACTGGTTCTACCCAGGAAACGGACCCGAGAGCAATTCATTAAAGCTCTTAGCTTTCATCGTAGTCGAGTCAAAATAAATTAGTAAAAACTACCAATACTTGGCTCGAACAATCTTTAACTCGAACAACCCTTAACTCGATCTATTTTGTCCTCTCCCGTTCGAGCCATCGGAGAGCTACTGTAGAGTGAATAATATAGTTTGTTTTATTAGATGTAAATAAAGCGTGAATAAAGAGTTTGTTTAATAAAATAAATAAAGAGTTTGTTTATCAAATGTAAATATAGAGTTTGTTTTATTAGATATAAATATAGAGTTATTAGATGTGTAAAAAGTTAAGTTTATATTTACTTATATTTCTTCTTAGACAAGTTTGCATGACATTCCTGTTATGCTATATATTATGAATCATGCGAAGTGACATTTTTATAAAATTGTCTTATCCTCTTTCATCTTATCTTACTAATATTTTACTCCTGTTAGATCTATATTCTTGTAAGAGTGTCTATTCAAGCTAAACATTATCAAGGGAAAAACATGAAAGAAAGGTCAACTATTTGTAAAGTTCATATTTTAAATCTACTACTTGAAATGTTTATGTTACATATATCTAATATTTGTAAAGTTCATGTTAAATATATCTTATATTTGTAGTGTTCGTGTTAAATATATGACCTAATATTTGTAATGTTCATGTTATATATATCTAATATTTGTAATGTTCGTGTTAAATATATCCAATATTTGTAATGTTCATGTTAAATATATCTAATATTTTTAATGTTCGTGCCATATATATCTTCTATCTGTAATGTTTGTGTCAAATATATCTAATATTTGTAGTGTTCATGTTTAATATATCTAATTTGTGTAATGTTCATGTTAAATATAACTAAAATTTATAATGTTCGTTTTAAATATATCTAATATTTGTAATGTTCGTGTAAAGTATATCTAATATTTGTAATGTTCATGTTTAATATAGCTAATATGTGTAATGTTCCTGTTAAATATATCTAATATTTGTAATGCTCGTGTTAAATATATCTAATATTTGTAATGTTCATGCAAAATATCTCTAATATTTTTAATGTTCATGTTTAATATATCTAACATTTGTAATGTTCGTGTAAAATATATCTAATATTCGTAATGTTCATGTTTAATATATCTAATATTTGTAATGTTCGTGTTAAATATATCTAAAATTTGTAATGTTCATGTTAAATATATCTTATAATTTTGACGTCCATGTTTTCTATATCACTTCAACATTTTAACGCCGTTTATATACACTATTTATATTTAATTATCTCCCTTAATGAAATTAAATATATATGAATTCACTGTATCTATATGATCCAACGGGTTTATAAATCTGTCCTTTATATAGCACGTGAGTAGTCATGAATCCTTAACTGGATCCTACTTATATAAAGCTATCACTTCATGTATGTAAATTTGTCTACCCTGTCCAGATGTGTTGCATGTAATTCAATAGTATATAAGTCATGGTCGACACCAAATTTATTGGTTTGGCAGAGACCTTGATATTGTATCTATAGTTTGCATTGTAGCTATGCGCACTCGCCGTAGTCTGGTCTGTACATTTATGTCTTGGTTATTCACAAACAATTATCTCCATATATATATATATATATATATATATATATATATTAGTTACATGTTTTACTCAAGTAACTGGAACTTGTATTACATATAAAGGCCAAGTGTATCTGTATTGTCCATGTTACATGTATATTCCAGCATTCTTCAATAGTTACCATGCACTGTGCCTGATTGTGCTATACAGTGTATGCATGTAGAACTTTGGCAACCGATACATTGGCGTTGGATATACGACTGCCTTACTTAAAAATACCAGCCAAGAAGACATGTTATGTTTGTCACCAATTTAAGGTAATAGTAATTGTAGGTTATTTACAGTTTCTAAATGCTCATACCAGCAAGGTGGCGGAGATGGTTGTAGTTTTGAAATGAAAGAAATATATATATTGTTTTTTCTCTTGTAATAATTGTGAGAAAACGATCATTTATTGCATTTCCCGACGTTTCGATCCGTATATCGTCATCATGGGATCTCTGGAAAATAACTGTGGTGTTAAATTAGTTTAAGAAAGTGGGTTCCAATAGTTTATATATAACGTACAGACAGCTATAATGATTCACATGAGACTAGTTAAGTATGTAGTACTGACCCAGCACTCCAGGTTGGATCCTTAAAATATAAATGCTGGGAAAACCGCATTGGAGCTCTTTGATCGGTTAGTTTTTTCAACTGAAAGTTTGAATGACGTCACAGTTTAGTAAGCGTTCAACGGCTATGAATTGTGAGACATGCATAGAGTTACCTACTTTTTCATTAGTGGTTAATAGACCTGATTCGGGAGATATCGGGTTCTGAGAAAGACTGACGTAGATTATTGCTAACAGGTTATTGTTAGGGGATGTGTAATAATGACATGCAATGCACTAAGATTGGATTCAATTTTCATTGTTGTTCATCTAATACTCTTATTTTATCCCCAATGTTTTCTAATTATTATGTATATTGCTTTTACAGGTTCCCGATGACGTACCGTATCACATCGTTAGGTTTCAACCACTTATCAATAATACACGCCTCGTCCACCACATACTGTTGTTTGGTTGTGACTTCAAAATTGACACTGAGGTAAAAGACATGTTTCACAAACCCCTGAACATTAATAATATGAAACCTTAATTTTTATGCAAAATTAATGTTGATGTTTTTTTTTATTTTAATTATACTTTGTTCTTTTAAAGCATTTTTTTTTACTCTGTTTTTTTTTTTTCAATTTTACACTTTTAGCTTAATACAATATCATCAAAATGTAAATGTAAAGCTAAGATGCACTTTTTTGTACAATTCTAGCCAGTTATATAAATATAGCACGGCTTGAGCAGTCAGTGAAGGCACACTTGCCACAATACAATATTAGTGCAATTGAGTGAACCAGACAATGATCAGAATAAATGTCTTTGTTTGGCAAGATGCCAAAATAGAGGGATTGGAAAATAGAGCATTCACCTTAAATGTCCCTCTTTGGAGTCGTTTTATGAATAAAAAATATACTTACAATTAAAATGTAAAATACATATCTTAAAAGAATAATTTATAGTTGAAACAAACACACCAAGCTTTGCTGAAAAGTAAGTATTTAAAAAAATGCAGTTTACACGGCAGAAATATGGGCTTTGTGAACCTTGAACTTTGTACACTGCTATTATCTTAATAATCCTATATGATAAACCGTACTCTTGCACTCGTACTTCATTGTAAATATGGATTTAAATTAAACATTGATATATATGTTAATATTAGTTTATGTGAGAAATCAACGATGGTTTATTTGTTTTAATTCTTAATTTGGAATGCGATGAATGTTCATAATTAGTTGAACCTATTGGTTGATAAGTAATTTTGACAGTTTTACTTTGATGAATAATTCATTAATTTAACTGCGTGGCTCATATAAGTTTAGACAAAAATCCTTATTTGTAAGAAAACGTTACAGTGCATTTGTTATTTTATTATATTTCATATAGTGTTTCTTTGTTCGTGATTTTTTTTCAACTTGTGTTAACGAACTGTTATAGCATCGTAATGGTAAACAATTACTTATCCTATTGAAAGTTATACCAGGTTACGTATATATAAATATTGTATATATACGGAAACGTCATATGCTGGCTGGATATAAAAAGTTGTGAAATACCCACAACAGATATACAGGTGTCGTCTTGATGGAAAACGTTATTATCATATATGATGAACTGATTGTGATAAAAATAAATGGTCATAATTATAAGGATGAAACTGCCTTCTTGTATAATGATTAAAATTATTTAGTTTTAGATGTTGAAGTACTGTAAGACAATTGCAATATACACACACTTCAAGTTAGCTAAATATTTTGAAAATGCCACATCATTTTTTTTAATTCGTCCACAATTTGCTAAAGGGTCCCCATGAGTGTGACAGTATGGACAACAGGTGTCGAACTTGGTTGGTCAAGTGGGACATGGGGATGACAGGAAATATAGTCATGCCATCAGAGGCTGGGGTCAGATTCGGTAAAGATTCGTTCAAATACATAGGCTTGCAAATCCACTGGAATAATAGAGATGAAAGTGAAAATGAAACAGGTAAATGAAATATAAGTACATGTATTAATAACAATAATTAAATATCTGCATTTGAAATACTTTTTCATCGTTCGGTGTTTTCGTATAACACATCTCTTTTACGTAAAGTGCCGAGTTACTTTCCGACTTTCCGAAACGTCTAACTGATGTAGATTTATCATGGTAAACTGTCGTAATATTGATACGCTACGTCATACGATGACAAGTAAAAATTATTATATGCATATCCAAAGTGGCATTTATATAATCATGTAAAACAATGCTTTTTTCGTTTATTATAGAGAGAACTCGTTAAAAAGAAAAAAATACAAATTTTATCAGTTATCTGATAAAACGAATCTTACATTTATTATTAAATTGACTTAACTCGTTGGCAAAAATTGTTATTCTTTACAAGAACATCGCCTGGTAGAATTTGGCAATTTTTTTTAATAAATTTAATTTAGTTCTTCACACTCATGTAAGATTCTCTTTGTATTTTACGTCATGAGTAGAATATATGTGAAAATGTATGTACATGGCACATGTGAATTTATGTTATAATCTTACAGATAGTTCTGGTATGAGGTTGTTCTACACGAGCACACTGAGGAAATATGATATGGGAAACGTACAGATTGGTCAGAACAGTATCGATATTCCAGCAGAAACAAAGGAGCTGTCTATAACTGGCGCGTGTTCGTCAAGCTGTACTTCAGTGATGTTACCACGTGCTGTACATATATCAGACGTCTACATGCACATGCACAGTCTTGGTAAGACAAAGGCATGTCATGATAACGACGTGTACTGAGAAGTTAATCTCATGAGGCACACAGTACATAGCACACAGCACACAGCACACAGTTTATTTTGTCTGGTGTGCATAAAGTAACAAAGCTTTAGATATTGTACTGAAAGGATAAAAACGACAAGCGATATCAACAGCTTTAGACTATTATTATTGTATGTAAAGGTTTTTCAGTAACGATGCTGTCAATATAGTCATTATTATTGGCAACAACTTTAAAGAAGTACCTTTACAAACTCATTCACCCGGCATTTCGTTATTCAATATATATGGTGTGGTATTTGAGACACATATTGTGCACTAGTTGGCGACTTTTTACAATTTGTGGAATCAAACCAAAGCATCTTGTCAAGATGTATACAAAGCAACTGGGTTGATAGGAAAAAAAATGTGTATATAAAATAATCAACACTTAAGGTATTTGCACATCGTTTTCCAACATTTCAATCAATTTTGCAAATAACTATTAATTTGATTGGTGCAATGTCCGAGATTATCCTAGTTAACCATATATATATTTATCAAATATAACAACTATTTTTACTGTCTTTGCTCGAAGCATGTCACATATAGTAACTTATTACACTAAGTTTTACTGTCATTGCTCGAAGCATGTCACATATAGTAACTTATTACACTATGTTTAACTGTCTTGCTCGAAGCATGTCACATATAGTAACTTATTACACTATGTTTTACTGTCATTGCTCGAAGCATGTCACATATAGTAACTTATTACACTATGTTTTACTGTCATTGCTCGAAGCATGTCACATATAGTAACTTATTACACTATGTTTTACTGTCTTTGTCGAAGCATGTCACATATAGAAGCTGATTACATGTTTTACTGTTGCACACGTCTTGATTACAAGGAAAGCAAGCTTATTACACTATGTTTTACTGTCTTTGCTCGAAGCATGTCACAAATAATAACTTATTACACTATGTTTTACTGTATTTACTCGAAGCATGACACATATAGTAACTTATTACACTATGTTTAACTGTCTTTGCTCGAAGCATGTCACATATAATAACTTATTACACTATGTTTTACTGTCTTTGCTCGAAGCATAACACATATAGTAGCTTATTACACTATGTTTTACTGTCTTTGCTCGAAGCATGTCACATATAGAAGCTGATTACATGTTTTACTGTTGCACACGTCTTGATTACAAGGAAAGCAAGCTGCCATTGACATTCAGCGAGACAGAGAGGTCATTGATCGATTGGCGTTTGAGGATAATTACGATTTCAGAATTCCAAAGGTGCATTCACTTAACTCAACTGGACTGTTGAATCCAGGTAGGAATGTTAAGTCGTATATTAAAAACTATGTCTGAAACAGTATTCAAAAGCAATATTTCATTTAGATGAGATACATTTAGGTCACATTTAATTCCCATAAAACTGCGCACTGTTTTCAAGATAAAATTATCTCTTGAACATGTTGCTTAATTTAATAATATCAAATTTGGAAGAATATGTGTAACAATGTGTGTAATAATGTGTGACAATGTGTGTAACAATGTGGAACAATGTGTGTAACAATGTGTGTAACAAGTGCTTTATCGATAAGATCACATATAACATGACCACAGTTTACTTTTCTATAATACATACATAAATTGTACATAGTGAATACTGACTATTCAAATAAATGTTCACAAACCAAATGATTAAGTATCACAATCTTTTGCAGGTGACGAGCTGCGGTTGACGTGCTGGTATGATTCTATGACAGGGCCCAAACACCGCAATACCACAGTTAGTTTCGGACAAGGCTCAGATGTTCGTATCTATTGAGATTAAGTATCAAGAATTAATTATATAACATGTTTTTCATTGGTTGCAACGTGATACATATACTTGTGTTATAACATAAGTATATACTAATATAAATGTGCATGTCTCCGTTTGGTTTTATATTTTCTTGTTTCGTATGTGTATTAAGCGTTACGAATACTTACAGTTAAGATATATGTGTACATGCATTTTTATATATTAAGCATAATATTATGTCCTATATAAAGTCATGCTACATTGATTACATTGTTTTAAAAGTTTAAACATTGAACACTGTATACCACGTCTATAAAAACCATGACAGTAAATATTTTATGTTAAAGCTATATAACCTCTCAAGTTAAAGTTATATAGGCAGTTCTGCAATTTATAAAATATTGGTAGCTTAAGCCGAATGTCGCATATTAGGTTCCCGTTTCGTTCATGTTGCATCTCAAAATCAACATGCATTCCTGGTTTTATCCAGGAAATGGACTCACATATGCTTACTTTGCAATCGATATTATTATATTATTATTTTATTATAACTATATTGTATTGTTTGGCTATACACAAGTCGGTGATGCCTGTTGAAGGGACGCTATCAAAGGCTCTGCAGTGACTGGGAATATATGATAAATGTTTTCATTGTTTATAACAACTAGGATGAAATGGGATATACACATACTATAAATGTTATTATATGTTGTTCAATTAGACTGAAATAGAAAAAAAATATATATCATTAATTTTATCTTCAGTTGTATCAACTAGGAAGAAAAGGAAAATATATGATACATATAATTTTATTATTCTTTTTTGTTACAACTAGGGTGAAATGGAAAATATATCATAACTGTTTTCCCCTTTTTGTATCAATAAGGCTGAAATGTGTTATGCATTCGTGAGGTATTATCCCAGAATCGTCGGGTTCGACCAATGTCTACAGTTAGGCGAGAAGAGTGTCAACAAATGCTAACGAGTGACAAATGAAGTTTCATATTTTCTGACATAATGCATTGCCAACTTCCTAATTAAAATAATTTAGAGTTCTCTATATTGTTTTATCTTTCTTTTTAAAAAAAGATGAGCATTTGAATGTAGCTCTGATATACGATATTACAGTTGTTTTAATATGTTAATGTTATTTTATATAATAATACCATCCATTGTCTTCATTATATTTCAAATGCATGTAGTGTGTTAAACATTCTACCATCAAGCTCTTAGTGTTATAAGAAACAGTAGAAGGCGTCAAGATAATGTACCTCTCACCTATAAGGCAGTATGTTAGAGTCCTACAGTTTCTTGCGAAAGAACAACGGTTCTAATCAGATTCTTTCTTGAGGTCTTCTTCAAATAATAAAACAACTGGGTATATTACATGAAATATGTTGAAAATGGCGTTAAAACCTATTAAAAATCAACACACAACTGGTTACATATGACAACCACCTTTATAGGTCGTGAAAACATCCTAGGCGTATACAGAACAAAACATATTTATTTCCATAATATGGTGCATTGTACCTCTGTCCAATTTACTGTTTTAGTAGTCAATTATTTCGCATCCTGAATACATATGTCGCTATATTTTAAAGGGGCATATCTGAACATACATACCTATATATTATCACAAGCAATCATATTTCAAAATAATAACTATTGGTCTGTAGAAAATAATTGCATTGTACTAACATACAATTATCGAAATGAAATGCTAGTGGTTTCCTGGTTTAAGCATCTAATCGAGGATTGATTTCGCCATACTATTACACTTACAGCATCTGACTATATTTTCCTTGGTTGAAGCATCTAATCGAGGATTGATTTCGTCATATTATTACATTTACAGCATCTGGCTATGTCTTCCTGGGTTAAAGCATCTAATCGGGGATTGATTTCGTAAAACTGTTACACTTACAGCATCTGACTTTGTCTTTCAGGGTTTACGCATCTAATCGGGAATTGATTTCGCCGTAGTGTTACACTTACAGCATCTGACTATGTTTTCCTGGGTTAAAGCATCTAATCGGGGATTTATTTCGCCGTACTATTACACTAACAGCACCTGACTATGTCTTTCAGGTTTAAGCATTTAATCTGGGATTGATTTCATCGTACTGATACGATTACAGCATCTGACTATGTATTTCTTGGTTTAAGCATCTAATCGGGGATTGATTTCGTCATACTATTATATTTACAGCATCTGACTATGTTTTCCTGGGTTAAAGTATCTAATCGGGGATTGATATCGTCATATTGTTGCATGTACAGCATCTGACTATGTTTTCCTGAGTTTAAGCATCTAATAGAGGATTGATTTCGTCATACTGTTACACTTACTGCATCTGACTTTGTCTTTCAGGGTTTAAGCATCTAATCGGGAATTGATTTCGCCGTACTGTTACATTTACAGCATCTGACTTTGTCTTTCAGGGTTTAAACATCTAATCGGGGATTTATTTCGTCATACTGTTACATTTACAGGATCTGACTATGTATTTCTGGGTTTAAGCATCTAATCGGGGATTTATTTCGCCGTGCTGTTACATTTACACCATCTGACTTTGTCTTTCTGGGTTAAGGCATCTAATCGGGATTGATTTCGCCGTACTGTTACATTGACACCATAACTATGTTTACCTGGGTTGAAGCATTTGATCGAGGACTAATTTGCCGTACTGTTACACTTACAACCTCCGACTATGATCAATTAAAACAAAACGAGAAAATGCGATCGTCTTCTGTCTGCACGGAAACTGCTAAAATTTAGATCTACTCAGATATCAAACAAATGATAAATGGATGTCTGGAAAACTTAATATTGATGTCATTTTATGTATCATTAAACTAGTGTCATAGTGACTCGAATGTTGTCTTTGAAATAGTACAATAGGCTGATTGTTGGAATACATGCAGACAGAGAGCTTCCATTAATTTGGTAATCGCATTATATCGATTGTTTCGTCTCATCTAAGAATACAGCTGCCTTCAAACTGCAATACTCATTTCGTGACTTAAATGGTACTATTGGTGTATTTGAAATCTTTAAGATGAATTGCCATGTTTGAATAGAGTATTTAGCTACAAATAAATGATGCTTGCAATTGAGGTTTGCATATTCTGATTTTTTCTTACATCAACTTCACCTCATCAATAGAGTTAACATTGGGCATTTAAACTATATTGGATGAAACATATTTAGACACCGCCAATGTCAACTAACTATGTTGGATGAGACATATTTAAACACCGCCAATGTCAACTAACTATGTTGAATGAGACATATTTAGACACCGCCAATGTCAACTAACTATGTTGGATGAGACATATTTAGACACCGCCAATGTCAACGAAATATGTTGGATATAACATATTTAGACTACATCAATGTCCACGAACTATGAAATGTAAGTTCCCCTTCTATGATTTGTCTTTCTATGATTAAAAAAAAATATATTCTATAAAGAAATAAGAAGAAAAATAATTGTAGTCCAGTGGACAAAACGGTTGTTATATTCAGATTCATTATGAGGTCTTCCTCCATCAATACAACTTCTGAATATCGTATATAACCGTGTACGTGTTTTAAGTGACCTTTACATCTTTGTAGTTATTGCTTATAATCTAAAATCTCTGAAGGCAGTTACTATGTTAATTAATTTGAATTAGATATAGTTTGTCACACTTTGTGCTGTTAATATTTGAAAAGCCGCAACATAACGAGTTTGAATTAGATAATAAAACCTGGATTACTGGAGTTATTAACGACCTGTTAACTTAGAATTACATGGAAATAGTTGAAAAAGTATTACATGGGTAATAAACTCGTTGGTTTTGATAATAAACATTAATTTTCCTAACATATAGCAAAGTGTTTATCATGTTATTACAGCTTCATTCAACTTAAACAAATATATTTGCTGAATTACTGAGCCTCAGCAAATGGAACACTCATAAAGCTAAAAACCTTGTTTCGTTTTTGTAATAGCTGTTTGGCGTCATACAATATAAGTTTTAAGTTCTACTTTTTTATGCATTATGGCGAAGGTTACCAAACTTTTCAAATCAAACGCATTTAAATATAAATGCAGATAATGTGAAGAAATCTAAAGTTTGAGATTAGATATTCCAAAAATATTTAACGATTTTAAAAAACGAAATGCGAATGGTTACTGTTGCCCACCTTACCTGATCAAGAACTGGAATCGAATTCATATCAGTGAATCCCGGTTATATCAGCAAAATGTTGTGTTTATGGTAACGAAACATTATACACATGATCTACGGAATGAGATATTGTATATATATATGACGTTAAGGGTAAAAACTACTTATAATTGGCCGCAACCTGTAGTAAGGATGTCCTTTTTACACCTGTTGATAGAGTGTTCCCCACACCACTATATTTCTACATTAGTGTGTGAAGACACAATCAGTGCTTATAAAACCCATAAAGCGACTTTATTAATAATATTATTGTAACAATTTAAATAAATATTATCTGAAATAGATGTTGCATTCTGGATATATATGCAATATAAGTACCTGACCATGCAGTCTGGGAGTTTCTTACAGTATGCACTATTAAAGATATTATGGTGAGAAGCATCACTTATACTATGACGTTTACAAACTTTAATAAACTATGTACAGCTACGTTCATCTCCTGTATTTCAAATGATTCACAATTACAACACGATGGGGTAGGTTTTAAAAACAAAACATTTTAATTTTTTATTTGAAGTTGTCATACTTTTATCTGTAAATATTGCCAATATGTCTAACGTACAATTATGTGCCCAACGTTATATTTGATTTATCTGTATTACATATTTTACGTAAACAAATGTATATTAGAGTTGGTGAAAATGTACAAGGTATTAATTTCAGCAATGTGTGTCATATCAAACATGTCACGACTGTGTTCTTATCGAATGTTTTAATCGAAATGTTAAGAAGAAACTGCAAAAAGACAGCCATTACGTAGGACTTTAATTGATAATGTAATTACAAGGCACTCAGTTTTATCAGAATGTGTTTGTTTTAACAAAATACATTTCTAATGCTACACAAATGTGACCATTTGTGTCAAACACTTGTTAGTTCCATATATTTATATTGGATTAATTCATATTGATTTGTGCTTCTTTGCAATTCACTTATTAAACCCTTCGCAAAGACTGAGTGTTAACTATGTTACATTACAGAGCAATGTGCTCATTAATAATCGTCGCTAATGACACCAGAGAATTGAAAGTAGCTGATGTCTGGGACATGTCAACTCCGGTAATGTTTGTGTTTGCCGTTTTGTAACAAGACATTTGCAACTGATTTTAATTACTTTTACAAAGCATAACGCGGTGTGTTAATAACATCAATATGTGTTCCATTGTCAACATGAAGATTTTGTGTTTTGGGAGTAGAGCATGTGTTAGCTTATATACTCAGATGACTTGGATCAATTAAATAAGATCGGCGGTACAGCAGAGGATAGAGCACTAGCCCTTCACGCAAACGTTGCATGTTCGAATCCATGATATGATGCTCTTTCAAGACCAACACTTACTACTGGTATTACTAAGAAAGCGATTTATATGAGCTCTATCTTCCATTACTTCGCAATTGAGTAAAGTAACTAAGTATAAACAAGTTGATACCAAAACTTGTAATAACGAAGATATGTCTACGTCATGTAGAAATTGAACTTATGTATTCTGGTATAACCAAAGCTATACTTAACCAGCGTATAAAATGCATTACATATCACCATATCAAGCACTCGTTTGCAGTTTCTCTTATTTTCATATATTTAAATGACTGGGTTTATATGCGGGACGTCATATAGTCATTGGCTATCATAGCTTGGAAGTCTTTATATAAATACATTTACTCCACAAATGTGTCTTGTATGTGTACACTCTAACTTATACAGATCATATGTGCATATGTCGATAACATATACATATTTTTATTCTCATGTATGCACATATGTGTACACAGTTAAAATACAGATATTGGAATCAAGGAAAATTAATGTACGTATATAAAAACGGGCAATTGTTATAATAATATTAATTATCATAACATAATAATACTAATTATAATTTAATAATATATAAGTATTGTATAATATTAACTATAATAATAGTATTGTATAGTTCACATACTATTCATGCGTAAATTTGATCAAATCTCGCCCATGTCTTACTATTTGGCCAAGTCAAAGAATTGAAAAGTACATTGATGGACATCAAAACGATACAAAACTTGGTAACATTCGCACTAATGCGTGTTATTATAAATATGTATTTACAATTGAGTCATATCAGATCTTAGTGATAAAAACATATCAACAATGAATTTAAGAGGACAAATGAACATCCCAAATTCTGTTTCAGAGTTTCTAGGGAACGATGTAACATATTTCCAATAGACACATATCTTGATATTCGATTTAACAGTCTTGTATTTCCTCCAGGAAAACATTTAAGTGCAAATTGACAATAGAATAAAACAGACGTTATCAAATCCAACAAAATGAAAGCCTTATCCTTTGCCGTTACATTCGGCATCAACAGAAATTTTTAAAAAATATTTTTATTAAAGGGAAAGCTGTTTGTGAAAACATTATATTACTATGTTTTGTAGAATTTATTTTACATCAAAGGTTCAGCGTAATTGAATAAATCGGCGATTAAATATTCAATAAAGTGTTTATATATATTCCCCGTAGGCGTAATATAAACATGCGTAATGTCAAAATTGACTATTTTGAGATTCAATTGCCACTTCTTGTATTTAAAGAATAAAGCTGCTGTTATTCTTATAACAATAATTTTCACAGTTGCGCCCATGAATGTTTATAAAATTTGACTCAACTTTTTAATCAGATATATATATGATTAAATGTTCAGTAGGTGATATGGCAATCTTAGGACACGGCACCAACATAATTTATGTAATATATACACATGTTTATAAAGAAAATACTTATGTAACTCAGAAACATGTAATGTGTGTATAAATAGAAGATATGGTTTAAATAGTCAGTGAATAAAATACTTTGTCGACCTAAATTAGCTAGTCTAAGAGTACAAACTGATTAAAACAATGAATAATTATGGATGCAATATTTGAATATAATATATAAAAACTTATTGAGTTTCTTCTATTGCTGACATGAATTTGCATAATAAAAAGGAAACTGTCCATCCAATTTATATATCTTGTCTTGGGTAGATGTAACGTATAATGCATGCAGGTTTTAAGCAAATGAATACGTACATATATATGGTAACGGTATAGAGCACGATACATTCAATATATCAAATGCCATTTCCATTCGAAGTTTTCGAATTTGCCGAATAATTAGAGTAATTAAATATTATAAATGTAATTTCTGCATATGTGATTTCATGTACTTTATCAAAGACATACTAGTATTCAATATGTTGAAATATCATCATCATCCCGTTTTCTGAAACATAATTGTCAATGCTGTTGCAACCAATTTTTGCCAAGTGTTACCCTAAAACGAAGCTGTGTTCAGGTTACTGCTTGTACCACAACAGTGATATATGGCGACCAAAGTGTGTATCTCCATACGTCAACAGGTTGCAGACCCATAAACGTTTCAATTCCTCGCCGTATTCTGACTTAAATGGCTTCCAAACTTGCAGCAGGAAATTATATGATGCCGTATAAGCAAGTGCATTTAATTAGATAATGGTTATCTTAATCCTATGGCAAGATATCACTTCTTTAAAGACTAGTATGAAAGATAGTCATGCCGGATACATACTTTTTACGATTCAAGTGCTATTTAAAAAAGCGCCTGGGTATAGAAATGAAAACAACTCATTATTTGGACCGTATTTGTAAACTTTAGAAACGATCCTAAGCTAATCGCATAAGGAACTGTTATGTAAAGTGTCACATATGCGACAACAATGGTTGGTCCGTTACTTCAGCGGAAGTTAAGATACGCCACTATTTGGTAACCACATTAAAGAGCTATGGATTATGGGACAGTGGGTGAACTCCATGATTTTAGCTTAAGGTATATCAGGACTTGAATCGGGAGATGTCAGGTACTGGGATCAGCTAGTCATATGACATCTTAAACAAGATAAGTATTAATTGTCATGTCAGCAGCAAAAAATCACACCAAAAACATTTAAATGAGTCTATTTAGTCATCAGAAATGATGCTTCTTTGTCAATTTCCCTTATATAGATTAAGTAAAGTAGGCCCCACCACAGGGCGAAGCCGTGAGACACAGGGACATGTAATTCACAAGTTATTATAAAGGACCCATATACGTCCATAATCATGCCCACTACTTGTTTCCCATTGCTTCTTAAAGTAAGAGGGAGACTTTCAAAGTTTACTTTAAATTTGATTGTTTTGGCCCCGCCCACAATACCTCAGGCGGGTGGGAACCATGCAATTCACAAATTTGATTCATTCTTAGATTCCAAAGCTGCATACACTATTTCAATACAATTGAGCTTACGTTTTTGAAGAGAAAATGTCAATTGTTTACGAAACGCACGACGTACGACGCAAGACGACGGACGAAATGCAATTGCAAAATATCCCTTGAGACAAAGTCTCTGGTGACCTAATGAAAATAGGAGACGATAGACTTTAATACATTGAGCAGTTACAGTGTACAACAAAAATAGGAAAAAGAGCACTATCCACCTGTAATGTATGTGATCGTAGAATTCATTATATTGATATGAACTTGCGATAGTGTGGAGTTAATAAATCTAGCCATAGAGTTTATTTTGTCACGTAAATACTTGCTTGACATTTGTTTTCACTTTATCGGAATATGTAAATTAAAGTTTCAATTTAATTCAATTAAAAATATAAGATCAACTAATATAGAAATGAAAACTATCACAAAATTAAAAACAAACGTTCAGTAACTGAAAAGGAAATATTAAACCATGTTTAACACAAAAACTAAATGCTCGCATGCCTTACATGTTTTCAACAATCAATAAGGATTGTATGATTCATCACCCTATTGTTTGCTAAAGGACATGATAAAATAAATCGTCTTAGTGGAATAACTGGAAGATCGGATTTATTTTTGTAGAATTCTGTCATATTGTCATCACCAACAGCTGAATAGAACAATTTAAATGATTATATTCTGTATTTGGGTTCTCCGTGGCCGAGTGGCCGTCTCAATATCACTTCTCTCTCACCGCTAAGGTCGTAGGTTCGAGTCCAGCTTGCTCCAAAAACGTTATGTGAGAAAGTTTCCAGTTACTTGCGGAAGGACGGTGGTTCTGTTCAGTCTGACTCAGCCTGATGTCTTCCTCCACCAGTTAAACTGGATATACCATTTATAACCGGAAATATGTTGAAAATGGCGTTAAACCCTATTAAAAAAATCAAAAAATCATGAAACTAATTACTGTCATGTTTGTATAATAACCGGTCATTACTTCAATATGAATCTAACATATTGCAGCAGTTCATGCTCGTGGTAGATGTATTGTTGTTACTTTAAAGTGCGCCAAATGTGTTGAATAGTACTTTATATAACATAAGTATAACAAAATTTCACCCATTATTTACTTTTTGGCCACCTGTCCTTTATAAAATGATTTTGTTATGACATAACACGAGCTGTTAAAAAGGATGTAACTTAGCGGTGATGCTAACTTTCATTTTTGATCATGGTCAGGTTGCCGAAAATTAAATAATGAGTAATATTTTAAACTAATGTTATATATCTACTTCCCTGGAGATGACCTTTGAATTATAATACGTTATAACTACCTGAATAACACCAGCCGGTTCGAAAGTAGAAATATGGAAATATGTGTGACACATTTTTGTTGATACAAACATGACAGTTTATATCAACTTTTACTTTCCATACAACAGTGGATTCGATGTCTGGATGACGCGCATGTCTCTGATCAAATCAGCATCCGATTTATATGTCTGTTTCAGTACGGTCCAATCATTTAAAAACGGTGCACATATGTCCCTATTAACATCTTCAAAAAATATTCCTGAGTTTAAACAAAATCAAAGCGTACATGTCATGCAAGTTTACGTTTTCAAGGTGCATACTGTTTCTTTCGACTTATTTTTCAATATTTATTAAATAATGGATACAACGTGTACTTGCATATATTCTATTCATCTGTGAAACTTATTGTAAACGATTGTCCGACAAAAAACAGCATTTATTCGTCTACTGGGATTGGACTTTATTTGTTACATGTTCCTGAGATATGATTTTGTGCATATACAATAAGTATAGTCTAGATCGTTTGCGAGTTTTGCTTTTCTTAATAACAAAAGGGCTTAAATATTTCCACTGTGACTGACAAAAGTGTAACGGTATCTTGATAAAGTTCATGATTATTTGATTTAAACAATAGGACTACCTCGGATATTTCCTTAGCATATCAAAAGATTATCGTTTCGCTGTTCATTTCTAAAATCCTTTTTATTAATAGATACATTTGACAAACGTCAAAATAAAACTTAAATGACTTACGGCGGAATAAATGAGTTACAGATTTGTATTTTTTTTTCAGGAAATCAAATCTTCCCGCCAGATTAAAAAGTGTCTTCATCACAACTTGCCAACACGTCATTTAGAAAAGCAAGCAAGATCACTTACTTCTCATCGCTAAGGTCGTTGGATCGAGTCACGTTCGTACCAAATACTTTATGTATGAAAGTTTGCCAGTTACACTGCTGATGGAGGATTGTTCTACTTAGATTCATTTATTCATTATGAGGTGTTTCTCACCAATACAACTGAATATGCTATGTATAGCTTTCAAAATATGTTGAAAATGGCATTAAACACAATTAAAATAAAAAATAATATATATATATATATATATTTATATACATCATATACATGTTAGTATATAATATGATTTTAACGATACTCATTACTTGCTATATAACTCAGTAAAACATGTTTAAAGTTAGAAAGCCAGACAACAGTTAAATGGTTTAGTGTATTCGAATGAATACCCTGACGGGTATTTTTATATACAATATATTTAAGTTTAATTTAATTTCGACAGATGTTTTACTGGATTAAATTATTGTTTTATCATAGTTTTTACTATTTAACGGCAAACAACTCATACGGCAGGATTTGTCTGATGATCGTATTTATTAAAGGTATTGTGTATATATAAAACCTGAATGAAAATATGATTGAATGATTGATTGATTGAATATTTTAAATTAGCTTTATGTTTATGCTGTCGAGGGTTAACTGACTATCAATTTACCTAACCATTGTTACCTGGGATTCTGAAAGGTGAAACAGAGCATAAGCACATCTTATCTCCACAAGTAACTGATAACATTCTCACTTGAATCAGCGGTGAGAGACTAATGATAATTAGACATAATGTTAGGCAAAATGTAACATTCTAAACACTGTTCAGCAAAATGAAACATGCAAAACGCCACTCAGCAACATGTAACATACAAAACAACATTCAGAAAACTGTAACATGCTAAATAACATACAGCAAAATGTAACATGTAAAACATCATTCATTAAAATATAACATGCAAAACACAATTTTGCAAAATGTAACAGGCGAAACACGATACAGCAAAATGTAGCATGCAGAGCACCATTCATTTAAATGTAACATGCAAAAAACAATTTCGCACAATGTAACATGCAAAAAGGTCGTTTAGCAAAATGTGACATGCAAAAACATCAATTATCAGATTGAAATATTAGATTTAAATGTTAAATAGTATATAGTATACACATCTTTTGGAAGCAGAGCGACCGGGTTTTATTATGTATGTTAATGAGTCATAATGCATTACAGTGCAAAACCTCATTTATTCCCCAAGCTGCATTATGTTATAGATTTTAATATACCGAAGCATTCAACAAGTTAAGTGTATTTACAGAAAACGGACAATTTTCATATTTTGGCGACCATTTTGTCCTTTATTTAGACTTGTTTTACTTGAAGCACTTTACTTACTTTTCCCGTAAAAGATGTCTTACAACTGACTGAGCAAATATAAACTTTAACATTTTCCAGTGTTTTCTATCGGAGTATATATTTCTAACATGAATTTTAATATTTGGCGGCAACCTTGTGACCAAACACCCCAACAGCCTTTAGTTGAAAATAGATTTTCGGACTCGGCATATATTTTATCGATAGAAAGTAAGTCTCAAACATTTTGTTCACCGAACGTAAATAAACACCCCAAGCTTTGGCACTAATCTTATTTATCTGTTTAATGGTGTCGATACCGCCGTGGTGGGTATGTCCTTTAAATACCATGATTTCTGTCGTGTGCATTCCGTTTTGTAATATTTGTCTCAAACTCCTAATCAATTTGCATAACAGTATAATCTACTCAGACATTGCGACGATATTCGCATGAAGACAAGCGACTCGTGGAAACGTGAAAGGTTATTCATCTTTATGCATATCATTAGTAGTAATAACACGTTTGAAGAATTGATAATCACTAGATAACGCCGTGGCTGGTATATCCGAATAATTAATTATGGTCACGGTGAATGTCTCATGTAATGTTTTGGACAACTCAATAATATAAAACAGTGATTATTGTAGTGTACGTAATATTCATTATAATAGTTAAGGTATTATAACGTAAACAGTGATTTACTGACAATAAATCAATGTCACTACATTAATAAAGCGGTATCAAATCTTATTAACAAATTGTTGAGGAAAAGGTGTCTAGCTGAAAATCTTTGATTTGGGTTCGAATCATACGTGTGATCCTCTCATTAGAATATTTGATATGTACTATGATGATGAATTCATAATCTCTCATTCAAGCTTCATCCCATAATTCTAAAATCTAAATTAACCAATTATGTCTGTATTATTTCTACAATACTTGTCTACTGTCATTTTAGTTTACCATTAACATGATTTCTTTCAAAAATCCCATTGTTCTTATATACAACTTTATATAAATTATGTTGAGAATAAGAACGTTTTACTGTTATCTAATTTATAATAAAACCCTGCAACTGGTTTCTATAAAATCTAACTTCTGACAGTTCAACCAGTATTTAAACTGCCATAGTTATACTATTCCAAAGGTAAAGGCTTTCAACCAATGGAATTTATATTTTACGAAAAAAAAAACAAATGACCAGTGTAACTGACCAATCAACGTAGTTAATATTTTATTTTCTAAATGAAGTTTTATTAAATCAATATTCATAACCATAATAAGAAAGTAACACAACACATCTAAAAAATATAAACAGATTTGGCAAACGTTAAATCACTCAGTGTCAACCTTAAACCTGTCAAATAACAGACTACCTCAATAATTTAGGCATATGCTCATACATCAGAAAACATGTTTCACTCGAAACTTGGTCAGTTAATTGACATTTTAAAAATATATTTAAAAGGTTTAATATTGATTTGATCGTGTAATCTCCATTGATTTGAAGAAATCAAAAACTACTTAATAGTTTATCTGTACAGATTGAAGTCTATCCCCACATGTCAGATAAGACCTTTTACTCGAATTTGGTTGGTTGTTTGACATTTTAGGTTTTAAACAATGATTCTTAACTAATTAATCATTAAAGCCTAAAGCCGTCTACACGAGATGCAACAAAAGTGGAAAATTCTAAACATATTTTAAGAACAAATACTCGTTAGACGTCTTTCTTATGTTATAAATCACAACTTGAATGCCAAACACAATACCTTTTATCCTCTGCTAACGACATTCTAGATATAATGTTAGTTGTATCGTATCCTATAGACACATCAATTCATCTTTAAATTGGCTCGAATCTTTAAAATGAGACAATACACGTCCAGCAGGAGTTGTAGCATTTATAAAACACAGTAACTATAGCAACATAGACTTAAACAAATAATGATTTTACAATTTATAAAAAAATATGTCTCAAAGAATTTCACTACAAACACTCATTGTCTGCTATTCAAATGTATTAGTTAAACAACACACCTTTACTTCTTTCGTTAATATAGTTTGCTGTTAAAGATGATTTCTTCAGTTTTTCATGCGCACCAACTCCGCGCACAAAAGGAAGCAATGTTATCGAGACCGGCCATAGTCACTATATACAACTAATTATATACTACAACTGACCCTATTTCGGCTGGCAAAATAATTTACGGATACGCCTACAATTGGTCTCTTATATTGTGTTCAATAAACTGGTATTAAATTATTGTTTATAGTAATTGAACCTTAACATGAATTATCATAGAAATATTAATATTGATACAAATATGCTCATTTAATATAAAAACTTCAGTTTATTTAACGATGGCATACTTTAAGAGCTATTTTTTCTCAAATTACGCGGTAAAGTGTATTTGATTTTTTTTTTTTGATTTTCATTAGAATTGATGTCAGAGACTATTTTGTAGAGCTTAATGCAAAATTAATCACTATATATCACTATATATTAGAATAAACGCTATAATATTATTATAAAATTGAAAAACAATGGACACACTGCTCAAAATATGTTTTTAAACCCTTAACAGTTTAATTCAAGCTTATAATTACCAATTCCATCACATTAATATTTTATGCATACATGTAAAAGTTCTAATTAAATATTAGATGTAAACAATTTAAAATAACATTATGCATTGCTTGTTAAATCTACATTAGATTGCCAACTTTGAAAGACGAGTATGTTTATAAGGAGGTAATGCCATGAAAATGTGTAAAAAATGTTTTATTATTTCTGAGTTTCAGTTAAATTGGCCTAGTGGTTTGAGAGAAAGTGCTGCTAACAGACGACAGACGACAGACGTCAGACGACAGACGACAGACGACGGACGACAGACAACGCGCCATCGCATAAGCACTTCTGGCCTTTGGCCAGTAGAGCTAAAAATCGTCCTTAATATTCTAACTTACTTTTATTAACGTCATATGTGATACAGTATTAGAAACACGATATAGTAGTATGAGCTACTGAGTGCTTTTTAGATCTTATTATAAACTTATAAGAGACAAACAAAAGGAAATAAATGTCAATTATATCATGAATGTCTTCACTCTTAATGGTGGCTTTCAGAATTAATTGCATCATTAAATCGAAAGAACATCTTAATTTAAGTCTTACAATATACATGGGACCATTAATTAGACACTCTGGGATTTAAAATACTATCAATATGGTATTATGATAAATATGTGACGTGTTTGAATAAAATGCACTAGAATGCAATTATATATAGTAGACATTTTTCAATATTAGAAACAAAGCAAGCTATGAAGTATATAATGTTGATCTTGTTCACAGTTATGTTCAAAAAACAACACAGAGACGCAAAACAAAAAGAATATTGTCAAAAAGAGAATATAGAAGAGCCCAGTCACAATTACTTTATTCCGCATAACAAGCAGTTTATCTCAAATACAAATATCTCTGTCGTGATTCAAAAAGAGACAGACCAATTGAATATTCTCTCTATTGCGCAAGCGCTTAACCCATAGGGCTGACATAGTTTATATTTCAAAGAATAAACTAAAGGTTTTGTAAGTTAACATACTAAAATATGTGTAAAATAGCTATTTCTTTTTGGCTTGCCTCTGTTGAAGAAAGGCTACATATTAAGACAGTGTAAAGCGCAATATGGCACGGGTACTATTTAAAATCCGATACATCCAGTATTGTTTTTTTTTACAATATGGTGTGGTTTCGATCATCTTCTGCGATTGCTTTTGTGAATGGTCTGATTGTGTAAGTTTATCAAAACTAATTTCAAAATTAAACTTGTGTTATTAAAATGCTGCTATTCTGCCTGTAAGCATAACAGCGATATAAGTTGGCGCTATGAAACGGTCGTAAGAGAACGTTTGTCTTATCGAAACGCAATAATCGAAGATGATCAGGAATATGGAAGATATGCGAACTAGTCTAAGTAAATATACAGATTATCATCGTTATGCGAGTGTTAGCTAAGTTGCTAAACAAACAAGCCGTTCTTTTGACACGGAAGCTTTGTTTATATTTTTTATGTACTGATATATCTTCAAATTGAGCTATAATAGATAACGTTGTACATATTTACATGATATTGTATCTTGTTTGAAAGTGTAGAAATATCTAATTGTTTAAATCTTGATGTCCCGCCTTTAAGAACTGCAACAATTTGCAGTGATGCGTCTTTCCGTTTTAAATTATAACACATTTGGGAATTAGTTCTGCTTAAAATATATATAAACATATAAAATAGAATGGCATAAGCGTATTGAAAATCGCATTAAGGAAATAAACTCGTCCTGTGTCATATCATTAAATATTATTATGTAAACCCTCGTGAATTTAAATGATCTCCAGACCATCTTAAGAATGTGGTTATACTAGACTTACAGTAAATCGTGTAGACAATAAATTACAAATTGACAAAGAAATAACGAACTTCTCGGAACATGGTATACTTGAACTATACTTAAGGCCAGAAGATTTGCACGGTATACCAAATATGGAAACGACCAGAAAAAAAAGGCAATTCAAATTTATCTTTATTGAAAAGGAATATCCACAATATTCCGACCTTTAACATATTAAATCCATGAATAAATATTTGAGCAGATTTTTTGTAATACCATAAACTAGTTTAACATGGTTATCCACATTGCAGTTAATAACGTATGTGTGTGTATATCATTGAGCTACATATATCCATTTATCGGACGACGTTAGTTTAGTGAATGGCATTTTCGGATAGTGTTCTCAATAAAGGCAATTGATTTATTTTCTCTAGTTCTTTTCATTTTTATACCGCTCAGAACTGTCTGCCGTAAGTATAATAACTTTAAAATGTGTCGTAATTTTAAAAAGTCGTTATTCAGTGAACACATATCCGTGAGTAAACTGATTTCTACTACAAACAATCTAAATGAACCATATAGATTAATTACATTTTATTTTCCAATGAAATACATTTGTAGATGGGCGGTGCGAAAAGGGGCCATTTTTCTATTCAAAAACAAAGTGTTGTTGAGATATAACGATAGGTTAGGTTGATTCTGGTTTACAATTCTTCTGCATTTATTTAGTTCAAACGAAATAGAAAATATAATAAGCTGTCATATCTGTACCAATCAAACTGTGTCACACATTCTTACATACTTCAATGATGATGGTTAAGGTAGATACAGCGCACTGTTATCTCGAACTGGCGCAAAGTAAAATAATAACAATAAATAAACTACCAGAATAAACTAGACTAATATCAAAATCATATTGAAGTAATAGTCTGCTTTGATACAGATATTGCATTAATCAATTACATTAAATAGAACATAATTAGTTGGCGTGAAAAACAGATCAAACAGGCTGAGCTATTGGTAATAAAAAATATGACAAAACATAAATCCGGATCTTCCAGTTATTTCACTAAGAAGATTAATTTCATCATGTCCTTTACGTCTCACACACCAATTAATTTTGTACTGTTCTACATATAGAGACATGCACTTCTGGAACACTGGATACATTACCAATGGTTCTAAAAGTGCCTTATTCCCATAGATAGTCCTCTGTTGGTCCAAATATGCAGAAAAAAAACATGGGGTTGACCAGGTTGCTTTTTCACAATTTCGATGGTTTGATGGCACCCCTTCATTTTTGACAATTCTGCCCATTTGTTGCAGTGTATCACTACGCATCTTTAAACTGTTATAGCATCATCAAACAGTTCCCAGGGTCACCCAAACTTTGCAGAAATCATGAAAATGTTCCAATGTTCCCATATGCACAAAGAAATATGACATTTTATGCATTTTTAAAAAAAAAATTACCCAACCGCTTTACACAGCTCTAATTTCTTGGGCGTAATAATCTTGCTACCGTCATGCAAGGGAGGTAATTGTTCAGTGAGACCTTTAGCAAACAATGTTAGAGGAATTATAATACAACGTAAACCTTATTAATTAATGAAAACTGCTAAGCATACAAGTATTTTAACTTTTTTGTTTAACATGATTTAAAAATAACTTCCAGTTACGGAATGTACGTTCCACAATTCACAGGATAATAATGTGGTTGACAAAGTGTGGCGTATCTGAGCTTCCGCTGAAGCGATGGACCAACCAGTGTGCTCGTACATATCTGTGACTTTTACGTTGTCTAATGCTATCGTTTATTAAAATAGTCCCTTATCTCATTTTTCCTTTTAAATAACATATCAATACAAATATTCTAATATCTCTACTGCATGATTATGTTCCCTATCTGCTTGAGTGAGGCGCTATCTTGTCATATGATTAAGATAAAAATGATCTGATTAAAAGCACAAGCTTATAATATGTCCTGCAGCAGGATCAGAAACCATTTCAGTCTGAATGCTGTGAGTAAATAATACTTTTTGGGGTCGATAACCTATTAACATCAGGAGATACACATTTTACATGTAGTTGCTAGATATCATTGTTGTGATGGATGAAATAACCTTAATTGAGCTCATTTAAGGTAATATAACGCGGAACAGAATCAATAATCATACTGGTATTCTAACACCATAGGCAACCATGTTTCAGAAAATATGATGGTGACGATTTTTTATTTATTCGGCAAATTAAGAATAACTCGAAAGGATAGGGCCTGCATCGTGCATACGTAGTGCATACATCGTCCCAAGGCAAGGTCATACATCGTCCCAAGGCAAGGTCTATACATGATATGGAAAACATCTACTTATTATGGAAAGTCTAATAGTATGTTTTCATATCAGCAAAAATAAAAATAATATGAAAGTATATATATATATATTCAAATGTTGTATCCATAATTGTTTTTTGTTTGAATAGGTTGTTACTCCAGCAAGCTAAAAGCCAAACGGTTTGTCTTTAGTTTTGCTGAACATTTGAATCACTGACTATTCAAACAATGTATTTTATTTATACACATTTTACATGTTTCTCAGTTAAATAACTCAAGTATTGTACTTATAATTATGAGTATTAATGATTGTGCTGTAATTGTTAATGTGTCCTTAAAATGCTTTTTTTCCTATTTGACATACTTATTCATGTATTTCATGGGTTAATATTTCAATAATTGCCAAATACAATTATAAGCTCAATTATGAAATATTAATTTTATGTGAAACACAACTATATTATTAATTACAGAAAGTGACAGTTCTGCAGTTATACAATTTTGACATTTAAAAGTGTCTCCATTTCTTCAGCGGGAAATACATGTGAACACTTGATAAAGTTATCGCGGCTTTTGTCAATAACGCAAAATATCAGATGTATTTTTTTATGATCTTGTGTGAGTACATACTGTAAAACATAAGAAATATAATTTCCACACAAATAGTTGTCCCTTTAATAAAAACAATATTACTAATTTTGGTTGATACTGAAAGACAAACGTAATGTATAGGTATAAGATATATCTTTTTGTTCCATTTAAATACTTATGTTTTATTCTATCGTCATTTTACACTTTGACTCATTCCTACAGACAATACAAGACGGACAATGGAATATCTTAATATGAGTCTATTGACAATTTGTTATCCTGTTCCTGAGAAGTTCTGATACAGCTTTTGGGATGTCCTTGTTATTCAGTTACTTCAGTCATTTTAAAACGTAAAACGACCCAGCTGTAAATACATATTAGGTCATATTTGCTGAATTAGTGATGACGTCACGTATTAGCGTTATAACATGCTCAGGTGTAAACGTTACTAAGTCTCGCGTCTGTTTGCTGTGCATTAAAAAATTGTAGTATTCAGTAGATTGACTTGGTCAAATACAATATCAGGCGAACGTTATGTAAAAGTTCCGCGAGATTTTGTAAAAGTGACAGATGTATGGTATACGTGTTATAGTAAGTATATCAATATAGTTATTATCATTATTATTATATCACATTATATTATTATTATCATTATAATCATAACTAGTACTATTAATCTGAAAAGAGGGGGAATCAAAATACAACAAAAATTAATAAAATTTTATCAATATATTTCATAATTTGTTTGGCCGAAACTGGACATGGCTGATTATTTCTATTAAATATTCATGAACGTATCCAAGAGTATTCATATTAAAAAATTATATACCGGAAAGTCTAACAAAATATTCTGATATTTTGATAGAAGTCATAATGTTTATTTTTTAGACACTCGGACATCTTCTAACAATTATAATACATTCCGGACAATCGGAAATGAGAAGTACATTCCGGACACTCGGTAATGACTATTATATAGATATTCCGGAATTTCGTTAATACATTGAATATGAAGTATATTCCAGAGACTCGGTAATGGCTATTATATAGATATCCCGGACAATCGGTAATACTTTAAATATGAAGTACATTCCGGACAATCGGAAATGATTATTATACAAATATTCCGGAAAATCGGAAAATAATAAAAGTATTTGACTGCGTGATCTTATAGGATAATTAGTGCCAATCAAACTTATTTATTTATTCCGGACAATCGTAAATAAATCAATACATATTCCGGACGATCGGAAATAATTCATTGCGTATTCCGAACTATCGGATATAATATTTATGTTTTGATAACATTTGACTGCATGTCAATTATAACTACATAAATTGAAAACATTATATCAAATTATAAATTATTTATTCATCAAATTTATACTCTGGATATCGAAAGCACAAGATATATGTTAAATTAATCTATAATTTATATATTTTTCATCAAAAATTATTGATCGATACTTGCTGTCAATGCTAAACAGCAAATAGTATTAGATCCTTGCACTAAAAAACAATTTATCAAAAACACACAAATGTAATGGAATTAAGCTATAGTACATGACGCATGATCTGAACTATAAATATGTTAAACATAGTTGAACATATGTGATGCTAAATGCTGCTGAGGTAGAAATACGAGATGAACATACAGATTAAACGTATGTTTCTAAATGTTCATTCACCGATTTCCTTTGAGAGAAAATGGCTTTTCATTGCTCATGCGTGGTTTTAAGCCTGTTTCATATGCCCCTGCAGCAATGCCCATCATATGGAGATCTTAGTACCAGCCATGCCGTTGATATGAAATGGGTCACTGAATGTTTTTAATGATATGCTTTTCCATTTCATGATGCTGAAATAAGTAATAAAAAAGACAGCAACAGAACAAATGATTGGTCTGGGAGGTTGTGTTTATCAATTATCATTATTTTTAATATTTTTAAACATTATTGTGTGATAAATAAATAACAGTTCTCACCATATAATTTTTCAAGGAAAAGTAACTCTTAATACTCCTTGCTCTTCACTCATCATAGTTACCCCCTCTTTCAAAATAAGTGGGCTAACTTAGAAACTTAGACTTCACGTATAGCCTTATTATCATTATTATTGTAATTACAATTTCTCGTTTATATGTGCATGTATTTTTTCTAACTGTCTGTATTCTATCTTTATACACATTTGTACACATGAAAATAAATATATGTATATGATATCGTCATATGCACATATAATAAGTATATACTATACAGTACGCTTACAACTCACAGTTGTTTAAAAATATTCTTAAAGAATTTGAAATAATAACCACCGACTAATATATGACAAACAAACATACAAATTTGTCATTCAAAACTAACAAATTTGAAAATAATTCAAAGAAAAAAAGAAAATGGCTGCTTAATATTGTGCTATGTGGTGACATTTAATTGCTGGTTAAATATAACAAAGGTTGTACGAGCAAACAATGGTTTTAATTTCACATGATTAAGAGATAAATTATACACTCGTTATTATGACAGTTTAGTTTATATTAGCTTATGCTAATTCATTTTTACTCGATTGCGAAATAATAGAGAATCGAGCTTATATTTTTTCTATTTCCTGTTTTCGATTGTGTAAAACCTGCAGTTACTGTTGATATTGAGAGAACGTCATATCATGTTATCGAACCTGGGACCTTTGCGTGAGCGGCCAACACTGTATTCTGCTTTACTACAGCTCCATTGTAACCGATCTAAATAGCTGAGAATTGTTCTACACCTAAAAGACATTTATACCTCATGTTGCCACTGAAACCCAAATCGATTAATACACACTTTACGCCGCTTTATACTTTACAAATCATTAAAATAATATTTTAAAAAAATGTTTTCAGTGACTTGTTACAAAACGATGAACACAACCATTACCAGAAATGACATCTCCCAGACATCAGCTACATTCAATTATCTGATGTCATTAATCACGATTATTAATGTTAATTATTTCTTTACAGAGAACAAAAAAATCAATACGAAATAATTCAATATAACTGAAGAAACACATTTTGATAAAAACAGAAACAAATTCTGATAACAAAGATATGCATTCTGATGAAACATCATCAGTTGAAGCCATACACAATGCTAGTCTTTGTACATCTTCTTCTTAATATTTTGATTTAAACGTTCGATGGTTACACATAGTATGCACTTGTTCATGTAACACATATTGGTAAAATTCATTCCATTTTTACCCTTATAGGCTATAATACTGTCTTGTATGTATTTATAATATGTAATGATCTGATCTCACTAACGTTTATTTGATATCTCATTCAGTAGGCCTTGTGTATAAATATTTTATGACTTTAGAAAACACACATACACAGTTCTTCTGTTTTAAAATCACAAATGACATTAGCCTTAGTAATGTGTTTTAAATACAAAGCCTAAAACAAAGAAATCACTAATTTTAACATTTTTACCAGAACAGTTGTACTTGTAGTCAAAACAAATATGTTCTTAAACTCAAACTCAATACAATGCCTGAAACAACGAAATAATATAAAACACAAATAGTAACATGTTTTACCAGTTGTACTTGGTGTCAAGGACATGTGCTACATTAGGTTTAAGTTCATTGTAGTCAAATGATGTTTGCCATCTTTGCAACTATGTGGTATTCTTTCGGGCAATGAGCATATCATGCTGCATTTGTATCAAACGTTCTTATTTTTGGCTTTTTATTTTACAACGATAGTGGTATATGTCTGATTTTAAAAGACTGAAGTTATCTATTAAAAAACTTAGACAAGTAAACAATCCATCTACATGCTTCAGTGGTCTTTAAAAGGTTATAACTGAAATAGTGTTTCCACCATCGTGCAAAATACCAAGGTTATTACATGTATCAGTAATCTTAACAAAGGCACTGATACTTCTCAAGTGTTTCGCAGGTTCAGGATTTAAGTGACCACTGTTGTTGTTGTTGTTGTTGTTGTTGTTGTTGTTGTTGTTGTTTCAGACAAATTGTTTAATAATATCATTTTCTGCATACCTGACTTTTCACTATGTTTTCAACTTTGAGATATTTGATAAGAATCTTAGGTATAATGCTTTTAGAGAATGACTGTCAAAATTAACTGTTTAAGGGCTGACATGATACAAGCGTGAGACAAATGTCTACAAACCCCATTTTTTTTATAGTTTATAATATATGTTTGTCTGACCAAATATTGATTTTCTATCGATGTTTGTATTGCTTTTCACGAAAAAGTCATTACCGAAGGTTAATGATATTTATATTATTTAAGAATCTTTTTTATAGAAGTTTGCCAGTTTCTTGTGGAATGACAGATTCATTTTGTTGTTTTCCTCCACCAGAATAAGCCATATATAACATGTTATGTGTTGAAACTCCATTCATTTGTTTATTTACTGAAAGCAAGTTTATTTATAGTGACCAATTAGTATCAAACATTCCAAACGAATGGAAAGAAACATTTAAACATGAACCAATCGATACCCAAGACTATGTTTACTGTTAACCCATTACTTCTTTTATGCAAACAAACAAATCAATTTAGATTGAATAATGAACAAAAAACTGGGAGTCAGATTCCCAACATATTCAGTTGGACCGGAAGAAAGTATTGACTATTCCAATAAGATCTGCAATTGATGAAAAATTAAGAAAAGTTAAATAAAAATACTTAATGCACATAATAACCAATAAGTCGTTGATTGAATTTAAAATAGTAAATTGTGTGAATGTTGTGATAGTTATAAACATGTAGAAACAAATAATCATTTGTATTGGAAATGCTTTCATTTGCAGGCATTCTGGACAGAATAAAGGATATATTTAAAAGATATCAACTTTGATATCAATATATGTGAAGACGCATTCTAACAATCCTGGTAAAAATAATTAAAAACAAATATTCAAATATGTGTAAATATTTTTTATTTGTAAGCATATCACGAAAAGGGTTAAAAAAATACAACTGTTCAAAAAGTATATGGAAGAAAGAATCGAGATAGAACGGGAAATAGCCCGTAAACATTACAAACTAGAGATTCATGATTATAAATAAAAACTATTATTCAAAACTGGGAAAGCTGTTATGAATTATTAACGATATCGACAAGTCCGAGGAAACATTTTTCTAGTATTTCCATTATTATTCGGTAGCTATATAATAGTTTATAAAAAAATGAAACATTTTTCTAAAACTTGAATAACAAAAGAATTGTTTATAGTGATTGACACTTTCTTATTTCAAGTTTAAACTGAAACTATTTTGTCTTTATTGCAAAAACGTCTTCATCATCTATCATTTTGATATTTTATGATTTTATATAGTACATTTATGTTCTTATTTAAAAATGTATCGCAATGAAAGCTTAATAATAGAGTGCCTGCGTTTCATGCGGAAGGCCGTAGGTTTGACCATATGCCGGCTCATACCAAATAGTTGAAAAATGGTACTAGACGCTTCCTCATTGGCACTGATTATTAGAGCTAGGTCTATTCGTCCCGGTGTCAGTATAATACGAAAAGGTATAGTATGATATTGTGTATAAACTCTCAAGTGTAAATATTGTCTCAAGTAGACACCGTCATGATTCGACTGAACTATTGTTCCAACCAACGCTACACACCAAACAGCAACAATATAGACAAAAAGTAAGAGGTTATGTATAACATGTATCGACTGCGTGACAGTCATAATAATATCCTCCTGCTATGTCTAATTGTTGTTATTATTTATAATTTTGGAGATAATTTACTGATGTCATGCCTATTTTATTTTAAAATCGGATGATTGCTTAAGTGTGGTGCCGAAACATACCACTTACGTGTGTCAATATATAACGAAAATATAATAAACAATTGCATGTATATAAATTTCGTGAATAAAACTGTCGCCTAAAATTTGCATTTTTATTTCAATGGAATAGGCGAACCATTTTATAAACAAAAACTTATAGTTGATATTCTATTATTTTGTAACTTCAACATATAGTTACGGTTAAAGTCCATTAGCGATGTTCAATTATGTAAAAGATTTTGCGACTATTCGGCGACAATTTAACTTTGTACAGGAAATAATACCGATTACACGGCATACTTTATGGTATGCTGTTTTGGTTATATTTGATAATCAAATATATGTATCATTTAGTTTTGCGTCTAAATGCGTTGAGGCTACATTAGATTAACCATAATTTGTGTTTTATACCATTACAACATTAGATGTCATTTAAAACTATTCAAAAAGAAATATATGGTTATAAAAAAAAAGAATAAGATTATTACTTATTTTGATTAAAAACCTAACGAAAAGAAAGATTCTATTGGATTAACACATTTAATGTAAAAGCTAACGGACGGATGAAAAACAAAATACCATGCCTTGATATAAATCCTACTTGCGTATAAACATGATCCGATATCTCATCCACGTCACTTTATCTACTTCTGTTTGATAGTGTACAATATAAACTATCGTGCAGAGAATTTATTTAAATACTTTTTTTTTAGATGGAACACTCTTTTCTGTGATTGCCCAATGTCGTATTATAGCTGGTACAATGTCCAACATAACGATATAATTGATTACCAGAAATATATGTTTATTTGCATCAGCCAAAACCTGGATATCGACATACGGATGCTACCATGTACATTGTTTAATATTCTTCTTGTTACGTGCGCACTTGAACGATTTTTATCATTATATATTTCATTTATATATTTTTACGACAAATGTATGGGTAATATATATATATATTAGAAATGAACCCGACGTTTACACGGCCATTGATGTTAAAAATGTGTGATATATAATAATATGTAACTTTTTTAGAGGATTTATGTCATACATTTTGATTTATAGAGAAAACATCTAGAAACATATGAGAATTAATATTATAGTTAAGTTTGAACTTGTAACAACATCGCTACCACTTCTAGTATCACGATTTATGTATAATTAAACATTTGAAATAGTTGGAAATAATTGACATATATTTCAATGTGACAATCAACTACAAAAAATATGCATAATATTCAACTGGTTTTGTTTAAATGTGACATTTTTATTATTGTATGTATAACACACCCTTTTAAATTGTATAATAATGTATAATGAAGAGGCGTTTTTATCAATCTCGTTCCTTTTTGCCAAATACCATTGAACTCATAAACAATGTTTGATATTGATGATACGCATTTGCTTGCAAACGAACAATATCGTAACCGCACCTCAGTGCATTTCCTGTAATTCGTGTTTGTCCAAACCTTTTGAAGTGACTGCATGATGGCGTGCATTTTTGTTGCACAAATGAATATATTACAACTTATCGTGACAACAGAGCCAATTTAAATCGTCAATTAAGATTAATGGGAATGTCATGTCAACGTGAACCGTTATTGTTTCACTTAATTGGAGACACAAACACTAGACTGAAATCAAACATGTACAGTTGTCTGTAGAAGTTTATACCATCAGATATACCGCCTATATTAACTGCTGTAAAATAATACAATGCGTCATGTGACATATTGTAAATTACAACAAGAAAAACAACAATTGCATGTATTCTCTTTTTACACAATGAGGACAAGGTTCAGCTATAATAACAGGTAGTGTTAATTGTGTACAAACAAAGGCATTTGATTACTTTGTTTCACAAAAAAAAGATTTACAAAGATTGAATGTGTTATTGACTTTAGTTTGTGTCCAATACGACTAATATTCTATTATTTTACAAAGCTGTTTTAAAAGACATGGTCTGAAATAATTACATTCCACAAATGGGATTTTGAATGGATATCCAATTATGTGCTTAATTTGACTTTTCGTGATGAAATATAATAAATGTATAAGCACAGTGACTTTAGTTGTAATGATTTGGGTAACTTAATCAAAGCGTGTTGATTTGAACCATCATTGTCATTCTGGACTGCGGTTTACTTTCAAATTGACTTTGATGAAATTAAGAGGCAACGCTTGACATTTATTAAGTACTTGTCTGATTGTATTACATAATTTATGTAGTGTGTGATATTTCACTGATGCTGCATTTGAATTGCAAATGGGTATGACCTTTTAAAATAAGATTACAATTCGAATCTGTTTAAAGGAGCCACTTCAAATGTTTGACTGCAAAATATTTACTTTACAATTGAATATTCAAATAATGCCTTATTACAATGTGTTATATATGTAAATAGTTATTGCGATACATGTTGTCTGTTTTTAATACAACAATCATCAAGGCCTAATACAACACACCGTGTAATAGTCATAGTTTTTTCTGATTTTATGTTATTCTTTTAGATTAATTATAATTTGTTTCAGTGGATTGTTTATGGTAATCAACTGTTTCAAACAGTGAAACTATCAAAAAAAATGTTTAAGCCTTGCATATTCATTTTTTAAAAAAAATGTTTAAAAACAATCTTTTTTTTTTCAAATCCATTAATATCTTATGATGAATTGAGGTGTAAATTGCCAATTTTGTTTATGACAGAGGGCAACCGATCCGCAGACAATGGAAGGGAATAGACTCTTTTAAAAATTTTACTCCTTGTCACTTGTCACTAATTTAAACGTGCAGTTTGCAAAGATAGACAGAATATGGAGTCCACTCCACTTATGTTTTATGTTGTTGCATGGGCGACAGGCGAGTTATGGTTCACCTACGTGAAAACGTCGTACCATAATATATTTTTAAACTGTTTCGACCACGGTGAAGTGCCTGAATTGTATCAATAATTACAAACAAGGAGATCAAGGCAAAACAAAACAAATACTTTTGAATGGCAATCTACCTACTCACACAATTAATATATTTCGGAGCGGAACATAATTCAAATTAAATTTAACATATACGGACATGCATAAACGACAATTGTACCAAACGCAAACAGCAATATATTTTGTTCGAATTGACATATAAATAACTCAAGAGCTTTAAACGTTTTATTTTAAATTCTAATACTTTAAACCTTATCGAACTTGAATATTATATATTTTTTCTAAATTTACAGCTCTAGCTCATTTTCAGGAACCCTAAAACTATGTTTAATGTAGTGTTAATCTGTGAAAGTTTACTGCTTTTCGTTCTATATATTTGTTTTATTTGGTTGCTCTGTGACATCTTGAGTTAACATTAAATGACATAATGAGTGAACTGATGTAGTTGCATGTACAAATACATACCTAATGTGTCAAACAGTTGTATTTTGTGCTTATTTGTATCTAAATATCCCATTGTATCAAGACAATTGGAGCGCTGCTCTCTCTATATATAGGCCTATATCACAGTGTCAGTTTATTGGTGACAAGTGAAACCTGTTCTTGTCTATAGATGGCCATTAGTTGTATGGATTTTTACTTATTACATTAAACACTGGAGCAAATGTAACACATATACATTAATGTTTTAAATATATTTTATTCTATGCTTTTTGATGAATAATATTTATGGTAATCCACTGTTTCAAACAGTAAAATTATGAAATTTTTTTTTTTTGTCCTTGCAAATTTATTTTAAAAAAAATATTTAAAAATATAAAGTACTTTATTCTTTTTATTAATCCAATACTATCTAATGACGAATTTAGGTGTCAATAAACAAAACAATATGTAAATACATAAAATAAAATGAAAATTTGTTTTGGTGTAATATCAAATGATGTTTCATCTCGTGATTACCAAATATAACTTTTGGTGATCACTTCGATCTTACACCAAACCTAACATATCATATATTGCTTTATTTATTTTCTCTTATGAATTGGCATTTATTAATTCTCTTTAATGATACTGATAACAATTGATTGACAATTGCCCGATGACATAATTTCCACAATACGATTTGACGTCGATGGATAAGATTTGACAGAAATGAAAACAGAATATGGAAAAAGTTGTTTTACTCACTCAGTGTCTTACATAATGTACACATATCTTATTTACCTGTACAATATACATGTATTCTTAGATACTCTATTGTCACGGCATTCAATAAATGTATGATGATGTTGCAAATAAAGTGAAAGGCATGTTTGTTGCACCAACAATTATAGTTGCAAATTGACCGTAATTGATGACATATCACAAATTTGTAAAGCACCTGGTGTATATAACTTGTGATGATAAAAGCAATCTGTGTCAAACATATCACGTTAATTAACCTTTATAGGACTACACAGTCTTTCTTAAACTGGTATGACAAGTATTTATTGCCTGGATCAGTTATGAAGTTAATGGAAATTGGGCAAATACAAAACACGTAGCACTTATGCATGACAGTTCACGTGCTCACAAAATGCAAGTAATTTAAGAAGCACGAGCACGATACAACCATAAACCATCCTCACTGGGGACATACAAATACAATGTATATAACATAAATAGCTTGGTTTGAAGCACAAAGTAGAACAAAATTCATCCATAGGCTGTGCTTATAAATTATTTACGAACGGACATGCAAAAACAACACTTGTATCAATTGAAAACAACTATAAGTTTTGTACAAATTGACACACATTTCCTTAGAGCTTATAAGTCTCATTGAAGAATTACCTCCCCTACATGGCGGTAGCAAGATTATTACGCCCGAGAAATTAGAGCTGTGTAATTTGGTTTGGCTTAGTATTTTTGAAAATGCTTTAAATGCTCATGTTTTTTTCTACAGATGAGAAGAATGGAACATTGTCATGAGTTGTGCCAAGTTTGGCTGACACTGGTTGCTGTTTGATGAAGATATAACAGTTTGAAGATGCGTAGTGATACACTGCAAAAATTGAACAGAATTGTCAAAAATGAAGGGGTGTCCTCAAACCATGGATTTTGTGAAAAAGCAACCTGGTCAACCCCATGTTTTTTTCTGCATATTTGGAGCAACAGATGACAATCTATGGAAACAAAGTGCTTTTAGAACCATCAGTAATGTGTTCAGTGTTCCAGAAGTGCATGTCTCTATATGTAGTACAGTGCAAAATTAATTGGTATGTGATACGTTCAAGAAACAGACATCTGAAGCAGAAGACGCTGTGTCATTGTGCGTTTGTTTGATGAATATTGTTTTATTTATCAAACACGTGTGTTTTAACATTCAGAAGTTGATTTTGAAGCTTACAAATGGATTTTAATAAGTATTTAATGATTTTACAGTGTAAAATTGACTACAGCAGGACAAAGTATACAGAATGTATGCTTTATAATAGAGATTTGGGACTGAACAGACATGTGTGTGGTGATAAAGTCATTGAATATGGGCGACAGTCAGTTTTGTTGGCAGGATCTACCAGACAAAAGAACATATTGGCTCACAGAGCACTCTATATGTGTGTAAAATGTGTTTCTGAGTTGCCACAGAACCATGATGTTAGCCATCTGTGTCACAACAGCCTCTGTTTGCGGTTTGACCATCTGAGCCTGGAACCACATTTTGTAAACATGGAGAGACAGAAATGCCTTCACACCATACCAAAGCATTGTCTAGGACATAAACAGTATCCAGACTGCATGCTTCAGGTGAGTTAAACCAGAAATATGTGTATTTGTTCTACTTCTATGATGTTTTATGCATATTTCATACCCCACCCACTCCCTAAAAACAGGTTATGCCAAACTACAAGTTTTAGCCTCAATTACATGTCAAGAAGGTCAGGTGAATATGTTTTGTGCTGTCGGTCAGCATCATATTGTTGAAATTTGACTACTTTTTGTTTGAAACGTGCTTTTTTGTAAGCCAGTGAGCTCTGGCGCATTTTGTCATAGATATTCTTGTCCTGAATTTTTTTAAGTGAGCGCAAAACTTTGGTATTTGATGGGAACTGTGCTCCTACTGCCTTAATTTTTTCTATCGATGAATTTGCCCGGCCGTCATTTAAACGAGCTGCAGCACTTAATTTTCTGGCTTTGGCATTACGACGGTATGTTACATCTTTTGGATTTGATGCATTTATTCCGCGGTGTAATGCCTCAAGCTTATTGGTGTCTGCAGCTTTTCGCGTTTTAATGACGGCGTCTTTTCCCAGGCGCATGTCCAAACATTGAAGAAATTTTATTCTATTCTCACCCTGAATTATTAGAGGCTTGCATTTTGGCATAAACTGTTTTTTCCACATGCAGACTGGTGGCTTGCCACCACAACACGTTGAAAACTTGGGACATGTTTCCTTACATTTACCAGTATAACAATCTACAATGGCTGTTTTCACATTCTCACACTTTTCCTGCAGTAGAGACAAATTAGTGTTACCAAATTTCTTTTGCAAATTTTTGAATTCACATTGAACTCTGTGACAGACATCTTTCGCAAACCTTCTTTGTATATAGGTGCAATCTCGTTTTGTGCGAGCGGGAAACATTTCAGGAGAAAATACTGTTCGAGTTATCTTGTTTCTCATTGTTTTTGTTAGGTGAACAACGTCTGCCATTCTTTGCATCGGCTTCCCACACATGGCCATTTGTGCTTCATTTGCTCCCTTGAACGCGTTGCTGTCCCCATCGGTAACCATATTGTTTATTGTTACTGGCGAATCACTGTTTAAAATTGCCTCCATAGCTAGTTTCGCCTCTCTGCGTTCGTCACCTGAAAAAGATATAATGCGAGTGTTTCATTTAATCTTGTAAAATGGAATTTCTTTGGCTTGTGTTAACGTGCTATTCAAATTAAGTCATTGTGTTGGCCAGAGACATGCATTTAGTGAAGTATAGATATTTCATGATTACATACATTTATGTTGTTATACAGTTTGAAATATATATATATATGTGTATATAATAAGGATATATGTCAGGCATTAGTAGCTCAGCTTTAAATTATTTTTTTTAAACATAATAATTTTTATTATCAGTACTATAGAAATATTATTACGCGTTATAGTGTTTCATTTTTTTTTTCTTGGTTTTTCGTTATTCGTTATTCGTTTTTCATTTACTATTTTTCTCTTTTAAAGAAGAATATTATAAGCTTGCAACTTAGGAATGATAATTGAAAAGAAATATAAGTAATGCACTCTACCTATTGACTGGTTATCCTTCAGATTTTTACTGCACCCTCCCACCTTGTTACAAGTTGCAGCATCTCTATGAGAACAAAGTTTGCTTCCAACATTCATTGCAATCACCTTCTTATGTTTTGTTTGCATCTCAATGATTGTTGTACTGACTTGAGTTGCTGGCTGCATTGGAGTTGTCTCCCCTGTATGTCTCAGACTGTTGTTATACTGGGAATCCACCCCAGCTATAATAGAACAATCCCTGCCAAATCCACAGGCTTCATTGTTTTCGATGACTTGGCACCTGGCTCGGTGAAAACTAGCTTCTGCAACCTCTGTCACTTTATCTGCTGCAAAATTGCAATGAGTTTGCATGGATTTGTAAGATGGAGGCAGTATTTTCAAACAAACCAACAGATATCGCAAGTCATTTGGACCAATTTTAGTGTCTAGCAGTCCCATTGCTACTGACAGGTTGATATCAGCCGACTTCGGTCCACGTCGACCAGTCTCAAGTTCTCTGTATAAGTTATATGTTTTGCCCGTAAAGCCACATTTAGCACATTTTAGTTTCTCGCGCCATCCAAATGCCATCTGTTTGTCAAATTCCATGTCAAACTCCAATTTTCCTTCACAGGTGTCATCCCAGAATCTGTGTCCTGCATAGTTCTCGAAAAACATATCCGCAGTATTTCCCAAATGGAAAATACGGTAGGTACACAGTTCCTTTTTTTCACTTTCATCTTTACTACATGGTTTTAGTGCATCTTCTATAGCACTGACAGATGGCTTGCCTGGTCTTAAAATCTTTGTGGCTGGTACCTTCTTGTCAATTGCTCCACACAGTAAAATGTCTGATTTTTTGTCTTGTATGACAACACCATCATAAGCATCTTTCGTCATTCTCTTCAGTGTGGTTGATTGATTGCTGGAATCAATACCAGACCATCTTTCCATGCAAGTTAGTAATCTTCTTGGATCAAATCCTTTTTGGAATTGCGAACTCTTACGCCCTTTATTGAGCATTTTTTAACGATATGGTGTATTTCGCATATTTCCTGATATTCTGATTTTCTTCCACCACAAAATATATTACTTCCTAGCTCTTTCACAAACTTTTGACAATTGATTAATGTTTAACTTATCTACTTATCCCCATACAGGAAAAGGCAGTAGCTAATTGTACAGTACTTTGAGATTTGGACAGTGTCACCTAGGAAGCTGCAGTGTGTGTACATACAGATTATAAACAGATTAGTCAGCCAGGTAAATATATCTACAAACAATGAAGTTCATTTGGAAGCAGAAATAAAAAGTCTAAGACAAGGTTTTGTTAAAATAATAGCAGATTTATTTAAATAAAAACATGTAATTCCATATATGAGCATATATTTGAACATCAACATTACATAATATTACATATGAAATGAAACTTATTAAAGTAAATCATAGAATAATCATTTTAGAAGGCATATTAGCACTTTCAAAGCATTTACTGCATCAGAAAAAAAAAATATTCATGATCTAGTGATTCTATGTTGGTGCAGTTTTTTTAGTTTTCATGCTTGCAGAAACCATTATAAGTTGCATGAGATACCCTTCCTAATTTTAACCCTAATTTTAAAAATTGTGATCAGAAAAAGCCAAGTACTGTTTTTTTATGTAGGGAAATAGTGCAAGTTTTAGCGACAAACATTTCAACGAGTCGCGACTGACCGTTCTGCCCTTCAAGGTCTCGCTGAAGAATTACCTCCCCTACATGGCGGTAGCAAGATTATTACGCCCGAGAAATTAGAGCTGTGTAATTTGGTTTGGCTTAGTATTTTTGAAAATGCTTTAAATGCTCATGTTTTTTTCTACAGATGAGAAGAATGGAGCATTGTCATGAGTTGTGCCAAGTTTGGCTGACACTGGTTGCTGTTTGATGAAGATATAACAGTTTGAAGATGCGTAGTGATACACTGCAAAAATTGAACAGAATTGTCAAAAATGAAGGGGTGTCCTCAAACCATGGATTTTGTGAAAAAGCAACCTGGTCAACCCCATGTTTTTTTCTGCATATTTGGAGCAACAGATGACAATCTATGGAAACAAAGTGCTTTTAGAACCATCAGTAATGTGTTCAGTGTTCCAGAAGTGCATGTCTCTATATGTAGTACAGTGCAAAATTAATTGGTATGTGAGACGTTATAGCGTTTTTACTATAAATTCAAATAAGTATTCAAAAAAACTTACCGATATTGATTTTTTTAAATGTTCAGAACATACACAGACACATATCTCAAGAAATTCTAACTACTTTAAAAGAATCGTCATTAGAGCTAATATCGTATAAGTTAATTTCTTGTCTGAAAATACGCACTTTATAGGCGTTAAGGCTGTACAATATGCGTCAACGAAACGAATCAGACGCTAATGTGATATATGTATCGTGAGCTCACCGAGGTAGATAGTTATCGAAGTATCACCTGTAATGGACGATTGAAAACATACTATCCTGGGAGCTGCTATCGCATCCACCCAAACATACCATTCTACCCACTTATGTCAATAGCGGCAAAATTTAACCTATCTAGCATAGACATTATTTAATTACAATTCCTTTTTTTGAATGGAACACTCTTTTCCGTGAATGCTCAAATGACGCATTGTGTCCGGGTTCAGTGCCATACATGTTTCCATACATCAACAAAACCGGGATATCGATATACGGATATATGCTATCATGTACATTGCATCCATTTGCACTATGGGTATACTTCTTATTACGTATGCACTTGAATGATTGTAATCATTATATATATTGTACAACAATTGTATGGACAAATTATATAGTAGAAAGGAAACCCGACTTTAAAACGTTCTTTTGAGAACATTAATGATTTTCAGGTTTATAGAGAAAGAAATATAGTACGATAGTATGCTTGATTTAATAGTTAAGTTCGATATGATAACAACATCAAAACCACGTATGATGGCATAATTAATGTTTATTTCTAACATTTTAAATTGCTGTAAAGAACATCGTTTTAATCATTCTTATGAAAAAACACATATTTTAAAGTAACAACCAATCTATCAAAATATATGCATAATTCAATTTTTTATTGATTTCGTTCTTATCTTGATTATTACATTCATAACACGCCTCATTAAACTTTATTTTTTAACAAATGATTTTCATGAAGAGCCATTACTTAAATCTCGTTATTTGTGTCAATTACATGTAACAGTTAACGTATAAACAATGTTTCCATAGTGATGTTATTTGTTTCTTCACACATCTATTTGTAAACAACGGATATCGTGTTACCGTAACCCAGTGCAGTTCGTTATGCTTGTATTTGTCCAAATCATTTGAAGTGGCTCCACCATGGTATGCATTTTCTGTTGCACACATGTTTTATTACATCTTATCGTGAGAAGAAAAACAAACTTAAAGGGTAAAATAAATTTAATAGAAATACCATCTCAACGTGAACCATTATTGTTTCACGTAAATCGACTGTTACAGGACACAATGTAGTTAATTAGGATTGAGCAATCTGTTAATATTGAAGTCACTTCAGTGGAATCCCTAGGCTATGCCTCTTATTCCTTACCTACATTAACGATCTACCTGGAAGTGAAGCCTCACAAGTAAGGCTATTTTCAGACGATACAGCTGTATACCTTACGATCAACGATGACAAGACCAACAATCACATTTACAAACTGACCTTGATAAACCACAGAAATGGGAAGCATTGTGGGTTTTGAAATTAAACTCATTAAGATGCAAAGTTGTTCATATAACAAGGTTAAAAAACACCAAACCCACAAGGTACATATTCTATGGAAAAGGTTTTCAATACAATTTAGAGTGCTCGATATCTAGGGTATAGATATCTCAAACAATTTGCCATGAAATTACCATATAGTCAGATTAGCAGTCAAGGCCAACCGCTCATTAGGCTTCGTCAAGAGGAGCATTAATATAAAAAAAAACACAAGATCAGAGTTACTCGTTCACACAGAATTATTACCCTGGTATTACATAATGTCTATTGATATATCTGTTTACAGAGTGAGAGTGTTTTTTTTTTGGTCACTATTAACTCAAGCAAAAAGGGTTTAACCCGATAAACAGTTTCGATTTGATTACTTTGGCTATCCGTTTTACATATTCTGTCCGGTGTCGTCCACGAAAATGCCGGTCCAGCTTCATCCAGTACGTCCAATTTGAGTTCCGGCTCGTCATCCATTTTGTCTTCCGGATCATTTGAAATCTCAGAACTCATTTCTAGCCATCTCTCATTTGTTCATTATAATGTTCAAAGCTTTGCCCAAAAGATACACCAACTGTATGCTGATTTATGCTCATTTGATGTATTGGCTTTCACGGAAATGGTTGAATAACAATACACCTACATCGGATCTTGCCTTTTCCAACTACCAAACACCCTTCCGTAAGGATCGCCCGACTGACAGACATGGCGGTGTCCTAGTCTATGTTAAGGATACGATCACTACTCGCCGAAGACAAGACTAAGAGTTAAACGACATTGAATGTATATGGTTAGAATTGAAAGTGAAACATAAACCTATTCTGTTCGGCGTTTTCTGCCGTCCACCAAATTCCAGTGCTGCTGTCCTTTCGTGTATACAATATTCCATAGCCATAGTTGTAATACTCATATTAAAGACATAGTGGTTACTGGTGATTTTAATCTCGATTATCGCAAACCTGCATCTCGAATGAAAATAAACAACATCTGCATGCAATTCGGCATTTCCCAACTAATTTCAGATCCAACCAATTTCACCGAATCTTCCCAGTCCATTATCGACCAATTCCTTGTATCCTGTCCCAATCTGATATTCATTTGTGGTGAACAGAATATTCGCTATCATTGTCCAGTATTCTGTTGTATCAGATACCTTAAACCCCGACACACACCCTTCAAGCGAAAAGTCTGGAAATTTTCTGAAGCCAATTTTGATCTGTTGCGTACCAATGTATCCGAGTTTGACTGGGAAATTTGTTTTAACGCTGATATTGATGTATATTGTTCTAGTCTCACTGCAGATTTACTTTCTTTATGTAATGAGTGTATTCCTAACAAAACTGTAACAGTACAACCTACTGACCCACCTTGGATGCACAACACAATTAGAACCCATATTCGAAGACGAAAACGAGCATATATCAGAGCACGCAAAACAAACAACCCAAACCATTGGAATACATACAACACCGTACGCAACAAAACTAACTCACTCGTACGCAATGCCAAACACGTACACAACACCAAAATGGCCGAAATACTAAAGCACCATCAGTCACAATCACAACTCGTCCGACTACTGGAAACTTTTAAAAGGCTTCATTAGTCCTAATTTCTTTACAACAAGCATACCAACACTTTATCACAACAACAACACATAAGAAACAAGCACAGAAAAACCAGACATACTCAACACATTCTTTCAAGCACAAACACTCCTAGATGACACGAATAAAGACCTCCCAAACCTTACCATCAGCGATCACGGTCCTAAACTCACCAACATTAACATCCAGCCTAAAGAGGTAACTGACGCCCTAACAATTCTTAAATCAGGGAAAGCCACCGGTCCCGATACCATCAATAACATAGTGCTCAAAGAACTCTCAAACGAACTCTCCCGACCTCTCTGTGATCTCTTCAACAACTCAGTACGTCTATCCAAAGTTCCCCGTCAATGGAAACTAGCCCACGTCTGTGCAGTCTACAAGAAGAAAGACCCTCACGATGTTAGCAACTACAGGCCAATCTCCCTACTCAGTGCAATGTGTAAAGTCCTCGAAAGGATTATCCACAAACATGTATTTAACTTCTTCCATGACAACAACTTCATCTCTTCTTTTCAATATGGCTTCGTTCCCAAGGACTGTACTGTCAATCAGCCTACATATATTTACCATACCTTTTGCAAGGCTCTATATGATGGTAAAGAGGTTCGAGCTGTCTTTTGTGATATATCTAAAGCTTTCGACCGCTTGTGGCATAAGGAACGTTTATTCAAACTTGAACGCAGTAGTATTTCTGCCTCTCTTTTTCTTTGGTTCAAGGAATTATTTAGCTGGCAGAACACAATGTGTAGTCCTTTCCGGGTCCACATTTGACACGGTTCCAATATCGGCTGGTTTTCCTCAAGGCTCAATTATTGGTCCATTATTAGTTCTTGTTTATATCAATGATATTGTTTCTGAAATAGGCTCTGCGATTCGCCTCTTTGCTGACGACACAACCCTTTATGTTATTGTCGATAATCCTCAACATGCTGATCTCCGTTTAAATTCTGACCTACAAAAGATCAATGACTGGGCTTCAACCTGGCTAGTAACTTTTAATCCTGCTAAAACTGAATCTCTACTTATTTTTAGCAAACATGTCAAACCCCAACACCCGCCGATATTCATGAACTCTATTCAAATACAGGACGCTGAAAATCACAAACACCTTGGAATAAATATATCTAACGATGGCATATGGCACAAACACATTGAAGACATCACCAAAAAAGCTTGGAATCGAGTCAACAATCTGCGCTCTCTCAAATTCACTCTTGATCGTCGATCGCTTGAAACTATCTACACATCTTCCATTAGACTCTGACGTCGTTTGGGATAATATAACGAAAGCTAACGAAGAAGACCTCGAAAAAATCCAAATCGAAGCAGCTAGAATCATTACGGGAGCAACAAGCCTGGTATCACTTAAAAACGTATACAAAGAATCTGCTCTTGAGCCTTTGAAGTCCCGCAGACGAAAATAAAAATTGATCCACTTCTATAAATTACTCAACAGTCGTTCTACCCCTTCCTACTTATCCAATATGATCCCCATGACAGTAGGTAATGTTGCAACCTATGGCCTATGCAATTCTGACCACATTAGGAACGTTTCCTTCAATACACAACACTTCTCTGCATCTTTCCTCCCCTCCACTATATCAGAATGGAACAAACTACCCCTGCCACCCGGTCTGCTGCATCCGTCGTGTCTTTCAAGCACGATATAAATTCTAACAAGAAGACTGTTCCAAAATTTTATTACGATGGTAGAAGAGATTCGGTATTTCAGCATGTGCGGTTACGGATGCACTGAAGTTTCTTGAAAGAGCACCTGTTTTCCAAAAACAGTGTAGAAAGCCCTACCTGTGTCTGTGAAGAAATTGAGGATACGTATCACTTTTCCTTCACATGCCCCTTATATCAACGCCAAAGAACTCTACTTCATGACGTCCTTCGTCCTATTACTCGTCTAGACCTAAACACACTACTGTTCGGCAACAACTCTCTTTCTGATGATGTCAATCGTAAAATATTTCACCATGTTCAAACATACATTTCGAAGACCAAGCGTTTTATTCATTGAATTGAACTATCCTTTATTCCATAAGAGTGACCCACAACACCTCAAAAGGTATCCTGTGATCACACCTCTCTTTTCCTGTTTCTCTCTATCTACTTTATCTACCCTTTTTTATTTCTACTCACATATTTTTTTTTTTTTATTGTTCAATACTAGTATACAAAACTCTCATTAGTTGAAGCGTCGCATACGCCGCAGCCTATATACATACCCAATCAGCTACATCTGTATTCACAACGATCAAGATACTTGCACATATTCATTATTTTCATCTCAAGCGCTTTTTATAATCCGTTTGTGTAGTAATTAATTTGTTTTCATTGCATTTGTCACACCATTGTATAGTCCTTGCAAGATATTCAGAAGAGAGACTTTGTATAAGCTAGAAATAGCTTTCTTCTCAATTCTGTATCGCTATATATTTGAATATATTTGTATGTAATATATTGAAAACGAATAAATATTGTTTAAACTAAGATCAGAGAGTGTGCCTACAAAACCTTAGTCCGCCCTCAACTATAGTATGTCAGCACCATTTTTTACCCATAACTCCAAGCGTTACTGACATGCTAGTAAGACACGGTTGGGGAACCTAAGAGCAACGTCGGGCAGATCCACTCCTATGTTCCTTAATATAATTGTCCTATCTCCATACCTTACTGTTTTTAATCTAACCACAGTGTTTCAAGGTACTGTCACTCCATGTCTTTTAAACAGAACCAAACTAAGATTGACTATTACAAGTATTCTTTCTTCCCTCTTACGATAGTACAGTGAAACTCGCTACCTGCACATATTGTATTGCTGCAAGATTTTTAATTATTCAAGTTTGCATTTAGCCAGCTCCAGCACACCAAACCATGAGCATTTTGAGATTGATTTTAACGTTCTGTTATCTTGTCGAACTATTTTAACATCTTAAACAGTTTTTTATCCTTGTCTTATCATACTTTACATTTTTCTACTTACTTTAGATACGTGCACCTGCCCGATTATGTCTGTGAAGGCGTGTGGCATAATATAATGATTGATAGAATAAACTAAAATGCTAGTAAAATACTGTACCGTTGTATGTACACGATCAAACCAGTCAATATTTTCGCATAATTCATGATAAATGCTCTAAAATAATATAAAATAGAGCCGGTATTAATATCAAGTTTATAAACGTCACGCGATATATTGTTACTTACAAATACAGTTATTGATTACACCCTTTCCATATAATGACTAATTATATGGTCTATTTTTGGGAACCTGTGTGCCGATACATAATGTTTATAAACTTAAAGATGTTTATTTAACTATCACTTTAATTATCGATCTTGTGTTATATAAATTCAAAATTGCTACGTATGCTAATTTAAACAAAACTTTTACACAGAATGACAATATACATTAATGATTAAACAGTCACTTAACGTCTATTACTGAAAACGTTAAGGTAGTTTACGGAGTATCTTTCGGATTTCTAAACATCTGGCGTAAATTATCAAAATATGTTCAATTGTTATATCAAGTTTAAGGTTTCGTTTTAGTATTTTTTCAATATACTACCGCACTTTCCTATTAACAGCACCCTCTAGCGGTACGTATTTTTCGGTTGATTTCCATCGTGTTTCCCTTATAAATTGATCATATTAGTGTCCGATAAAATACACTGTGTGTTACTTTTACATCTAAGTATTACGACAGGGTTGGTATTAATGCGAACTTAACAGCAATTTCAAGCAAAACTTCTATAGTTCATTTCCATTAATTGTATTAAGTTTTGTAGCATTTATATGGTACCTTACTCTATAATTTATGATATATTATTATTTTTGCAATTCAAACCGTTTAGATGACATCATCTCCTATATGAACATCTGCTCGACGTCGACATAGTTGCCTATATATCAATTTTTTTTATCTTATTGTGCTGTACATATATAGCCAGTGGTGTACAGAAAGCAAAAACTAATATGAAATTCGTGCTTAATTCGTCAAACAAAATTGGCCCGTCTCGTAATGAACATTCATGATGTTTAATAATTAGTGAACAAACTATTAATTGCAAATATACAAATATTAGATGAGGCTAAGGTGAACATATGTGCATTTTCATCTTTTTTTGTGTTTGATTTGCTTGGACTACTTGTTATCAACGGAAAAAAAACACAAAATGGCATTGCCACTATTAACTCAGATACTAGCGTGTGAGTGATTTTTATTATATTCAAATTATCTAACAAAGCTGCCAAATTCCTAAATTACTGTCTGAATCAATAAAAAAATGTTACAAAGGTTTTGCACATTAACAGTTTGACAAAAACTGATAAAAGGTTCCATTGTTTGTATTTTTTTACTTTTCATTATTTGTTCATATAAATTATGAGTTCATTCTATTTGTGTGTAAATGTACTACACATTAAACGCGCCTGGCTAAACTTATTTATATATATATACTCAGTCTGATTTCTCCATGATACATATTTAAGCAGACAGTCAAGTATTGTATGCCTTTTAAATTAGAAAATAAAACTGTTTCTCAAATGCAATTGATTTATATTGACATCCTGAAATAAATAATGTCATTATAGGTCTATTATGTGCATTGTAAAATATCTCGTCCGTTTTACAATGCAAAATGGAATTATTGCCAATGTATACATATTATATTATAAGAGTTGTTCTTTTCTATGTTGTAACTAATTGCAGACGAGCCTAAAACGTTTTACAAAATACACCCTGTTTGTTCCTTAATGTTGCAATATAGTTTTGTGTTTTTTTTGCATTTAATGTAATTCAATCATGCAATGCTGTATTTCAATTAAGATAGTCAATACAACATATTGTAGTGTTCAGAGTTTGTCAATTTGTCGGTGAAGTTTTAATTGTGTTAGGGGGCAATGTGACTATTAAAGCTTTAATTGTGTCAGGCAATGTGAATATTAAAGCTTTAATTGTATCAGGCAATGTGAATATAAAAGTTTTGATAATTGTATCAGGCAATGTGAATATTAAATTTATAATTGTACATATATCAGGTTATGTGGACACATATACAAAAATATAAAACCAGCGATGACGTTACAGCCAAGGGACATATACTACTTTACATTACAATATACTATAACAACATGCTTATGTTATAACTTGTGAATATTTACTGTAATACACTTTGTTTCTATTATTTTTTGTAGCTATTTGACTGTCTGAGTAAACAAGGAATGACTTAAAGGTCTAATGTGTCTAATTATATTTTTCCTAATGAAATTGTAATCTCGGTACCCTATATTAGCCTCTTTGACTATTTAATTTGAAAATTGTTTATAGCAAGTGAAAAACCGTGCACTTGGCATTTGCCAAACTATCAAGGGAGTTATAATATATATCTACCTCTGGGATAATAAATAACATTCTCTCTTACTACATATAATCAAACAGCATGTGTACGAATATGAAAACATCTGATGTGTTTCTCCTTTTTATCGTATTTAGGATTGGTTTTCAGTAATTTAATCAATGATAAAAATCAAAGTACTAAATAAAAATGAAAGCACGATACTAGCAGCCTCAATTTTAATAGATGCGTAATATAAAGCACTACAACCGTTCACACTGTTTGCTGCTGCATAAGCGGTACTCTGTGGTCAAGCATAGTGTAGACATATTGTCCAGTGGCAGGAAATTAGACCGGTAAAAGGGTTTATTTCAGTCTCATTTCACTTTCTTTGTTTTTCATTTTGAAAAGCTCCAATTATACTTATGTTATTATTATATTGATAATTTATTCTTAAAATAGTTTTCTTTAAAATCAATTCTAAATTTGCATTTTGGCCATTGTCACAAGTAATTTTACTTAAATAATAAATCTACACAAACTTATGTTTAACATATATCTCCGATTATATTTATGTCTGCAACTAGCTGTGACTTTGTATTGTAATTGTGTTACAAGATAGTAAACTGCCAGTATTGAATGTTATTCAGTATTGGTAATTAAAATATGCAGGCACCAGTTGTGTCATAAAATAAACGTCCTCTAGTTATTATGGAGTCAGGTTTATATTATTCGATTTACTGTTCACATATCACAGTGTATTGTTTGTTAATATATAAATTAAGAATACTCAGATGCACAGAACTGTCCAGTTAGTTCAGTATGCTGGCGAAGTGCTGTTCCGTTTTCCTTCAATGTGTCCGGATATTTAATATACTACCGATGTTTGTATAATGTTGTTGATTTTGTTTAAATATTCGCGGTTTTTGTTTATTTCTTAAGAACTCGTGTCATTAAGATCTTAATCTACACATTTCTACACTCATTTATTCCCAATACTCATAGGAGAATCCACATATGACTAATACAACACTTAAACAAATAGAAACGTCTCACAATACAGTTGATTGCATTAATACTATTAATCCCAGCTGGTATTTACAGTACAAATATGCTTAATGTTTGCATCAGAATTGTGTTTACATGAAGTTCACTTTATATCTTTTGACAAAGATGTTGCTTTAAAATTCAATTATATTTCGTCATGCTTATTAATCAATCCAATAGGACACGATTGTTTTATTTATTGAACTAAATTATCGACGATGGTGAGAGAATCTACTACATAAATGGCCGATATAAGAAATTAACCGTCAACAGTTGCGTATATGATCCATTTTCCTGAATAATATTTAACTTATGATCTTTATTAATGTATAACCATTATACAAAATTATTGTATATAGAACGAAATATGAAATAAACATGATTATCCGTTGCTGTTTGGTTTTACAACAAATCATTAAATTTAATAAACAATATTATAATCAGTTATATTTTGGAATAAAATAAATACTCGTTCAATTACTTGAAATGCACCTTACAGATACAGATGCATAAACGTAAGTTATGTTTATTACTAACGTATAAATAGGTTTAGACGTTGATTCAGTTTCCATTCATTAAGACTTTATTTTTATATTCAATTTTATGTTTTGACAATATACAGTTGTGTGGTAGAAAAAGTATGATAGTCAGAATAATGTGTACCATATATTAATGAATTAGATAAAATAGCAAAACAAGTTTTATGGAACTTAAGGATTAAAAGTAAAAAGTGAAAACGAACCGGCTCTACAAGAAACCATAAGTTCATTCGAGAGATATACATATTATTTCCATCGCAATCAAGCTTACATAAATTATATTAACAAAAGCTAACACAGATTTAATGTGTTATTGATTTTGGCCCGATTCCAAAAAGTCTAGTATTCAATTATCTTACATATCTGCCTAACTCCTTAATAAAGGTTTTAATCTGGATTAAATGTTGAATTTAACATGTTTCCTAAATGCGAATAATTTGTACTGATAATGAACATTGTTTTGACTTTGATACAGTAGTTAAAAGAACCCCTTTAGCTGTTCGAGTGTTAAAGGTTTAATTAACTTACACATGAATATTGTAATAATGTTATACTGCAATGTGTTCTAAAATATATTATGGTTATTGTTGTGGTACATGCCGTGTCTCTTTACTGCAATAATTATCAAAGCTCAATGCTTTCCAATCTAATGCTGTTATAATTTGTGGAGGATTACTTAAGGACGACTTTCATATTTGTTTTAACAATGTGTTAGCTGTTGTTACGATAATAAAGGATGCATTAGCACCTGGCTTATTGGAACTTGCCAGCTATTATCCTTGAGTGCACACATCTCTTAGAAAAACTGTCCGTATTTGTTGTCATACACATGCATACTTTTTAACGCCGAACAAAGACGTATTGATGCTAGTACATGATCTTACGTGATACTGGTTATGGACCTAAAATAAACTATAGAAACATTGTTTTGGTTCAGTGATGATAATTATGTATTAAAATGAACATACATACAAAAATGAAAATAATCACTCGAAAGAAACATGTCAATGCACTGTTCATCTGTGAAAGATTAGCCAATGACGTATATTTGTTCGTCGTTTAGTTGGTCTGCGCTTTCTTCAGTAAAAATGAAATGACATCATTGATGATCTGATGTAATAACCAACATAAAACTAAAATGTCAAACAAATATAATTTCTGTAGTCCTAATTAATTAGTTTAATGTCCTTGGGGAAATGGAATGCTGTTCATATATATTTTTTTACAGTGCCAGTTTATTCGTGACAAGTGGAAACTTTAGTACGTAAACTTTGTCAGAAACACTGGTTTTGTGGTTCGTTACTTCATTATGGAACTCTTGTACCTTAATAAGTAACATGTTTACATTAATATGATTAATATATTTGCTTTGTTTTTCTTTTTCTATTGTCGCCACTTAGATTGTTCTATTCGTTAATTCAGGTTTATAGTTTAAACTTATTTATTTTACTTCGATTGTGAAACAAGTTCTTACAACTTAGATAAATCACGCTCGAAGTCTTCCTGGGTAGAACCAGTACGAAGCATATGCGGAAAAAGTGTCTTGCTCAAGGACACCACACATAGCCGTGGCGGAGGATCGAACACACGACCCTCCGATCATGGGTTCGGTGCTCTACCACTAGACCACGCGCTCCACATATTCAGGTTTATGGTATGGTAAAACCCGATTTGTCGACTTCCCTATGAAACATTGCAAACCAACGCAAATCATATAAGGTAGTGGACCGAATTGTTTCAACGGAATATGTATATTATTGTATAATTCATTCAAGCTTTTTCACTGGTCTACTATTTACTCGTGCAGTTCATGTAGATTTGTGAGATGGTCTGTTGTTACAACTTTCCACACATCTTTGATGCTGGAAGTTTCAGCGACATGAAAGCAATATAGTTAAATATATCGTTCAAGAATCTTTAATGGGTCATAATGTATTTTTAAACTATTATTCAAACGATGTTTTGCCTTAATTGTATCATTAATTACATAAGTGAAGATCAAAGCAAATACAAAACGTGCAAGACAATTTACCCGCTCACACGGTTCATACAATTTAGGAGCACAAGCACGAACTATTCTTCAAACATCCCTACTGTGAACATATAAATAACATAAACGATCTGGTATTTCTAAAACATAAATTGAATAATTGTTTGAAGTACAAAGTGCAATCAAATCGTTCTCAGACTGTGCTCCTTAACCATGTACGGTCATGCCTATAAAACACTTATATCAATCGAAAATTACAATAGTTTTACTTCCAATTGGCACACATTTCACCAGAGCGTATGAATGTTTTATCTTAAATTCAAATAACATACCAACAATGATCAACATATTGCTTGCAATAGTTTGCACCTGCTAGGACACATTTCTCAAGACATTCTACTTACTAAATGATTATTCGCAAGGCTTTATCGTATTTATAGTTTAGGTCGTATTTCCATTCGAAGATTATATAGATTTTATATAAATGACAGCTTGTGTTAAAGTTTAGTCTGAAAATACGGCAAAGTGCATATGAGTTTGGTCTATATGCTTGGTTATCTATTCTGTTCAAAGGGAACAAAATAATATGAAAGCTGAATCGTCAGAACAGGTAGATGGTTAATTATGCAAGTCTCACTTGTGGTGATATTATGAATTAAAAAGTACATTTCTTTGATTCTCTTTTTTCTCATCAAACACGTCACTGTCTACTGCTGTTAAAAGATATACGCCCCAAAATGTACCAATATTGCACATTATGTTTCTCATATGACATACTCTGTCTGTGGGATATTTATATACAATAGCAAAATCGTTTGTAAACACAGAACCAAGAAATGGTTTTAGTGAGTTTGTTGTGAAGTGTAATTTTATTTTAAAAGCAACAACACTAACGCCCCTTAATCTTATTTTTAACGAATAGGTTGAATGGAGAAACATTATTTAAAATCTCGTTTTAATTAACACGCAACATGTTAATAATGCTTACCAGATAGCTCATGCGTATTTGTATAAAGATTTATTTCCAATCGACTTAAATCGTCACATTCACTCGAAGCATTATCATGCACACCCATTGAAGTGATTACATAAGGATGTCCACTTTCTGTTGTACAAATATATGATACTTATCGAGACAACAATGCAATTTTGAAGGGTCAGTGAAATTTAATAAGAACACAGTGATTTATTACTGTTTTAGTTAATACAATCTCACATACACTAACATGATATAAAACACTTGACAATCGGCTATACAAATTTAAAGCAGACGATATTTTGCATATACTAGATTCTGTAAAATAATATAAAATATAAACTGCATTGATATAAACCTCACGTGACATATTTTAAATCACAAGCAAAGACAATTAATTACTTTCTTTTCATACAATTAAACTTTTATTTTCTTCGATTGCGGTAAACCTTTGGTATTGTTTTGAAGCAACGCATGCTTATAACAACAGTAGTACTGTATAGTTACATTGTGTTGCAATTTTGTTTAATTTTACCTACAATAATTATAGCATTCACTCGTAAGATAATACTGTTCAAAATAACCTAAACATGTTATTTTTATGATAAAAAGTTCATAGTTACAAACTGTACATCATAGGAAAGAACAGTGTTAGAGACATAGAACATATGCAAAACTAGTGTTATTAGCAGTTAGGTGGCATGTTTGAACTATTCAACATAAGCTTTCATATCGTCGGTAAACATTGGATGTCTTTTGTAGCAATATATATCACTAAAAAAGCATCCGTTACAATTTTGTCCCGGTTGAGCTAAAATGGCCGTAGATTGACTGGATTAATATAATAAATGGAAGTTTAGATATTATAAAGGTCCAGACTCATGAGGCCCAAGTATCGGCCCTGTAAAATACAATTTTTTTAAACACTTATTTTTCAGCAAAGCCACCCCCCCCCCCCCCCCCCCACCCATCCCATATTTTTAATAAACCAGTAATAAAACTGTCACCTTTTGCGATTCCAAGGCAATACTTGGTTTTGTCGGTGAACCGCGGAATGTGAAGAAAATAAATTCAGATAAAATTCTTATTGAATGTTTAGAAAAATCACACTCGGACAATCTACTATCAGTTAAAAGATTTGTGGATACACCGGTAGAGTCCGTCCTCATGTTACACTCAATACCGTCATTCATTCCAGGGAACAAGAACAGTGTACTGCTGAGGAAATGAGTGTAAACCTAAAATCACAGGGAGTTTCAGAGGTTACTAGGATCACTACTTAGAAAAATGACATTGTTAAACCTACCAACACATTTATACTGACATTTAATAACCCAGTTCTTCTCAAAACTATAAAGATCGATTATCTGTCTTTAACTGTTGACATGTACATTCCAAATCCTCTTTGTTGTTTTAACTGTCAACAGTTTGGACATCATCGGGAGAGATGTAGACGAGACGCGGTGTGTGCCCCATGCGGTGAAGCGGGACACACAGACTTCTCGTCGTGCAATAAACCCGCCTGTTGAGTTAATTGCAACGGGAGCCACGGGGCTTTCTCTAGAGAATGTCCAAACTGGAAAATTGAACGCGAGGTCCAATGGATGAAGCTGGAGAAAAAGATATCATTTCCAGAAGCAAGACGCCTTGTTAACATCCAATCTCCATCTGCTCCTTCAAGCAAATCATATGCTGAAGTGAGTAGAAATGTAGAGAAAAAAGAAACAAGGTGTATTAAGATACAACATGATATCACCTGGCTAAATTATAAACCAGTGCCATATACTAATTCTATGCCTGGTAATTCCAAGGGCTCATCTGAGACTCAGACCTCTACATTGGCATTAAAACCTCTCATACAACCGAAACCTAATCTTAAAAACAATAAGAAAAATATTAAATCTGTTTCTGATCAGAAATCTACGAACTCGGGGAATGTTCCGTGTTCCTCAAAACCGGAGAACTCGGGGAATATCTCGAGTTCCTCAAAACCGGAGAGCTCGGGGAATGTCCCGAGCTCCCCAAAACCATCGAGCTCTGGTACTACCAAGAGTTCGGTTTCGCCACGTAGGGCTGGAAAAGTAAATTTGGCCTCTGCCAAATTGTGTGTCACGGGGAGGCAACCTGAAGAGCCAGATGGCCCTGTACGGTTGCACAACAAATTTTCACACCTTGATATGGAGACCGATGAAGCACCATCGGATTCTACGAAGGTCGTAAAAACTAAAGCCCCTTTGGCACCTATTATTCCACCTAAATGAACGATTCAAATTCAAATAAAATAAAACAATGGAATTGTCGAAGTTTAAAAAACAAAATATGATGAGATAAGTTTACTTTTAAATGAACATAACCCTATCGCATTTTGTCTTCAAGAAACGTTTTTGAAGTCAAATGATAAAACTACTTTTAAACAGTATTATTTGTATAATACAATTTGAGATACAGGTGAAAAAGCAACTGGTGGCGTGTCTATTCTTGTCAATAGAAACGTCCCTCACAGTACTATTGCACTGGACACTAATCTGCACGCAGTTGCAGTTAGTGTTACAATGCATAGAGTTATTACAGTTTGCTCTTTATATTAACCACCAAGTGCAACCCTGATCCGAAGGATCTCGATAAACTCATTGCACAATTGCCATCACCTTTTATGCTTTTGGGGGATTTTAATGCCCACAATTATATATGGCGTTGTAAAGACATTTAAGATAAAAGTAACAAAGTTGAGTCCTTTTTAAATCAAAATAACCTATGTCTTTATAATGATAATAAATCTCATACATATTTACATCCTGCTTCAGGATCGAAAACTTCCATCGATTTATCAGTTTTTGAGCCATCACGTTTGTTAGACTTTTCATGGAGTGTTGGTGACGACCTCTGCGGGAGTGACCATTATCCAATATTTCTTGCAAATATCGGACCTCCACTTCTCAATAGAAATCAACGATGAAAACTTCGCAAAGCAGATTGGCCTATGTTCCAATCTCTCTGCGAAGAACAGTTCAAGCCTGATTTATTTAACGATACGGATGATCCTGCTGGTCAGTTTTCATCAATATTATACAGTATAGCAGAAAATTCTATACCAAAAACCTCGACAAATCCAAAACGCCCTCAAAAACCATGGTATGATGATGACTGCAAGAATGCAGTCAAGGATCGTAAAAAAGAATTAAGCCAATTTAATTTACGGCCTACACAACATAATTTGGACAATTTTAAAGTGTTTCGTGCAAAAGCAAGACGTACTCTTAAGGTGAGTAAGAGAAAGTCCTGGAGAGATTACGTCTCTAGGCTTAATTCTCGTACTTCCCTTAAGAAGGCGTGAGGCATGGTCCGAAAAATCAACGGTAAGGGTACTCCAGGTTGCGTTATCCATTTAAAAACTGAAAAGCATACTGCCACATCTGCCAAAGACATCGTTAATACTTTGGCAGATATTTTTTCAAAAAAATCATCTACTACTAATTGCAATCCAACATTTTTAAAACATAAACATCAGACTGGAAAACAGAAACTAAACTTTAAATCAAATAATTCAGAAAAATATAATAAGAAATTCTCTTTGAGTGAATTGAAAAATTTCTTAAAGAAGGCACATGATACATCAGCTGGTCCTGAGATATACATTATCAACTTTTAAATCATTTACCCGAATCGTCATTATCAATTCTTCTTGATATATTTAACTCTGTTTGGGTGACTGGAAACTTCCCCGAGTCTTGGATGGAAGCCATCGTTATTCCGGTACCCAAACCTGGGAGAGATAACATGGATCCTGTTAATTACCGTCCAATTGATTTGTGTTTGTAAAACCATGGAACGTATGATTAATGGTCGCTTCGTTTGGTTCTTGGAGTCCAACAACTTAATTACTAAGCATCAAAGTGGATTCAGACGCCAAAGGAGCACTACAGACCATTTAGTTAGATTTGAATCGTTTGTTAGGGAGGCTTTCATAAAGGAAGAACATTTAGTCGCTGTATGTTTTGACTTGGAGAAAGCCTACGACACCACGTGGAAGTATTGCATTATGAAAGATCTTCATAATATGGGCCTTCGTGGCCGTTTAGCTAACTTTATTTCAAACTTTTTAGACGATAGACAGTTTCAAGTCCGAATGGGCACGACCCTCTCTGATGTTCACAAACAGGAGATGGGCGTCCAACAAGGAAGGATTTTGTCTGTCACACTTTTTAATATAAAAATTAATAATATTGTTAAGAGCATACATCCTTGTGTGGATTGCTCTTGATATGTTGACGATTTTGTAATTTGTCACCGTTCAAAAAAATATGAAAACTATTGAAAGGCAACTACAACAATGCTTTAATAAACTTCAGACTTGGTCTGATGAAAACGGTTTTAAATTTTCTAAGTCTAAAACAAATTGTATGCACTTTTGTCAACTACGTTAACATCACGATGATCCCAATATAACTTTAGACGGGACACATATACCTGTTGTTCAGGAAACAAAATTTTTAGGTCTTTTTTTTTACCGTACTTACTTTTATTCCTCATCTTAAATATCTTAAGACAAAGTGTAATAAAGCACTAAATTTATTAAAAGTTGTTGCCAATACTAATTGGAGTGCAGATCGTAAAGTTTTACTTACTTAAACTGCCTTTTACAGATTTTAAATCTCATATTAATAAATATATATTTAGTTCATGGAAGTCCTCTTGGGATCTTGCTTTTAATAATAAATTACATGTTATAATACCAAAACTTGGCGAATGACATCCTAGCGAATGTTTCATATATATTTGGTTTTCTTAAAAAGGTTTAGCTTTTTAATCATTTTAGTACCAATTAATATATTATTGACCATTTATCTCTGATTTATTTATTTTTTCATTTATCTATTTGTAAATAATTTTCATTGATTTATTTGTAAATAGTTTTAATATTTTTTTAACAGTATTTATTTAATATATTTTTGTCATCTTCACGTCCATTAATATTTGCGCGCACAAAAAGACCTATTTATGTGTCGATGTGCCGTAAAACACCGATCATTCAGCAAAGCGTTTCGCGTTTGTTTCAAATATACTTCATTCTTTTAAAATATGAATTATTTGTCTTTTATATTTTTTCTTATACATGAAACGACCCAAAAGGTCAGGAATATGTTCAATTTCCTCCATTTTTGTACCATCTTTTTGCATTTAAACGGTTATTTGGCTATGAACGTATTCTTGCCACACAAGTATATATTTATTCTGATTATTGTCTGGTACAATCTGAGTAATGTGCGTAAATATTGTCTTGTGGAAAGAGTGCATTCACTATAAAAAAAATTGATATATTTGTCTTAAATGGCTTAAATGTAGAGAAAATATTCAATCCTTACTTGGTGATATTGTTTTGAGCGAAACCGTAAAATTGATGAACACAATGTAAACTTTTTGAAATAATTAATATAATTAAAGCAAAAAAACATCAATTTTGTATAAAAATTAGGGTTTGATATTACTGAATTTTCAGGGCAATTGTTTTATGCTTTTGTGTGTCTGTGGGATTGTGTTCGTGATCCTTGTCCTTTGTACATATAACAAAATGCCGTTTGGAGATATTTATTTGTGGAGGTTTGATATAGTTCTACTGCTTCATAGTAACAGTGTTATAGGCTTTATGATACATTTTATTTATCCAATTGTTATTTTAAATAACCTAGATAAATCAATAATGTTTAATAAACTACTTCTACCGACTAAAAACAATATGTTAAACAACATTCCAACAATCGACAACGGCAACATCAAAAACCAATATTCGTATTCTTGACGATTTTTTTATTCGACGAAATACAGCTCAACGGCTTCCGTTATTCCGATGTTAAATGATATGTAGAACTACATTGTATATTGCTATCGCAATTGTTCTATTTCCTTTCATGTTTTTTATTTAGTAGTCAACCACATACAATCTATTGCTATATCGTGAAATGTTTATAATTACTTTAACATTCAGTAGACGTCATGTCTTCTTACATTAACGTTGCTAAGTAATCAATTTAATGAAATATAGATGTGTTAATTATTACATTAAATAAACGGCGATAGTGGAAGAGATTTCCGTAAAAATTATCGTCATACGAATTGAATGGCCCACTTAGTTGTAAATGATGTTTTGTCTTGATTATATTGCAATGGTAACACTTAGCCTTTGATCTTTATTAATGAATAACCAGCATACAAAATAGTGTATGAAGTACAAAATATGCAATGTACATCTATAATAATCGTTGTTTATGTTTTGGCAACAAGTTATTAAATTAGACAAACTAAAGATCAATTTTAAGATCAATTTATATTTTGGAATAAACATAAATATTAGTTAGACTTTTTTATTAATATCTTACATAATTATACAGATGCAAAAAAAACATTCTCATATAAATTATTAATTCAAAAGTATAAATAGCTAATATAAACTAATTTTTTTTGTATATCATTCTTGAATGCATTTAATGGTGAGATTTATTACACATCTTTTATTCTTCTTTTTATAGTTTGTAACAAACTCGGAATAATATTTTTTTCACAATATGTTTTATAGATATAAGGAACGACAATGCAGAGCAAGGTGCATTGTGTCAAATAAACGTTACATTAACTTGTCGTGATATCATATAGCTCGACATGCACGTATTTACGATATTCATCTGACATTCGTTTAACTAAAGCTATTTTCCAATCTTGCGGTGAATGACGGAAGCAATAGATCACAAAATGACAATGACATAGTGTATTAATCTATAGATGGTATATTTGATAAATTGTAAAATTTAAAGTTCAATATAACAAGCAATGGTGAATTTGAAAAATTCAATATCATACGTGAATGCGTATTTGGACGTTGGTTATGACTTCGTAAACCTGGTAGATATGTGTTGCATTATTGCAATATTTTGTTATTTTCTTGTTTTTTGTTCAAATCAAATTGTGTCAAATGCAAATTAAACTTAAGTAAAGTATATATGAACATCAATGTTGTCGACGATACTAATAACTTTATATTGATGAAACGAAATCAAATGGTTTTGTCATGCAATAAGACAATACTTGTGGTTCTCATATAAATAGTTAACAAATGTAGTCGTGTATAACACGAATGATAAACTGTGTAGCATTAATAATGAACTTTGTGACAATAATGTTTTTGTCTTTAATTATTTTATTTCTCAATATACACATACATAAATGCACATGGTAATACATTATTCATAACATAATAAAAGAAGATAAGTGTGAATACCATATACTGATATGCTAAGATATACATATTTTATATAAACAAGTATATTCAAACTATTGTTTTATTTATTCTAACAAATACATATTGAAAATAATGAAATTTCATATTTTTTTTAATTTAAAACTATTTGTTTGTTTTTCATTCTTCTAATACATTTGCTTTTTTTATTAAACAATGTCAATAATATATTTTATAAATAACAATTATAGTATAGTTTTGTTATTAAATCAGAATATTACTAAAGCTTCACTATACCGCCAGTACACCAACATTTTGCTGGTCATGACACAACAAACAAGCAAGTGAAAATATGTTAATGTGATAAATATTATCATGTTATTACATCAAAAGATAAAAGTACTATTTACACCTGTTGTATATTCGAAAGATGTCATACCATGTACACGAAATACAACTTAATCAACACACACTGGAACAAACAACTAATGAGTGATCGCTATCATTTTTACGTATTTTGGTGTTTTAAAAATATCACTTGATAAACGAATCATATGTGACTTTATTCTCCCGACAGAAACTATTTTTCACTAGTTATATATATATAAATCTGGTAGACGTCGATTCGGTTTCCATCAAATAAGGCTTCTTTTTTATTTCATCTTTATGTTATATTTTATGGCAATATAAAGTAACTGGATAAAAAATAATGTGTGTCATATTTTAACGAATAAGCAACATGTTTCAATAAGATGTCAAAGTAAGTTTTATGAAAAAAGTACTAGAACTACATGGAACCGGAATACGGATTCGGATAGCTTTCCATATAAACTCTGAACTGCCATTACAATCAAGCTAAACTAAATTATTTTAACTAACGCTTTACAAAGATAGGATAATTATGCTTTTGAATTTGGTTGGACAAGTATTCTGTAATTTCACACAGCTGCTTAACTGCTTAATACAATTTATGGTCTGAAATAATTGTGGAAATGAATATATTTCTGAGAGGTGAATGATTTGTTTGGATACCCATTGATGTGATTGATATTTGATTTCTTGATAAAATATGATAATTGTATAAGCACAGTGACCTTAGTTGCAATTATTTGGGTAACTTATTCAAAGCTCGTTCATTTCAACCTTATTGTCATTATGAACTGTGGTTAACTTTCACTTTGATACATGTTTAAGGTCTCACTGAACAATTACCTCCCTTACATGACGGTATCAAGATTATTACGCCCAAGAAATTAGAGCTGTGTAAAGCGGTTGGGTAATTTTTTTTTAAAAAATGCATAAAATGTCATATTTCTTTGTGCATATGGGAACATTGGAACATTTTCATGATTTCTGCAAAGTTTGGTTGACCCTGGGAACTGTTTGATGATGCTATAACAGTTTAAAGATGCGTAGTGATACACTGCAACAAATGGGCAGAATTGTCAAAAATGAAGGGGTGCCATCAAACCATCGAAATTGTGAAAAAGCAAGCTGGTCAATTCCATGTTTTTTTCTGCATATTTGGACCAACAGAGGACTATCTATGGGAATAAGGCACTTTTAGAACCATTGGTAATGTATCCAGTGTTCCAGAAATGCATGTCTCTATATGTAGAACAGTATAAAATTAATTGGTGTGTGAGACGTTAAGCGCCATTTCCTGGTAATGATGAAGTACTTGACTGGTTTTTATTAGCAAGTATATGTAATGTTTGATATTTCATATATTCTGAATTATAAATACGCAAAGAACATTTTAAAATAAGACAACCGTTTAAATCAAATTAAAAAACAACTCAAACGTTCGACTGTTGAAGGTTTAGTTAATTTACTGTTGTACTCTTGCAATGTGTAAGAGTATAAGAGTACAGTATAGATATAGTAAAGTTATTTGTGCGGTAAATGTCATGTTCCTTTACTGCAATACTTATAAAACATCACTTCTTTCCAACGCAACGGGTTTTATTTGTGGCGGACTGTTTGATGGCTGCTTGTATATCTGTTATATAAATGTTGTTACGATAATAACGGATGCAATAGCAAATGCTTTACAGGTCGCTTGCCAGCCAAAAACATTGAACATTACCCTTTTAATAACGACACGTGTTTGTTTGTAATAACAAAATAATCACATACATACACATAACTCTTTTCTAACACAACACATCGACCGTTTTCTGTTAGTATATACAATCAAACGTTACTGGTAAACTATTGTATTTTGGAAGAAATGTGTTAAAAAAGATATAATCATTAAAGGAAATTAATACATATGTTACTATATATACAAATGAATATGTTTAAGGAAGATTACTGCCTTCACGCGCCCTGGCCGAAAACTCATAGTCATAGTCGGCCCGGTGAACACGTGAAACCAGTGGCCACGTTAAACGTCATCATCGTCAGCGCATTTTCATGAAGGGAGAGAGGACATTTAGAGTCGCTAACAACTCGTCTGTAAGACTTTGGTGCTTTTGTTGAAAGGAATAGGAAGGCAATGTCGAACTGAAGTTGAAACGAAATTCGTTTAGCGAATATTGACTAAGAACTAACGAAGAATATATTTATTTTAAAAGAAAGCAAGTAACATACAGTATAGTATTATATTAGACCATGGATAAACAAAAAAGTATTCGTATTACATATTCGCTGATATGGTAAGTGTTTGCTTACATTATTTTCCTTGATATTTCACTTTTGTTTCTAACGAAAACAACAAGGGAAGCAACTGCATAGCGGACCCATATCCGTATTAAAACTAAAATGCAAATAAATATCCTAAACTATCATGTCAACGTTAGAATGTTAGAATGGTGTAATAGCTCGATTGGTTAACGTGCACGTTTACGTTTTATCAATCTGAACATCTTGTGTTCAAAACGCATCAATAACGTTTCTGATTTTTAAAAAAATGTTTTGGTTATTTTGTTTGTTTAATTTTAGACTGGGTTAGAAAATAAAGAATGTTTGTGTATAGATAATTTAAAAACGCATGTTTTTAAAAATAAAGAGTTGATATATGGATGCGCGGTGTTTTGTAGTGATAACACTCCCGTTGAGTGAAAACATTGTATTACTCCCTTTGAGGGTGCAATCGAACATGTGTATTAAATGTTTAATATTAGACGGAGCTGGGCCGAGACGTGATAATCTGCCCGGAAAACGAAATATATTCCGATGGCTTTCTGTCCTATATTCACCTCTAAATAATCAAATTTACAAACATCGTCTTAGTCGGGAACAAAGAATTATGCATGTGTTTTATGTAGTGATTACAGCATTTCATGCTGTCTATTTGTTTAATTTAGTTGTTCAGTGCCAACTTAAGAACAAATGGAATGACACCGTTAATGAACTAATATTTCAAACAAATATATCTTCTTCACTTCTTTATTATTAATTATTCTAAAAACTTAAGGCAAATAGAATTCTGCTCTATATATTTACCTGCATATACTAAGCAGGGCCAGTGTGACTGAGTCAAGTGGAAATTACAGAACCTAACATATGACAGAAACATTGAATCTTTGCGTACTCCTTTAATCAATATAGACTATGTAACACATATGAATATATATTAAATGCACGTGCTTTGTTTCTCTTTTTTCCCCGCAGCTAGGATTGGTTTTCATTAATTCAATTCAATGATAAAACAATTATCGCCTTCACTCTGCCATATGGTAAATAATTAGAAAATGATAAAAGTGCATGGGCAAATACGTGTCAAAGGGCTATACAAATAATTGTGAAATTCGTTCAGCATTATTCACTTTGTCTATAATTTATCCATGCAAATCATATAGATTATTAGAGTGTCAGCTGTCGTGACACTCTACACATGGTGGATAATGTTGCATACGCGATAGGCAAATGCAGTTGCAAATAAATCAATATATATAACTTGTCACATAAAGCAAAAGATGGTTATAATAAAAACAAGATAGTTTAGAAATGTCGTATTATTATGTCTTTTTAAAGTACTATGTCAAATGAGTATTGCCTGTATTGTATCAATAATTACAACCAGTTAAAATCAAGTTAAATACAACACATTTATAATAGGCACACACATATGTTTGTTATTGAGGAGCGCAAGCATGGGATAATTTTCGTAAACATATATATTATATAGATAATCAGGAAATACATCGAATAAGTGTTTGACGTACAAAGTGCAGTCAAATCGTTCCCAGATTAAGCTGCGAACTTCTTTACATACGGACATGATTAAACAATACTAGTACCGAAATCAATATTTTCTATCCGAATTGACACCCATTTCGTCGGAGCCTATAATGTTTATCTTTAATTCAATGTTGTACATTAAACTTACAACACTTGTTACATAGTTATTTTGTTATCAGCACTTATACAGACATATTTCTCAAGTCATTCTAACTACTTAAACTGAATGTATGCAAGGATTTATCGTACTTATTGTTAAGACCGTATTTGCCTTCGAAGCTTATGTAGATTTTATATCGGCGACAGTTTGCGTTAAATTCTAGTCTGGAATTACGGCAAAGTATACATGGAATAAGTATGCATGCCTACTATGCTATTCTTTAAAAACGAAAAAGATTGTGAGAGCTGAAATTGGAAGTTATGCAATTCTCACCTGTGGTGATATTTAAATTTTAAAAAATTACCTTTCTGTGATTCTCTAATCACACCCATTACTGTGTCCACTGCTGTCAAAATACATAAAACGTAACCATCTTGTACATTATGTTTTATATATGAACTATACTATTCGTTGGCTTCTATATCTCATAAAACATTTTTTTGCAACATCCATAGCTCCTTCCAGAGTCGGATTATTGGACCATATTCTGTATCAACGCTTACATTCATGACGTCAACAAAAACTGATTAATAAACACACTGAATCAAAGCTCGATACGAATTTACGTACGTTGTAATAGTCGACTTTATAAAGGAATCCAATTTTAACACAAATAGTTGACTTTTTTTCTAAGTAGTTTGCTGTTGTTATGTGGCTGTTGTGTTTTCTTTGAAATATGCGGACTTTTGAGGTTATCATTGATCATTAAACATTGTTTCGTTCATCCTGTTTGATAACGATTGGAATAGTTAGCCCAACCCATGTATCATACATCGTTTTAACTAGATCATTAACTATATTTTCATCATGTACCATCGTATGGTTCTTTATGTTTTAAGCTGTGTCGTTAAAAGAAGTCCCAATCAATCATAACGTGATAAAGTTTAATATGAAAAGAACAGTGGATTTTAAAAGTACTAATATGGATCGAACTGGGCCAGTACGAATACAGATTATTATTAATAAGGTCATACATTGGAGTCAATTATTCAAACATGTCTTATAAAGGTGAGTACATATAGTCTGGTCATTAAATAGTGTTATGTCATTTTTTAAGCTTTATACAGATATTAAATTACTAAATTGTTAACATTTTTATATGATAAGCGGTTTTCAAAGGTTCGATTTTAGATATTTTCTTTACATTGTAGTCAGTTGTTGTCAATGGATATAATAAAACATAATATATTTAGTATATACCAGCAATGCTAACCTTAAATACCGATTGTATTGCTGCATTACCACGAATGTTCCAATGTTGTATTATGGCTGGTACTGTGTTCATTATGGCGATTTCATTCTACACCGACAATATATGCATTAGACAAACCTGGTGACCGATATACAGATACATGTATGTGCTTATTAATAGATAACTATCACAATTAGTGTTCAAATATGGGATGTTGTATGATCTTCCGATTGCGTGCGCACTTAAACAGTTATAATCATTAGATATTTCTGCCAATCATGTCCCTACCCTTCTAATAGACTCTAAAATGTGTTGAAATAAATAACATAAGGTGGTTATATGGGCAATATATATGTTCAAATTGAACGTTGACCTCAACACTGTAACTTATGTTAAAACCTTTTATGAACATTATCAATCTAAAAAGAGTTGAATGGGGTTTATAGTCAATTTCAACACATTTCTGGTTATGAATGGCATATCCAGTTAAATGATCGAAGAACACCTCAGAATGAATATGCGAAGAACCACCGCCCTTCCCTTCCGCAAGTAAATGAGTTGAAGGTGAACACATGCTAATTTGTATCTTTGTTTGTGTTTGAATTTGTATTATGTTATTTGTGAGACATATTGTTGGCGGTTTGTGATTTGATCAAAATTACCGTTAAACGTTTCGAAACTATATGTTCCAAACTCGCAAAGTTATGTCTCGAAACTATATTATATAATTGTGAAACAATTTCTAATTAAACACTATTAAACACGTGACATGCACTTATAGAACGCTCGAGCATCAAATATCTTTCCTTATCTGTTGATATCAGTAATTAGTTCATTAAGATAAACTCGCCTTCTGAATGAACCTATTCATTTTCTAAATTCCAATGATAAAGATGATCATATTTCTGGAAGCAGTCGATATTGTATTATATTCCGTTAGGTTTTGAAATTTAACTGTCTCTCAAGTACAATTGGTTTATATTGGTATACGATGATGCGTGCAATATTTGGATTCGAGATAAAACTTCAAAGGTACAATACATTACATTACATATAGTTATTTATCATATGTCAACCATATATATTTTCTGGAGTTTTTTTTTAGGATTTAATTAGTGTATTGTCCTGAGGGAATTATAACCAGCATACACTATATTAGTCTATCTGACTTTGCTAATTTGCTTGCAACAACTGAAATCCGCGCACGTATCAGCACGTAGAGTTTTTATACAATACCTACCTTTTGGAATATAAAAATATCTTATTACAGGTATTGTAAACATAAATGAATGTTATTTTTGTCGTGTTTCTCTTTTCTGATCGCGTTTAGGATTTTTTCTCAGTAATTAAACTCAATGATGACCAACAATACACATTACTCAGAGGTATACCAACCATATTAACGAATGTGGACACCAAAGCAAAGAATACGAAAAGTTGTTGAAACAGACGGTTTGATTAGTTATGTTCATGAGAAGTATGTACATTTTTGTCTTATTGCAAGGACCGCAGCGTGGTTTAGTGGTAGAGCGTCCGTTCGATCATCGGCCGGGTCATATAAAAGACTTTAAAAATGGTAATAGAAGCTTCCTGTGACTAGGTGGGAATATCATACCATGTGTCTGCGGCATGACACTCCAGTGTGACAGCGCTCAGAATACTGTCTCAAGTAAATACCGTCTCGAAATGGCTGAACAATTATTGAAAGCGACGCTAAACACCGTACAACTTCTTATCGCATTTGGGACTGGTTCTCATTAATTTAACTCAACAATAATATACAATTTATGTTGTATCGATGGCGTATGATAGCATTAAGAAGAAATAAACCTCATATATAGAAGAGAATGGAAACAAAAGCTACGAACGTGAAGAAGGACAATTAAAGCAGATTTAGTTTCATTGGATTTGCCACAACGTTATGAATCATGCAAAACTCCTTACAAAACCCAGCTTAAGCGTAAGCGGTATTCTATGATCAAGCAAAGTGTGACGATAATGGACGGAAATTGGACCAAAATGTTTCATACAGTCGCATTTCAATTATTTGCTACGTATTGTGAAAAAGATATATTCATTTATTACTAGTGTTACTAAATTTAGCAACATATTTACATATTTACACTAAATTTCGTCTTTTATTATAAATATATTGAGCTCATAAAGACGTGACCCGCATAATTACCATTAGAAGGGATTACTACCATCAATTATTCATTTAGGCGATGCATTTTCTCTACCCAGAATCCTAATTTTGACAACAGTCTCTCGTCAAAGATCAACGACATTTAAAACGTAAGAGCACACTTGAGAATAATTCGCAAAATCAAAATGGCAAAACAAGTCCTGCCTTCGATATCAGATCGGTAATATTACCTTTAGAGTCATGTATAGACACGTCAGAAAGAAGGAGTCTCTGAGTTGCATAACTGGTTACATTGTTCTTTGTTGAAGAAAAGTAACATCGAAAATGTTAAAAACGATATTTATTTGGTAATTCTTTGAAAAATAAAACACGTTTATCTTTATGCATATTGCAAAATATATTATGAGGTTTTTTATCAGTCTGAAAAGAAAATATAAAAAAGTGTCAACAGATACTCAGATAACAAAACTAATGTTCAAACATTCATGTTAAGTTCTAAGTTTTAACATCAAAGGCCACACACTATAAACTGACCCACATATTAAAACTGAAAAATAAATTAATATCTTGAAATATCACTTTAACGTCATAATGGCTCAATAGCATTTTTAGAGTGATAAGAATATAATATGTATAGTATGTTGACAAGCTATAATTAGTAACACGTGCAATAAAGCGGTTGATAAAAGGTCGAGTAGTACTTTGATGTGTTAATCGACCCGGGGACAAATCACTCTGGCCAGTATCACTATTCGAGATACCAAAGGTTTGAAGTATGTCATTTTTATATAGTTTTTAGCCTTAAATAATCAATTAAAACACATACATGAATATACTGTTAGTTATATACATGTGTCCAGTTGAGTTTATTTTTTATGCAATATTTGGTGAAAAACGTTGTATTTCGAATGTGTTAAAATATTGTAAAATGTAATAATTACTATAGTTCAGTACGCCAACACCAACAATTTCGTTAAATAGACGTCCTCTCGGTAATAAACTTTTATGTTTATAATTATCTGGTGTACAGTTTTCATATCACAGCATAATGTTTACTTTTGTTACTTGAATATAATTGTGCGTTAAGTTTTACCTGGCACTCATGAATATTCCGTGTTTTCCGTAAATCAAGTTTCGGTGACCGAACGTATTTAGTGATGTTATTGATGATAACTATTCAACATTTAAATCTACATATGCTGTACTCACGAATAGCTGCACGGAGAATGTCCGGATTTATTTATTAATTACTGCCAGGTAATACCCTAAGGACAATACCGATACGCTGTTTGCATGTCACAATGTGGCGAATTATTGCTTTCTGACAGGTATGCCTATACATATACTGGTAATCAGTTTATTTCGAATCTATTTCGAGGTGATATTCGATTTTTTAAAACACTTGTAAGTTGCGCAATAGTGCCTATATATTATTTATTAAGTCGAATTTTAGTTAAACATTTTTTAAAATAATTTTAGACGAAAGTTAAGATTAGAAATCCTTTTGCAAGTTGTATTATCTGTAAATATTTGTGTTCGTTATATATACGTGATATCAAAGCAACCATAATGATAATGAATATATATATAAATATATATATACAGTAGAGAGAGTCATTTTACAGTGCTAAAACTTATAACGAGATATTCTTAGCTAGTGTGACGAAAATAAAATGTCCGTTCTTACATATATTCATACCATCGGTACTTTCTTTACATTGGGTTCTTTAAATTACTCCTCAGTTTGAAAATTCAGACAAAAGCAGGCGACAGACGGTCTGTTGATATTGTTTGTTGTGCCAATTCAAGTTTGTTAAATGTAAGTTTTATCGATTGATAACTTTATACACATATCTTTCATATATATGAAAACTCTATGATTTCCTTGTTGTTTAAGTTACATTAGTCAACGTAGTTCATAAAGTGTCTGGCATACGCTCATTGAATTTGATTTAGGATGTCAATGCATCTGAATCGCATTATCTTGAATATCATTTTGTAGGGGAACAACACTATGAATGCCCGATCGAAGCCATATGACTAGGTCATGTGACTTATACTACATAAGCAGCCAATCGTCTGTATTTTGGGTCTGTCTGGTGTTACAACTCGACGGAGAAGGATCTGCAAGACGATTTTGTATTATTAATTTGTTAATTAATATTATTTGGCAATAAAGTACTGGGACTTTGGACCGAGTGTCACAAGTGAATGAGGGATTCTCAGAAGTGCAGTTTTTGACTCAGAGTTGCAGAACCCTCTTAAACTTGTGAACAGTGCTTTGGGTTGTAGTCTGTTGGGTGCCATTATTTGTCTCAGACAGGTGTTGGGACAGGTTTGAAACATTGCTGCATTATAAGCTTTATTTATTTAAAACACAGTCCTCGGCAAGTGTTTGAGACGTAAGTCTAAGACTTTGGTGCAGCTCGGGGTGTCGAGTTTAGAGAGCTGCAGGAATAGTTTTATTTATTTAAAACACAGTCCTGGGCATTTGTTTGGAGTGCTGCAGAACTAGTTTTATTCAAAACACAGTTTTGGGCATAGTGTTTAGTGTTGTGCGAAAAGTTAGTTCAAAACCTTTATTATTTTGTTTTATATGTATAAATTAATTGTACGTGATTATTTTTTTAAACACGAATCCTTTTCAGTCGTTTGTCATCTTATCATAAAGCAAAGTAGTTTATGAAAAATTATTTCACTATTTATCTTTAATCAAACGGTAAGTAGCCCAAAGAAAGTTCTTATATATTGCATTTATTAGTAATTGTGTGCATAATCCGCTCGGTGCTCTTAACACTAGCTTTCGGCTTTACGCCTTCATCAGAGGACGAAAAAAAAAAGAAAACACCAACAAAACAACAGCACAAGAATAAATAATTTCTATATATAGAATACTACAGACAGACTGAGAAACCTATCGTAAAAAATGACAAACTAAATTTTTAACTATAAACACTACAAATGCACGCGCGCCCATAACCAATATGACGATATTTTACAATAAATTGCGGTGTATACATGTATACTACACGCATAAAATTTTGGCAGAACTGCAGAGTTTCAGCAAATTCTATCATATTACTAAATGTGTCGCTTCTTACAACATGCATAAGCCACAGTGATACTATTCTTGCCAACACTCATGGCTCCCTGGAACCACACAGGGTTGATAATTTAAACACAATAGTGAACATGACAAACAAATGATTAAATGAACATAACACCCATTCGGATGATTCCTACCCCTCTGCAGAGATCGACAGTGATTCTATTCTTAGCCGGAACCACACGGGTTCGTTTAGATAGAGAGGGGATCAAAAGATTTGGCAACAATGCACATTCTTTATGAAATTGGTGTTTCTTTAGGGCCAGTTGTAATTGAGTGCAGTGATTTCAAAACACATTGTTCTGAACAAGGTTTAAATAGTTCATGGTTATGAGATGCAAATTAAGAATATTACTCATCTTGACTTCCTTTTTAACACATTTTACCAATATCTAAAATAATATTTTAAAAATCGGTCTTGTAATAAATTCCCAACTTGCATCAACTTCTAATAAACGAACTATATATGCAGTACTAATTCAACATTCCAAATAAAACGTGGATGAAAGACCAAAAAGGAAAGTGGCACTATATATGTTTAATGCTTGCAATAAGAGTAAACATATGTAAATTCAATTATTGTTTCATAGTTAACTTTATATGCATGACCAGTCGTTCCACCTGACATAAACGGTGTTTAATAACTCAATCACATTTTGACATGCTTATTAATTAGTCCAATGGGATGCCGATATGTTATATATTGCAATAAATAATCGACGCTAGAGACGCGAAATTATCGTATAATTTATCTCTTTATCGTCGTACGAAACAATCGCCCACATATATGTATGAAAAGTAGTCAGTGCATATTGCACGAAGTATGCAATAATATTTATGTTTTGGCAACACACAATCAAATTCAATAAATTAGTGGGCCTGATTTTATGAAAACAGATAAGCAAAAATGTTATTTATTTATATTTTTACAGCTTACATTTACAGACATAAAACAATTATTTTCATTAATGACTAGTATAAAGGTCTTGGTCTATTGTATAACATTATCACCTGCATTTTAATGTTCGTATTAATAAATTATAACAAATGCCTGTGATTGAAATATGACATTGTGTCTCATAATCATTCGTCTCTCACAGCTGATTCAAGTAGGAAAGTTATCAGTTACTTGCCAAGGTGCGGTGTGCTCGAGTACTGGTTAACCTTTTAGGATCCCAGTAAACAGTGGATAAGTCAACTGATCGTTTGTTAGCCCTCGATGGCATTATAATGACGCTAAATATTAAATCAATCAATCAGACGAATTTTTACATACTTTGATAACCATCATTTCTTACAATATGATAGATACAATACAATAAAAAGGAATATATTTTATTGGGCGAAATGAATTACTCTCTTTATATCGGCATGCCAGGATTTATGATCATCATTTTACAGTCGTTAAAATATAGATATGTGCCAACTTTGCAGTAAATGACCTGGGACAATAAATCACAATCTGACAAAGATGTATGGTAATATTCTAAATATGGTACACTTGATACATTATCAAATTTAAAGCTCAATATTGGTGAATTTAAATGACTTATGTCTCACTACATATCTGATTGTTTGTTCTTTGCTCTATGGCAAATAAGGTGTAGAATTTACAGCGTAAAAAAAAACTTACATAGATTTATTTTACTTGACAGTGCAATAAACATCTATTTTTTTAAAAAAAGAAGTCCTCGAATTCTCATAATACAATGTAAATCCATTTGTTAAAATCCTTAAACATCACTTTTTTAACACTAGCGATGTTTTATTGCTGTGTTTGCTGTGTCAGCATTTGTTCAACTCATCTGTAAGCAATAGATCACAACCAAAGTGACTGTGAATTTCTTGAAATTATTTCAAACCAAATTACATGGCAACAATAGTGTTGCACAACTGTGTAGTGAGAATTATATCGGAGTTGGTTGTTTAGTTCTTCGAGGATCTGGTAGAGACAACCCCGGGAACAAAACAAAAAGTGCGGTTAGAGAATTTTCCTGTTTATAGAGGTTTTAGATTTTAAGCTGATTATGACTGCACACAATGGCCAGGACAATATTGGGAGAACTGAGATGGTAAATTGCAATGCTACATGTAATAAGTTTAATGCAAAAACACTGAACTTTCAATGAGTCTATTCAATATCAATGTATATGTTTAAATTGAGATCTAGACTTGATGTTTGTATAAACAAAAGTGTAAAATATGCCATATCAACTATAAGCATTTTACGTCAGTTATTACTGAAAAGCTATCTTCCCTGCTAGCATATATTGGTATCTAGTGTTTATTATTGTTGTTGCATACTTTATAGAAATTAGTATACGTAAATTCACGTATTTATTTAAACCACACACACTGTGAATCCTTGATTTTCATGAAATCTTTAAACTTTAATGGCATGTATCCCTTAATCAATGTATTTCATTTAGTTTGCAACAATCACCTGTCCATCTTAACCTGTTAATTAAATCCAAACTAACACTGATGTAGAAAATTTTCAAACATTAGTAAACATGATATTTAATAAAGGCGGCAGCCGAATCTTGCAATTATGCTTCAAGCTACCATTTGATATGGCACTACCTTGTGTAATGTCATAAAATCAAGAAGACATCAAGTAGCTCCGGTGTACAGAGGAGGTAAAAAAGTGCATTAATATACACAAAAATTGCTGAATTTTTTCCGGTTTACGAATAAGAGAGAGGTTCCGGTTTAAACAGGTTTTTTCCACTATAGAAACTAGAAGGACAATTTTCAGGACTTTCGAAAATGTACGGTTTATAGAGTATTCCGGTATAAAAAGTGTCAAGTTTACTGAGGTTTCACTGTATAAACATTACCAGGGTGCCACGTAGCTGAATACTGCTTAGTATCCATGTACATTGCTAACAAAATAATTACATCCAATCGATTCAATTGTGTTATATTACTATGCTATTGTTATTAAATCAGCAAGCATAATCAAGACTGGCAATCTAATGAAAACGGTTCGGAAAATTGGGTTGTTATCATTTGAGTATGCAACGACTTAAATCAATAAATACAATGTACCATTCCATAAATACATCAATCAATTGCTGCAATTGTAAGCCAATCAAAATATGTCGATTTAATTCTTAAAAGTATGCATCAATCAATAGAAAAAGTAGTAAAACCTATTACACTGATGTACTATTGAGTTATATCATACAAACTATATCGACAAACTATTTGAACAAACCATTTATATTCTGATTTTATTTAGTCATGGCGATTATTTTGACACATTTTGATGTTTTAAAAACCTATAAATGTAATATCATATATACCTTTATAAACCCGACGCGCATGTTTTATATTAATTAAATTTATCACTGCATTTAGTTGCAATTTTACTTTGTTTCATCACAATCTGTTACTGTAACAAAGTAATTTGAGGAAAAACAGGCAACCATTTTAAGCGCAATAACTTATTTTAGGTTAATTTAAAATCATTCATATATATATATTGGTAACCTAAGTGATATATAGCATACAATGTAGACCGTATTATGATCATACGAACATCTGGTAGAATGTCGAATCGGATTTCATTACCGTCATTGTTTCATTGTAATGCTTTGCAATATACAGTAATGAAGTATATCATCGGATATTTCAAGAAAAATGTATCAAATATGTTAAATGAATAAGCCAGGTGTTTTGATAAAATACTAAAACGAATTTTATAAAACTGATACAATAGATTCGATACAAACATTAGTATACATGCATTTTGTTTGGGTCCCGACAAGTCTAATTAACACCATTAAATATCGACGTGATCATATACGGAGACGGTGTAACAACGAATATCGACATTTTGTCATTTGTATATCCACTCAAATATTACTTGAAAAGAACCTCAAATATATAGTGCAAGTGTTTGTTTAGTTTCAGCGAGGATCACTTGACTGAATATTGAAAATACAACATACACATTAAAAGAAAATAATCACAGTTAAACGTCATCATTGTGCAGGATCGTAAAAAACTGTGTTAAATGTAGTGATAACCTGTGAATGTTTGCATCTATTTGTGTTATTTGGTGCTCTGCAACATCCCGAGTTAACAGGAAATGATACTAATTAATGAACTGGAGTAGTTATAAATGCTAATTCAACCAATTATACATTCTGTAGTTCTTAGTTAATCATTATTTTATTGTCACAAGGCAATCAGAATTGTGTATTGTATTACTCTAAATGTGTTTGTTAGTGACACTTGGAAATCATAATGCATTACCTATGCCATGATTAAATAGTGTAGTGTAGGTTATTTGAATATTAACTTACTGCTGTAAGCACTATTTCATATTATGTTACAAAGATAAATAATTTTATTAAAATAATTGATTTACTTCTCTTTACGTAATTGATGTTATGATTGGTCGTTATTCACTTTAATGATAATAGTTGTTTATCGATGACTTATGATAAAGAATAAACAGTAAGGTATATTATCAGTGGATCAGAAGAGACGAATGTGACACAATGAAAAGGGACATGGGTATACCTGGAAAACGAGTTCACATTTTACACCTCGTCGACTATTGACAAGTGCAAATCACATATTCGTAGGTGGCAATCAGTATGTGCACAGATCATTATTTAATTAATATTATTTTGATAGCGACTCCATAATTCATATTTATAAATGTAAAACATGCCTATATAAATGTGTTTTACAAATGTAATTGATGAATTGATGTTTTTTTAAAATCTCTTTTTTTATTAACCCTTTACTTTTAAACAGTTTTTTTTCATATAGCTGATACGTGTTTGCGTATAAATCTGCATGTATTTGCAAGCGAGGGGTGTCATATTCGTCGTTCAGTACATTTTATATTAATTGTAATCGCCGGAACCCTTTGAAGTGATTGTATAATGATACCCATGCTCTGTTACACACACACATAGAGTGTGCGTTATATATTATCATGACATGACAACATGTAAAGGCGTCAATCAAATTTAATAGACACCAACTGTTTTACTTAATGAGAGACACAACACTACCAAACACTAACAAAAATAAACTTCTGTGCCGACATGTCGTATAAAATCACTGCTGTGAAATGCTATAAACGTCACGTGATATATAGTAAATTACAAGCAAAGAAAATTGATTACTTCCGTTTAATATAATGACTCGCCATAGCGTCGTCTTATGTCTATTATGAGCAAATTGATCGGAAGTTGTGTGCAGGTATAAAATGTTTATGAATGATGATTATTTCATTATCACTTCCATTATTGATCGTGTCTTTTGTAAAGTCTCAATTGCACCATTTATATTTCAAATAAATTGTTTAAGCACAGTGACACTGCTATATTAATGAATAATAAAATAGTTACATATTACCAATAAACAATAACAAACTTATTGACGAGACTGCATTTTATAAGAAATTCAATTATCAGCCAAATGCCATGCGCATATTCGTCGCGCATGCGTCAAGTAACTGTCTACTTGTAAACGATCCATATTTTTCATTAAGAAAATATTATCATTATTAAATATTGCAAAACGACTGTGATATATTAAGAATGTTATGTATGCAATATATGCATCTAGCACCGGTCGGGTCGTACAGACAGCGGTGTCAAATGGGAAAAGCTGTCAGAAGACAGTTTAAAAAAAGTAATTTTGAAGCAATTATATCAGTACTACAAAGAGTGCCGCACTATAATTAGTATGTTCGTCTTTTGCATGACACTGCGCAAGCCCACTAAGTTCGTATTATGACAGATGTATTGCACTCAAAACGTCATCGTACTCCCTACCGCCTCTGTGGCTATTTTATTTTCCGAATACTGAGGAACATTTAACTAGGAGGAGATACTACATGTATTACTAGGTAAATACCCTTGTATCTACTATTTATTAGTGTCTTCAACATCTCATAATCATTAATAAATATAATCTAAATAGTTTAGGATGTCATATCCACTAAAACGTGACAAAATTGATATTTGAATTAACGTGGTAAACTTGAAACGAAATCTCCATTTTAAAAATATACATTAGTTTACCTAAATACTGATTGACGACATTCGCATAGTCATTCGGACTCTATTTTAAGATGAAATATTTTTTTGCTATCGTTTTTCTGCGTAAATTACATATCGAACTGAAATCAAAATGAAATCACGTGACTCATTTAAAACGCCACAAAAAATGTCGCTATATCTAGCGGGAAATCTATTTAATTTTAATATAGACGTGTAACCGAGTTAAGGAAAGTCCCTTTTCAATATATTATTTTGGCATATTTAGATATATAACTTGTTGGTAATACGGAGTCAATAAGTATATATAGGCATGGTATATAGGAAAAACATGATTTTAACCAATTACAAATTTTGAAAAGTCCTGATATATACCCTTTAAAGTTGTACATGTTTTAAAATTGAATTGCACGGTTAAAAAGTGTGTTTTAGATGAATTGGAATATCGTGAATGAAATCGTAAAAGAAATTGGTCAAACTTATTTTAGTATTTTAGATACGAAGCCAATCGCATTGTCAACGGAACATACCTCGCCTTTGCCTGATCATTTTTATATCATACATGTATACATGTAAGGGTATGATGTCGTAGTTGTAAGAGGGAATTCGGACTGAGCTATTTGGTATTTACACTGTATCATAGTCTGTGACAGCAAAGTTGGAGTTAAGGTTATTAAGCTTCTGGCCTATTCCGGTCAGTGACCCAGTTTTCACCTATATGGTTATCGTATTTTTTATTTCTGTTTTGTGTTTTCCTTTGAATGTTTAGTGAGATTTTTCATTTTTCAATGTATGAATAAAGGAGTGGTTTAGTAGGAAGTAAACGGCAATATTTCATTGATCTTATTCAGAAATCAATGTATGACAAAGCGTACACCAGAGTGTGGTTCGATTTATGAAAACCACAGACGATTACTTATTCTACACTTAAGATTTAAATATAATTCTAGTATGTTTAGATTACAGAACTATTTCCGATATCCAGATTATAATTGAAATTAAGAAGTGTAGTGAATGTACGTAGGTCAATTACAACAGCCTCGCAGGTAAGCTAGCTTTTGCAGCGATATGGTTGAAGTACACTGACTGTATTGGAAGTTAAGCAACGAAGTACAGGGTTAGTATGTGATTGGGTGATCGCTGTCATTTTTATGGCGACGAGGATCAACTTTCGAACATGCGTCTGCACGAATCTCTCTTTCTTTGGGATGGTGCGGGATATGGTCAGGAACTGCGGGAAGTCTCAGGCTGTGCAATTGGAGCTAAGCCCTAAAGATTAAATAAGGGAGGAGTTTAGTGAATGTACATAGGTCACTTACAGTAGCCTCGTCGTTAAGCTAGCTTTTGCAGCGACTTGGTACTGGAAGTTAAGCGACGAAGTACAGGGTTAGTATTTAGATGTGTGACCGCTGTCACTTTAGAGCGAATGAGTGATGTTCAAGACTAAAATATCTTTAATGGTTAATAATTCCAATCTCACTTTTCATATATGTGTTTAAAGGATTTAATTATTTTTTTGATAAATCACCTTAAGTCTGGCTACATTTTTCGTTTCAAGTTGTTATTTATTCCAACGCGTTTATGTTATAGAAGATCATTTAAAATGTTTAATATGTTTTTTAAGGGGTGTCTCAAACTAGTAGTCTCAATACTTGTATTTTGTCGTCAGGAATTATATTTATTTGTTTCTGTTTTATATGCATGTGTAAGTAATGTCGATTCACGTGCACATCTTACATACTATCCTTTGAACTTAATTCAATTCAAAAGTAATTCGACATTTTTTACACATGCATAAAAGAGAAAAAAATGTTATGGTAATTAATACAAGTTAGGTGTCGGTAGTTATAACAAGTTAAGAGTAGAACAAAATACTTTAGAAATTCCTTTATTTTAATGTATTTGTATAATAAAGCAAATTTAACTATAGCCGTGTGTGGCAAATGCATGTGTTGTAGGAAATTGAATGTCTGTTCTTTTCAATAGTGAAAGAATAAATACGTTATGGAAATAATATAGCAAACATTTCTTTGCTTCCAATAAACGCAAAGACTGGATGTGTAGACGGCCATTATTTAATGTTTGAATGATTGATATCTTCTGCACAGATAACAATGGAACATAACACCGTTTGTTTTACCAATGACCACTATATTCGTCCAGAAGTATTTATTTCTTACAGCAGACATATTCATTTTAGAAGACTGTTCCTGTCTTGTCATTGATAAGACGCGTTTGCCGGTCGCACAGGATACTAGATGTATTGTGTCCATTTATTTGAAATATGTTCTATAGACGCTACGATTGTCAGCTATGTGAAAGTTATTAACGTCTTGTGTTAAAGGATTTATTTCTAAACTTACGGTACATAATCCATGCCACAAGCACAGTATTAATAAAATAACCAATACATTTACAATAAGTTTCAGCAAAGATAAAATAAAACAAAATCGCATTAATTCTAATCATGATATGAATAGAATATTCTGTCGAATTGTTCAAATAGGCGCCTTGTGTCTAATCAACAGCATAGTGTCATGGGCTCAACTGAACTTAACTAAGAAGATGTGTACTATTGAAAACAACTTGATTGCATTGAATTTTAGCTTCGTAAACAGATAATAAATGCGCTAAATTTCTTGCTGAAATAAAAAAGGATTATTGTATTTTTGAGGTTATTGTATGGTAGATCTGTGCTTGTTGGTTATATTGGCCCTGCTGTTCCATATTGTCCCGAGGGCTTTAGTACACCTCTAATATACTGTTAGCGTTTTATTTATTTATACCTATATACGCGTATTTGACGACTTCGAATTTTTGTGATATAAAATGGTCGCTTTTTTTTCAAAAGGAAAGAATTATCAAAAGGCTGTATAATGCTTTAATCAATTACAAATGTTACCATCAAAACTACATAAAAGCATCACATTTTTATTTTTTATATTCTGATGTACCTAAAACAGTTTCTGTTATATTTGAGAATAGTGTTGCAATGCTACTTTTATTTGCAACGTTTTATTATATGCCAACAAAACAAAGGGTGAGGTTGATGCACACATGTTTTACTATATACCTCTCCTGTTGCCATTGCTATTTCTATAAATATTTACTGTATTTCATACTGTATTAGCATTCTATTGTTAGTGAGTTGTCGCTGTTTGTGTCGAATGGTGCGTCTCATGCTGAAACAGAAACCATTGCATATTGACATAAATCAACTTATTGTATCTGGTGTCATATTGCTTTGTGCAAATGAAGTGTCACGCGGCTACGTAAATAACTGAATTAATGCTTCAACATATTCGTATAGTGTTTGTGTTCATATGATCTTATAGAATAGATGAATTCTATATTTCTCTTGGATAATTAATGCTTAAAAGCTTTTACTTTCTATCACGGAATATCGTGTTTCGTATTTCGCTTTTAAGGGAGCAAGAATGTATGTGTTTACCAGGAAAAGTATTTTGAAATAACGGACGAAATCCATGTGTAAAAGTATTCAATATCCAGTAAAATGTTTATTGCTGACAAGGATAAAATATTGGTATTTATTTAAGTAAAATAATATTTCATAATGACAAAATGTCGGACCATTGTTGATAATGAGAACGAGAACTGCAGGAAACTGAGGAAGAAATATAAGCTATAACATTGCTAAATAGCGATTCGTATTTTGTTTAGACTAGCGAGCAATTAATAAAGAAAGAAAGGATTAATCACACCTTTATCGATTTTTATCAATAAACAAATCAAGAGAGAACATGCATTTGTTATGCTCTCAGTTTTATAAATAACAAAATATGACTGGTCGTTTATTGGCATTACATTTATTACCATCATTTTGTTACTGGTTAAATATATATTTTTAGAAAGGAAGTTTGGTATCTTTTCTGATATTTAACAAATTTAAACGTAATATTTAATATGCAGAACGCTGCAATGTTTTAAATACTGATTGTAAAACAAATTTTAACAATATTAACACATGCTGAATAATGTATTCCTGTGTGGAACTAAACCTGAGCATATGTAGATAAAGTGTCTGACTTGTTGAAATAAACAACATCATGTTATGGCCGCGACAGGGAACATAAACAACCATTCTCTGACGCTGGGAGCAGGACTCTATCCTTTGAGCAGCGTAGGATATTATAGTTTGTGGTTACACGACTACGGTAGAGCAAGTTTATCTGAAAAATCGCCGTAAATCTCTCAACAAAATATATTAATTTTTAAGTATACAAATATCTCGTCATCATTGATCAATCAAATACAAAATACAAATGAAACTTAATCCGCCAAAACATGACAAGAAATATATTTCAAGAGAAGCTACAAAATTGTCACGAAATGCCCATTCTACGAATGGAAAGCAGGCAGACAGTCTACTGATTGACGAACCTCACCTCGGCAATGGCGTCTTTCTATAATAAAGCAACATGTTCAGTATGTACATGTAACCAATTCGACGGATCAACTTAAAATGAAAAGAAACCTCATGACTTATTTAATACGTTACGTAATACTTTGTCATTTGCAACAGGAAATCAATTATTGTCTAAATTAGGCGCGTACGTTAATTTTGAAAATCACTTTGCAATGTATAAATGTGGCATGTTTTAATAATATTTTACGAGTTTGGTAATGCAGGATCAATGAGTATATATATATATATATATATAAAGGGAAATAATTAAATTCACAACATCGGAGTTTCCGTAAAATCGGAGATTCCGTTGTTGTGAATTTAAATATTTCCCTTTATGAAATATAATACATATGAATTCTCTGTACCATCATGATCCAACGGGTTTCTAAATATGTCCTTTATATAGCATGTGAGAAGTCATTAATCCTTAACTGGATTTTACTCATATAAAGCTATCAGTTCATAAATGTAAATTGTCCATCCAGTCCAGATGTGTTGTATGTAAAACCATAGTATATAAGTCATGGTTGACACTAAATTTATTGGTTTGGCAGAGGCCTTGATATTGTATCTATGGTTTGAATTGTAGCTAGGCGCACTCGCAGTAGTCTTGTCTGTACATCTATGTCTGATTATTCTCAAATAATTATCTCCATATATATATAGTATGTTGAAAAGATATTTTGCCAAATCATGAATTTTGAAAAATTCTGTTATACTGCCTCAACGGTTACGTTGATTAATACGTCAGCATATCTGACATTTTGAGAACTTAACTTAAACTCAATCACACTATATTTAGTAATCGAATACACACAGATGGATGAGGCGTGTTAACAATGTCAAGTCGCCAAGTCGAGTACCCATTAGATTAGAGCTTAACGATATTATGATGTACACATTCCATCACTCATGCTATGTGTCTTTTAAAACTAATGTATCTTCCAACTACTCAATTATTGTCCTTCCACACCGCTAGCTGTGTCCACATATATTTATTGAGACTTTAAAGTGCTTTTTCCAGTATTCTACAGTTGACCAAATAGATCTCGTCAGTGCAAAACAAGTGGATTGGAGATTTTGCAAACCATTAATATTAAGTGAGGTATACTTGTCAACGAATTGATTTGTAGTGGCAATGTCGCATTTGCCCCTCAGGACTAAACATCTTACGTGGAGTATCTTACATGTGATATGTAAGACTGTTTTATACGCGGATTCTAAGGTCACAATAGATCATTTTACCTAGTAACATATTTATATAAATGCATGTATGTTATGTTATATTACATTATGTGACGCTGTGTCGCGTTACGTTACATTATGCTACATGTACGCTACGTAATGCTACGCTATGCTCCCTCCTATGCTCTGCTATGCTACGCTTTGCTACAATATGCGTATCTATAATACGCTATGCTATGTTACGCTATATGGTGTTATATCATATTAATCATAAGCATTGTTGATATATCGTGTTTTAAGTATTATATTTTTATCAAGATATCATATGTATATTCGCATATACGTTGAATGACACTGGCTAGTAGCGACCTTGCTTCGATTGTAACTACACTAGTACATAAAACATATTTAACCTAGTAACAATTATAACCTTTATATGAAATTTCTGTTAAAATTTTATGTACATATTTTCGTCTTCTAAACAATAAACTTGTATTTACATGCATTCTAACATCATCTGATTCAGTCATTTACATGTAGCTTAAACATATTTTGTCATAGTAATAGAGTAATATATCATTTTACTCTATGTTACTGTTTGTTTAGTTGACGACTGTCTATATTTGTATTCGATTGCAATCATAAACTACTGATGTACAGCAATATATGATGCTCAGAATTTTGCCATAGATAATGTATATATGACGCTCGCTAGTTTTGATAATCAAATCAATATACTTTTTGTAAAACCTGACGCGCAAGTGAAATAAATATCAGATTTTGCGTGAATCTGATTTTCCGGGGAAGTCTTATAAGAGAGATATTCGCTCATAGCGATTGTATCGATTCCGTGAGCTCCACTGTCGACGTCGTCATCAAGGCATTATATGAAGAGGACGACGTTTAAACAGCGGTCACAAGTGATAACCAAAGGTCTAGAGTATGGTCATGCAGTTGGCATACCAACTGGATATACATATTGAAATATAAGATGGTGGTACATCTATATATGTGTTGAAAATACATTGTGGTTGTGTGTAGTTACGTTTAAATACTAACAAACGTTTCGAAATAAATATATATGTAGTAACTGCCTTTGAGAATTTGTCAACAGTTAGGAATAAGCGTTTTCATTTACTGTGGCAAATATAACACTGGTTCTCTTACAGGTGAGTCTAGTCAATTTGGTCGGCGTTGTTGGTAAATCATCATTTGATGTTGTACAAATTATTATTACTTAAATGAGATATGCATATTGTTTTTATTCTATTTTTATTTTTAAGAATCATAGTTAGAACATATTTTTTATTCCTTCCTTAACTAAAGCGTATTCATTTTAAATAAGCAATAAACAGTTATATAACCTTTACATTCTTCACATTGTTATACAATATAATCATTATTTTACCCAGCAGACTGTTATATATTGCTATAAATATTAACTATATTTGTATGACTAGTTACACAATGTTTATCGCATTAATTACGTTAAACCTGTCAAATCATGTGTTTTACATAGAAGTTTATCCAATACAATGTGTATGTCCAATCAGTACACATTTATCAGACAAAAATACTAATGATATATTTAATCAGAAATGTCACGAATAGATGCATGCAAAAAAGAAGTATAAATATGGATATGAACGGAAAACTAATTTCTATGAAGTTCTTCTGAATAGAAACATTGTATAAACATTAATAAAACAACACCCGAAATCTTAAGGTTACGCGACCACAACTTATGAATGAAATAGCGTGGTCAGTTGGATAGGCTGATTCAGTTTTATTTGTAAATCAGTTTATTTTCAAATTGTTCTATATGGTACAATTAAATCGAGTATATTAAATATATAGTGTTTAATCATATCGTTGTTACACATACACAATTAAATATTGCAATATAAATTGATGATTTCTATCGTTGTTCCGTACCGTTAATCATCTGGTGGACAACCATTCTGGAATGCATGCAATACCATTGTATTAGTCCAATAGTACCTACCACGAAAACAAGAACATCTACAATGATATGCTTAATATGAAATTTTAACGTTATAGCATGTGTCGAAAAACCGCTGCAAAGACTTAGGCTAATATATGATATTTTAAATCGCGTTAAATGAATAAACTTAAATCAAAGCTGATGATTGTATTTATCATTTTAATCAAACGTTTTTTAACGTACCACCACCAGCACATAAAAGAAAATACAGTTTGATTCGATAGAATAAATGCTAGTACGATAAACGATAGTGATAAATGAAATTGCCATACTGACTGTAGTACAATATATTATCTAAATTCTATTAAAAAACATTTGTTTATAACACTTTCATCGACTTCACTTAATCAAGTATTCATTCATTAAATAAAATAGTAGTAAATTACAAAATATGTAATTATCATCAGTTAATCCCTGTGCGCATATCAGATTATTCCGTCCAGATAGAAGCTTTAATTTACATCAAGAACCTCATACATTGAATTATAAATACATTTTATTTGCAATATTGAACATAAAGGAACCCAATGGATTATAAAGTTGCATGACAAAGGTCGATTATAGGAGTAAAGGCTTTTAAATAGAAAAGATGCCACTCCTATAAGGTTATGTAACAGGTGATTTAGATTCTAGATAACTGTGACGTTTTCAGATGAAGCATTCGTTTTCGTTATAAAACATTAAACATCTTTGGTGCGGAAACGCATTCGTATTTACCTTGAGACAAATTGATTTTTTTAGTAATACGAGTAAAATATACATTATCAAACGTATGCAATGTCTAAATTCTATTGTTACATGATGCAGGGAGCTTGTACTACTACTGAGAACGTTTCTTTAAAAAAAAATATTGTTATTAAAGTTAGGAATATGAGAACCATTGGCAATTATCTCACAAAACCCATTTACGTCAAGTTAAAGTCTGTATTCAACAATAATATGAAGCATCAAATAAAACTAAGCAACTATAATAAGATAACCTCAAGAAATTCATTAAACAAAAAAAAAAGAAAAACCTTAAAAGCATATTTAAAAACTACGAACAAGGGATACGGTTTTTCAGTTAGTACACAGTATAGTGTTGCCATAGGTAAGTTGAAATTATTTTGTTGGCAACTTAATTATTCGCTCCCTGTCATCTAGGTCACAATAAAAGTGGTATTTATTAACTATTCGGCAAAATATGTTTTTTCTTGCTTTTTTTCCTAAGAAATTAACTTATAAACATAAGCAAAGGTTTTCTGTGAAATGTGATAACATTATATAAAATCATGGCTCCTTTTTTATTAAATGTACATTACCCGAAAGTAAACATACTATTAATATCGGCAAGAGCCTCTTATAATATTTAACTCAATTAATGTATCAAGAATCAATTTACACATGTGCAAGATTGTCAAAATAAACAATATATATATATATAAAGAACGGTTTATATTCAAACAATATTTTCATTCAGCGTATCACTATTGTAAAACAGATTCGTATGGCATATAGGAAAAAAAGTTTAACCATGTTGTAAAGTAAAATAGATTCGTGTAGCTTTGATGATTAAAAAGGTTTGATACCACCATATTGTCAAGTAATGTTAAACAGATTCGTATAGCATTCTTTTAAACAATTTAGATACCACCATAGTGTAAAGTCATGTAAAACAGATTCGTATAGCCTTTTTTAAACAATTTAGATACCACCATAGTGTAAAATCATATAAAACAGTATCGTATAGCTTTGATGAAATAAAATTTGATACCGCCATATCGTAAAGTCATGTAAAACAGATTCGTATAGTTTTTTATGTCAACAATTTAGATACCACCATATTGCAAAGTCATGCAAAAAAATCGTAGAGGTTTTTTGGTAACACAATTTACCACCATATTGTAGTCAGATTCATAGCCTTTATGAATTAAAAAGGTTTGATAACACCATATTGTAAAGTAATGTAAAACAGATTCTTGTATTGTTTTTTTGTAAACAATTAAGACACCACCATATTGTAAAGACATGTAAAACAGATTCGTATAGCTTTTTGTAAACAATTTAGATACCAACACATTGTAAAGTCATGTAAAACAGATTCGTATAGCTTTTTGTAAACAATTTAGACACCCCGATATTGTACAGTCATGTAAAACAGATTCATATAGCTTTTTGTAAACAATTTAGACACCCCGATATTGTACAGTCATGTAAAACGGATTCGTATAGCTTTTTGAAAAACAATTTAGACACCCCGATATTGTAGTCATGTAAAACAGCTTCGTATAGCTTTTTTGGTAAACAATATACCACAAATTTGTACACTCATGTAAAACAGATTTGTATAGCTTTTTTGTAAACAATTTAGATACCACAATATTGTAAAGTCCTGTTTAGCTTTGATGAACAAAAAACGGTTTGATACAAATGAGCTTTTTTTAGAAGCAAGCTTTTGATTGGTAACGTTTACTGTCGTTAACAGAACACTTTGGATATAGTATTGTAATTGATGAAACCAAACATGTTCGTTGCCATGTTATAACTGTGATAGAAGGAATGGTCTCGCATATGCAGATATTCGGACTTCTTTATCAAAAAAATGGCTCGTGTTTCAAATTAAAATATCGACAATTTCAGTGTCTGTTATATGTGTCTGTTGTTTCAAGCGTCAACTATTTCTTGATTCAGCGGTACATTTGTTTTACTGGCGTCGTAAATTTAACGAATTCCAGTAACATTAAGAGGATATTTTTTTACTGATGTTTTTGCACGTTATTTGTAAATGTTTCATTTGAAACTGCATTTGAGGGGTTTTAACGTAAAGTTTTAGGAAAGGAATTGGTTGGTTATGGTTGAACAAAATGTAAATCTTCCTGCAAGATGTCAACTTGAACTCTGTTATTTGTCTAACTTAGTAAAACGAATATGTTATCCCATGGACGTACACAGAAGGTAAGTTTATTAAAGTGTCACACATATTCAAATGATGATTTCTGAGACAGCTTTTTGCTGTACACATTGGTTACCTGAAGTCCTGCCAGGCGTCAGGTTGTTACACATTTGTTACACATCAACTTAACTAGCTGCTGAGGTAGTAACCGAACGCACCAAAAGAAAAAAATGCTTCCACAAGGATCCGAACCTTTCACTTCGTGCTTCCGAGGTGGATGGTTTAATCACTTGTCCACGGAAGAATGGAATCATTAAAGAAAAATAGCAATTAACATATTTAGCCAATGAATAATACAGTTTATGTATATTAACCCCTTCACTGCCGGAAGCAATTCTGCGCATGTACAATATTTCGTCTGCTTCATTTTCAAACTTCACAGATTAACTTAATTTTTGGCAAAAATATTGGCCGAGTGTCAAACAGCTTGGATCCAGATGAGACGCCGAGTTTCATCCGGATCAAAGCTGTTTGTATATGACGTCAAACTCGGGGTAAGGCAGTGAAGGGGTTAAGAAACTAAATTATTTATTATGTTTTGATATCTCGTATTGTGTACAGTGATGTTAATTGCGTAACTTAACATGTTTATTCGGGTACTTCGTCAAAGCTAAAATTAATTCAAAATAATTTGGGAATTAGGCAGTTGTGTTCCTATCTTTTGTTAAATTTAGGACTTCGAGCGTTGGTAATAGATACTTTGACCTTTGACGTTTGATTGTCTCTATCCCGGGACGGGTATAAAATAAACAATTGACGTAAATGTCAACCAATGAAGAGGAAACGTTTAATGTATCACAATACTATAATCTTTACAATGTGTCGTTAACCAGTTAATGGGAAAAGTTGTCATTGAGGAAATAAAATTTAACATAAGCAATAAAACTATAAACATAAGTAGAACTAATCAACAAAGGTGCAATGCTTTGTTATTTCATTATCAATGACAATGTGTACACACTTATGACTATATTCATTAACAATTACTCACATTTAATTTTCTATGAATTTTTACTTGTCAAACGTTCTAATTCTTAATAATAATTGATTAAAAATTAAAAAAGTTGAGTAATAGTTTCCAAAAGTGGTGTATCCACAAACAATAAATATGCAATTATAGATTCAAAGTTATTGTCCGGAATGTGAAGCATAGTGCGTACATGTCATAAAACATATATGCAAGTGGCATCAATGTTTAGCCAAACACATATAATATATAGACTCTCTAATACTACCTTTTTAATGAACACGCTCGATTTGATCTTATGAAGTAAAATATTTAATAGCACTGTGATTTCAGTTTTTTTTTTTTTAAATATATATTTTTATCAATGTCTATATTCAACTCCTTTTCTCGCAAATTTTCGGCTTACGCCTTCTTCAGGAACAAAGAAGTCTTTTTTAAAAACCATGTAACACCCATTTTGTAAAGTGTAACTAAATAACTCTTATTTACGAAAATTTGAAAAAAGTGTTTACTATAGACATTGATATTATATTTTCTTCCCTTCAGAAGCTCAATAGAAACACTTATATCTTTATAATTATAAGCATAAAGTTACAAACTTATTATTTTTTGGTTATCATAAATAATATAAAATGACTTTCAAAATTTCACCTCAAAATAAACTAGTAAGGTAAATTGAATTTAAGTAGTAAAAAGATCTTGTCTAGTTGGAATGTTTTAATATTAAATGGCATTAGTTCCTAATGGGATCTTTCAAATCCGGCAAATTCATTTGGAAACTGATGTTCCAGATTCTAAATGGAAATTAAAGTGTCCAGTTGGAAGATTATTTTTGAATACGGTAATATTAATGAAGTACCTTGCTCTATGACACCACACAGGTTACTTTAAACAAATCTAACAACGGCATTCCGACTCTACGTTCAATAGTTCAGTTGGATGTATATACACTCTACGACTGCATTTCTCTCCATATTCCACAGATACAGTGGTAATGAAATAATCCATTAAATCATTACGCATATGACAAATACAATTTGTGAACAAATGAAAACATGGCAATATTGCATGACAGCCATTATTTCGTCTGCACGATTGAGAAACGTAAACAAAATATCAATGAGCTGTCCAGATTGATGTCAGGGTAGCGGATAGTAGACGTCATCTTGTATGAATAAATGATTAAAATTGTGCACAGTATTTACACTTTGTTTTACACACTAAAATGTGTTTACACAGCTTTCATGAATGTAGTGGCTTGTTGATGCATGTTTACGGAAAGAAACTGGATTAAAGGAAATGTCATTGGCTGTAACGTTTTTCAAAGTATTTCACTGGCGTGCTTATCACGCATGTACAAAATCAACATGTTTTCAAAGGTTTATAGATAATGAAATGTATGACCATAATATTTTATGGTAAATAAACTAGCCGTGGTGCTGTGCAGCTGGTATAGTCGTCACACAGTTCGGTATTGTGATGTTTGTGCGTATACTCGCCACAACGATATAGATAATGTTACGGTAATCAACAAGGCATGATCCTAAACAGAACGCACATCTAGCCAGATCTGAAGACATGTCAACAAAAACATCAGAAATAGGTACTTACATTGACATGTTCATAATCAGTCTAGAGATTCAAATATTTCCTCTTGTTATACAGTAGCTATATCATTATCAACTTAACTACTTATCTAAGAATTCAAAAATTTCATAAAATGTAATTTATTTTATGTCGCTGTTGATGTTTAACTCGAAAACCGATGCGCCCATGTCAAACGATATTCTGCCGTAGTGTCTATTATTATTATAGAAGTGTCATTCTTATAAATTTTAAACGTTAGCAGACATTGAAACTTGGTCACTGCATACGGTATGTGACGTGAGTTGTTTGTCTATTATGTTTTATTACTTTTCTATTGTAACTCTTGAAAAAATATATACACACGAATGGATTTAAATTAAAACTTGAATCTATTAAAAACTATTAATATCTTATAAAACGATTCATTTCAAGCGCATGTCGCAACCAAATCAAGAAAACACCAGACTCGGTCTTATTAAGTCTGTTCATAAGAGGTACTGTAAAATCACGCCCATTCAAATAGAAACGGCTTAAGCGGTAAGATGTTTTAGCAAATTGTATGTCATCATTTTTGAGTGTTCTTTTCTTTGGCGCTCCCGGATTTTAGATATTTTTGGTTTTGCCCTTTTATATACAGGTATTTTGATATTGTTTCCATATACATGTTTTAATTCATTAACAGTCCATGCTTATCTTATTAAACCTATAAACAATGTTTATTAAGTTCCGGACTGTTTGTCAGTAAGATTCATCACAAGAATAATGTTGAAAGTTTTATATGGTATAGAATGTTGAGATGTTTTGATATATAACTGTTTATTATATATCATCATGAATGATTCAATCTGATTGGTTGAAACCCGAACTTATCAGTTTCACCCGGTTACAGAGTTAATAGTTTAAACGAAATGTTCTTCCATTCTCATGCTGATAGTCCATTTAAACTCCATTTGCTCTACTCGATAAAACAACAGTTAAACTGAACTGTTTATTATATTCCGTAAATTAAAACTGACACAGAAGTGCCACTTTTTTAACGCTAAAATACAATTAAACCATTTTCCACAACTGATATGTTTATATAATGGCGTCAGGTTGTAAATGTGTTTGCGTTGATAACATTATTTTGATACAGAGCGGATCCAGCATCTAGCTAAAAATTACTGACATTGTACTTTGAAAAGTTGGAAATATTTTAAGTTAGAGAATTAAAATCAATTATGACGGTTAGGAATGTAACCTTAATAGTTGAATTTGTAAGTTGTATATTATGTCATTAGGGAAATAATTACTAGTGGCAGTACTCGAGACATGTGTTGCATAGGGTCTATTTTTTAACCTGGCACATGTTTACAAAGGGAAAAAAGATAGTAATTCAAACATTAAGTCACACTTTGGCATTGACATGTATAGTTGGATGTACCTAAGGATATATATAAAGTTGTGTTGTCAAATTGACCTTCATTTGTAGTATTTTTACTTTTTTTGAGTTTGCCAGTTACTTGCGGAAGGACGGTGGTTCTACTCTGTCTGACTCAGTCTGAGGTCTTCCTCCACCAGTAAAACTGGATATGCCATACATAACCTAAAATGAGTTGAAAATGACGTTAAACCCCATTAAAATACTATAATGAAAGTTCCTTCTTCAATAATCACTAAACCTGGTCGTGAGTAATTTAAGTCACAATATATCATTTTTATATGTTTGAACTTCTGTATAAAGTAATATAAAACAAGTTCTCATTTGTATCCACCTATCGCGACGTGCACACTTTCTATTTTACAGAATGACACAATTACGCACTACCACGCTTTGACATTTTCTGAAATGTTCCATCTTAATCTCATTATTCACACTGTTTGTTCCGTGTGCAGCATGTGTTATTTTTATAAATCAAATTGAAAATCAGAACGAGTCATATAAAACTGGTTATCTCTAATAAAAGCGTTTATTACGTTACAATGAAATCTCATTTATACGTCATGCTGTTCTAAAGACAAACAAATCGAATTATATACCGACATAGTTCCCACCAAATATAAAAAGAAGTCTACACAGAAATAAAGCGAAGCAGAAAAGAAAATACGTGTGAATGTTAATTATTGATTAGCTTAAATATGGTCTGGATGTGAGAGAAAAATTGGGAACAGAAAAACGATGCTATTTTTTGATTGCTAGATTTTTCCTTTCTTTGTCTTATTTTAGTCATCTAATGGTGTCCGTTTGCGTTTATTTTCCTCTTCATAGGTCTATATACGAGGGTGTGGGAAAATACAAACTGGAACATCACTTATAATTGTGTTTGACGTTGAAAATATGAGAATATATGTGAACAAGAGACGTAGAGATCAGCAATCATAATAACATCAAAGGTATAATCGACATTAAGAACAACCGTACATTCTACAGGTACAAAAGCAATAAAAAGTATTCAGTAGAAAGACTTGCATGGTGTTGGAGCCTTGACCTAGTTTACGGGCGCACCAAACATCGCTCTTCCCCCGTGTTCAAAACATAAAACGAGCAATTAATCGAAGAAGCTATACCAGACTTTAAGTTTACAAATGGGTCAACACGTGCATGTTTATGATGTACAACACGAGAAATGATCATTCAAATGTTGTTGTTTTTTTATTCGTACAATATGTCAATCAGAGATTAATTTTATACAAAAGACTATGCAACCTTTTTACACATTCACTACATCACTACGCATGTATGCTATAATAATCATAAATATATGATAGTTTCATTTCTTTTAATATTGTGCAGCTAAACAAGACATAATTCTTACATATAATTCCTTATCTAAATATGTACTAAGTATATGAATTAAGTTTTAGTTAAATACATATGATTCCATAAGCTTTACTTATTGATTATGAGTTGACAAACTTCAAATCTGTAACAAATGAAATGCCAGTGTATGTCAATATAGAGTGAATTATAGCGTTGGTACATTTGCACTGTGGAAAGATACCAGGAACAGGTTTTATTTTCTTATTTATATGGTTTGTAAGTAAATAAAAACCTCGCTAGTCATTATACATTGAGTAACTATATAAATACGTTCTATGTATCATTGTAAAAATCGCGAAAATAATGATAAAATATAAATGACAAATGTTGTCTGAAATACTTCTTACAAAAAAACAAAAACGTTGAAATGTTCACAAAGTTTATAATAAATTACGTACTTAACTTTCAACATACTGCTGTAAAAATGCAATTATTAGCACAAACGGGCTCAGTCCAGTACCGTTAAACAGTAAATACATTTGCTATCTCGTAATCTCACTTGCTTCGATGGCTTTCTTTATCTGAGCGCTGCTTTTCCTGTTGCTTGTAAATGTGTTTATTTGCGTGCGCTAATGTGAGGCCGAGTCGGTGTGAGGAAAACAAATTTGATAATGTTAGCAAATGTTCACTGTCATTGAACGCAGTCCTTATAATGGACCGTGTTGAATGCATCTGTACTGCATGTAAGTATATATTACACAGAACCGAGCAGAACAAATAATACATTTTATTTAGACTTGAGTATCATAAAAACAAAATACATGCAATGTGATGTTAACACTATAAACATAGATAGTTTAATTCTAAATCAATATATAGTAGTAAGTGATTATTGTTATGGTTATAAACAAAACCATATTGCAAAATACAATAATAATACTATTGTGTCATGCAATATTATTATTGAAATACTGATATTTTATTTGACATTTCTATGTTTGTGGTATGTTATTCGTTATTCATCAATTATCTGCATTTCAAAGTTTTTGTTTAAAAATGTGCTGATTTTGTTTTCAAGGTTTTGTTTTGTCTCGTTGTTATTGTTTTTAGTTGTGTGTGTTGGGAGGAGTGTGTTTTTGTTGGGATTTCGGGTAGTAATTATAAACTCTATAAATTGTACGATAATTGGTCGTCTAGTGTGATATATTTGTATATATAAGCCGTAACACACTTGGTCATTTTGGGGTCCCGTGATTCCATCATTAATTTTCATACCTTTCAACGATTTCCTTATTCGACTTTAGATGGGCGGGTGTTCATATGCAGATTTTGAAGCATTTCATCTAACACAATCTCAAATAAATTAAGTTTATTTGATACCACTACTTTTATAGAAACTGTCCGTGTATTAGAATATGAAATAAATTTCAGATAAATATATCAGTAGATTATTCATTTGTTTTGTTTCATGATCGTAATGTATCTATTTGCCTGTAAATTTAAAGATCACGTACTGTGGAGGACAGTTTGATTAGTGAAGTATGTATTTTTATGTACATTCTTCAAGCATGTTACGTATCACTATACACAGGAACACTTTGCATCACCTGAGTTGTCAATTGGTTTATTATCATATAACATGGTTTGCCGAACATCAATCCTGCGCTGCGTTTCACGAAATAACTTACGATAAAAATCTCCGTAAGTCTATTTGACAATTACAACGTGGTTTGTTTAAATTTTTATCTACATTTAAAATGATTGCATTTCAAGAAAATATATACGTTTCTGCATGGTTTCAGCAATTTTGGATTCATTTCGATAAATGTTAAAAATAATATGATTAAGTGTTGGTTTACGTTTACAACGATTTTTCTCGTACGTTTTGTTGTGACTTTCCTGAAAAAGTACATATAACTATAAACCAAACGCTCTTTGTTATCTTTTACAAAAGTGTCCATACATATGAGCTTCCTGTTTACGATGTTTTTAGTTTACAAATCATATATTATGGATATTGTTTCATCAACGAAGATATGAATAACATTGTCTTAACGTAAGTATAACGACAGCTTTGAGGCGCTTGACCAAACCGTACTGACCACTGAGACCAAGGAAATAAACAAAATATTGACATACAGTCACAATAGTTGGCAATTGAACTGTAGTAGCTTGGCAGCTTACAGTTATAATAAATACACACCTTGCTACAAATAGAGTTAAGTTGTCAATTTAAACCTGATATGTTTGATATAATAAAGCATAATATACGTTCACAAATGATATCTGGAAGCTTAACAGAACAATGGAATAGAGAACAAGGAGACATACTGGTACCATTGTAAACTTTAACTTAAAGTGCATACATTAAACGTGTGTCATGACAAAAGTTTACGCAACAAATTGCCATAATGTACATATGCATGTGTGTAAACATATTTCGTTGTTATGATTTTAGTTATCTCCTTTCATAAAATAAAAACATAATTATGATTTCACTGTATTTGCATGATACAACGGGTTGGTATGAAGCTCGTAGATAGTTATGAACCGTTAACTGGATCCTACTCATACAAACATATCTGATAAACTGACCTGTGATTCAATAATCACTCTATAAACCACTCTGTATATTCAATAATCACTCTGTAAACCGCTCTTTATATTCAATAGCCACTCTGTAAACCGCTCTTTATATTCAATAACCACTCTATAAACCACTCTGTATATTCAATAACCACTCTATAAACCACTCTGTATATCCAATAACCACTCTATAAACCGCTCTATATATCCAATAACCACTCTATAAACCACTCTATATATCCAACAACCACTCTATAAACCACTCTGTATATCCAATAACCACTTTATAAACCGCTCTGTATATCTAATAACCAATCTATAAACCACTCTATATATTCACTAACATCTCTATGAACCGCTCTATATATTCAATAACCACTCTATAAACCACTCTGTAAATCCAATAACCACTCTATAAACCACTCTGTATATTTAATAACCACTCTATAAACCGCTCTATATATTCAATAACCACTCTCTAAACCGCTCTGTATATTCAATAACCACTCTATAAACCGCTCTGTATATTCAATAACCACTCTATAAACCGCTCTATATATCTCATAACCAATCTATAAACCGCTCTATATATTCACTAACCTCTCTATGAACCGCTCTTTATATCCAATAACCACTCTATAAACCGCCCTGTATATTCAATAACCACTCTATAAACCGCTCTGTATATCTAATAACCAATCTATAAACCGCTTTTATATATTCACTAACTTCTCTATGAACCGCTCTATATATTCAAAAACCACTCTATAAACCACTCTGTATATCCAATAACCACTCTATAAACCACTCTGTATATTTAATAACCACTCTATAAACCGCTCTATATATTCAATAACCACTCTATAAACCGCTCTGTATATTCAATAACCACTCTATAAACCGCTCTGTGTATTCAATAACCACTCTATAAACCGCTCTGTATATCTAATAACCAATCTATAAACCGCTCTATATATTCACTAACCTCTCTATGAATCGCTCTATATATTCTATAACCACTCTATAAACTGCTCTATATATACAGTAATCTCTATAAACTGCCCTGTATATTCAGTTACATTCCGCCATCAATGATCTAGTAAAAATCTTTCTCCAAGAAAAAGTGCAGGCCGCTATAACGTCATTAACCATTTATCACTACTACCATTTATTTCAATATACTCAAAAAATCTAATCAAACCAATTTACTTCATCGAATGCTGTCTTAATAAATCTATTGTCCACAAAAATGACTGATGAGATGCTCTAATTCCGCTTCTGGAGGCTGTTTGTAGTTACACGAGACCTACATTGAAGTTACCGAAAAAAAAATACGATAAAAGCAGCCACCCCACAATATGTTTTTAATGTATGAAATCATTGGACGATCATAAGATGAAAATATACCTGGGCAAATCAAATGAACTCACATTTGGTGTGTTCTGAATTTAATAATTACATACCGTCTTCTCGTCCTTTTTATCTCATTCTACACAAACTAGCTATACCGTGAAACGTGCATTTCTCTAAATAAATTTAAGGTGGAACACTTGTTGCCACTGGTGTATGTTATGTTTGTAAAGACCGCTCGATTAACACAATGCATGTATGTTTGTTTGCAAGGTACGATGTGGACGGTTGTAAGTTATTGCCACATTGTCGATTTTATATGTTTGCAGGGTATGATGTGGACGGTTGTAAGTTATTGCCACATTGTCGATTTTATATGTTTGCAGGGTACGATGTGGGCGGTATGTCAGTTTATTGCCACATTGTCGATTTTATATGTTTGCAAGGTACGATGTGGACGGTATGTAAGTTATTGCCACATTGTCGATTTTATATGTTTGCAGGGTATGATGTCGGCGGTATGTCAGTTTATTGCAACATTTTCGATTTTATATGTTTGCAAGGTACGATGTGGACGGTATGTAAATTATTGCCACATTGTCGATTTTATATGTTTGCAGGGTATGATGTCGGCGGCATGTAAGTTATTGTCACATTGTCGATTTTATATGTTTGCAGGGTATGATGTTGGCGGTATGTCAGTTTATTGCCACATTGTCGATTTTATATGTTTGCAGGGTACGATGTGGGCGGTATGTCAGTTTATTGCCACATTGTCGATTTTATATGTTTGCAGGGTATGATATGGACGGTATGTCAGTTAATTGCCACATTGTCGATTTTATATGTTCGTAGGGTACGATGAGGGCGGTATGTCAGTTTATTGCCACATTGTCGATTTTGTATGTTTGCAGGGTACGATGTGGGCGGTATGTCAGTTTATTGCCACATTGTCGATTTTATATGTTTGCAGGGTATGACGTGGGCGGTATGTCAGTTTATTGCCACATTGTCGATTTTATATGTTTGCAGGGTATAATGTTGGCGGTATGTCAGTTTATTACCACATTGTCGATTTTATATGTTTGCAGGGTATGATATGGGCGGTATGTCAGTTTATTGCCACATTGTCGATTTTATATGTCTGCAGGGTATGATGTGGGCGGTATGTCAGTTTATTGCCACATTGTCGATTTTATATGTTTACAAGGTATGATGTGGACGGTTGTAAGTTATTGCCACATTGTCGATTTTATATGTTTGCAGGGAAGATGTGGACGGTTGTAAATTATTTCCACATTGTCGATTTTATATGTTTACAAGGTACGATGTGGACGGTTGTAAGTTTATTGCCACATTGTCGATTTTATAGATATCTTTGTTTGTTTGCAGGCTATAATGTGAGTAGTATGTCATGTTATTGCCACATTGTCGGTTTTATAGGTATCTTTGTTTGTTTGCAGGCTATAATGTAAGTAGTATGTCAGGTTATTGCCACATTGTCGATTTTATAGGTATGTTTGTTTGTTTGTACGCTATAATGTGAGTAGTATGTCAGGTTATTGCCATATTGTCGATTTTATATGTATGTTTGATTGTTTGCAAGGTATGATGTGGGAGGTATGTCAGGTTAATGACATATTATCGTTTTATATGTTTGCAATGTATGATGTCGGATGAATGTCAGGTTATTGCCACATTGTCGATTTTATATGTATGTTTTTTTGTTTGCAAGGTATTATGTCGGCGGTCTGTCAGGTTATTGCCACATTGTCGATTTTATAGGTATGATTGTTTGTTTGCACGCTATAATGTGAGTAGTATGTCAGGTTAGTGCCACATTGTCGATTTTATATGTATGTTTGATTGTTTGCAAGGTATGATGTGGGAGGTATGTCAGGTTAATGATATATTATCGTTTTATATGTTTGCAATGTATGATGTCGGATGAATGTCAGGTTATTGCCACATTGTCGTTTTTATATGTATGTTTTTTTGTTTGCAAGGTATTATGTCGGTGGTCTGTCAGGTTATTGCCACATTGTCGATTTTATAGGTATGTTTGTTTGTTACAAGGTACGATGTCGGCGGTATGTCAGGTTGTTGCCACATTGTCGTTTTTATATGTATGTTCGTTTGTTTACAAGGTATGATGTGGGTGGTATGTCAGGTTGTTGCCACATTGTCGATTTTATAGGTATGTTTGTTTGTTGCAAGGTACGATGTCGGCGGTATGTCAGGTTTTAGCCACATTGTCGTTTGTATATGTGTGTTTGTTTTTGTGCAAGGTATGATGTGGATGGTATGTCAGGTTATTGCCACATTGTCGATTTGATATGTATACTTTGTTGAGTTTTTAACCATTGCTTTGAAGTGTAGTAACAGTGGCGAACAGTACCTTCAGATCAATGGCACTGCAATGGGTACAAGCATGGCACCTTTATATGCTTCATATGTTTTCATGGGCCGTCTTTGACAAAGAATACTTCAAGAAGCCCCGTTAAAGCCACTTTCTTGGTTCTATTTCATTGATGATATTGATATGCGGTGGTGCCATGGTCGTGATAATATACTTTCAGTTTGTACTTTTTAAAATGTCCATTTCTTCATATATATGTGAAATTGTGGGCGTTAAACACGCATTCAAAAAGTAGAATATTTTTTAATGAAGACCATTATCGAAAATCTATCATTAAAATTTTGATGGAGATAAATGGGAGAGAAAAAATCTTATAATAGTCCATGTCACGTGATAGCGTTCTCACTATGAAAATTTTTAAGACTTGATTTTGTCGTAGGAAACCTTAAAAAAGAGATAAACGTTACGTCAGAATAATGACGCCACCGTATATATGTATGACATTTTGCTTATCTACATGAAAAAGGTCAGAGTAAAAATTATATTTGAAGTGAATTATTAAAATAAACAATGTGCTGAGAGATTAACAGGTGAAATATCTGGTACTTACCTATAGTATGTACTTCAAACTGTCCATTACTTCATATATATGTGAAAATTTGGGCGTTAACCAAACATTAAAAAGTAAAATATTTTTGTGATGAAGGCCACTAGCGAAAATCTATCATTTGACTAAGATGAATGGGAGAAATCTCTCTCTTATGGACATACGCAATAATTAAATAAAATGCTACAGATTTCAATTCCTGCTTATGGTATTCGCTGAAAAAAATAGAATGGGTCAACTTAGCTGCATTATTTGATTGATTAATACTCGATTTTACATGACGCTGGCAGAGAGTAAATAATACTGCGCGAGCTGTGATTAATTATGTTTTATGATTAACCGATTTCTTACAAAACATACAAATAAAATGAGCTATATTTTTTTACAAATAAGATGTCAGAATATAACGTCCAATTCGAAAACATATTTTAGATGATTATTTTTGACAGTATTGACGAATTGTAATTAGTGTGGTCACCTGTCCTTTAAGAAACACTAAGGTTTTCAGGATAAGTCATGTTTATTACCTAGTATATATATTAAACACAAGACGTTGTAATCAGCACCATAGGCATAATTTATATATTGATGTGGTACATAAAACCGGAAGATTTGTTGATTGGTTGAATATTTAGCGTCATTTTATTTCATCGAATGCTAACAGACGATCAGTTAACCTAGCCACTGTTTCCTGGGATCCTGAAAAGTTGACCAGAACTCGAGCACACCTCATCTCAGCAAGTTAGTGATAACTTTCCCACTTCATTCAGCGTTGAGACACGAATAATAATGAAACACAATGTCGTATAGCAATCATCAAGGAGACTGTTGTCTGGTGGGGATTCGAACTCACGACCCATGTATTGACAGTCAGACGCGTAACCGACTGAGCTAATCAAAACCAAAAGAACGTGTATTGCTTAAAAAAATGTTGTATAAAACTACGAAAATTGAGTTACGTTAACAGAACTACTTCTAATATATATCATTGTTTCATTGTGTTCATGTTATAGAATGGTGGATATTTGCCCATCTTTTGCTGTGAGAATACTAGATATAAGTACAGAAATGTAGTATTGGTAATTCCTAACTCGTCATGTAAGAATGTTAGTTAACCAGTCATTTATATTACATTCTACTTACATTATAATATAGTGTAATGTATTATAGATTGCATTGTAGTCTTTTTATGTTCTCTTAACATGGTATCTGTGTATCTTTTGATTCCCATTTGTTAAACAAGCTGCACTCTGATGTGGTCGGAAACTTGAGAGAGCTGCATTAAGCAAGAACATATAATATTGTTGCATTGTTTCAACATTAGGAATATACATGTTTATTTTTTTTCTTTAATTTAAAATCTATGACGATTGTCGTAAACAATATAGATCAATAGGTACAATTTTGTAATTTTCATATCCATGTCGTTGTGTTATAAAAGTGTTTTAACTTGTAAAAACAGAACGATTTTAGAGCAGTCGGTGGTCTCTTTTTCGTCGGATTTTATAAAAAAAAGAAGTTGAAACTAATTAGTCGAGATTAAGAAAGTATTTTATGTAATGAAACTGTAAAACTGAATGTATAAATATCTTGATATATATTTTACATAACTATATACATATATTTGAAAACAATAATCTCGTGTATAGCTGTTTTATTCCAACGCTACAGTCAAAACAAAGAAACATTGTGGACACGAACAGGGTTAGTAAATTTCTTGTATTGTAATAGAGAATTTGACACTCATTTCGGGATGCGCTGATTTAATAAGTAATGTCCAATATGTTTTCTGTTCAAATAAATCATAGTTTCATAAACAATTGCAATAGAAACAAATGCATATAAAACTGCATTTCCAATAAGAGATATTTCATTTATTTTTTGATATTCTATACTACTGATTGATTGATTGATTGATTGATTGATTGATTGATTGATTGATTGATTGATTGGTTGGTTGAATATTTAGCGGGTATTTATCGAGTGATAACAGAAAAATCAGGTAATCTAACCACTGTTTCCTGGGATCCTGAAAGGTCAACCAGTACTCGAACACACCCCATCTCCGCAAGTAACTGATAACTTTCCCACTTAAATCAGCGGTGAAAGATGAATGATAATGAGACACAATGTCGTATATTAATCATCACGGAGACTGACTGATCTAATCGGACCCGTCATATATTCTATACTCAGATATAATTATATATATATACATATATATATATATATATATATATATATATATGTATGTATATATATATATATATATATATATATATATATATATATATATATATATATATATATGTATATATAGTGGAGCGCGTGGTTCAGTGGTAGAGCACCGAAACCATGGTCGGATGGTCGTGAAGTCGATCCTTTGCTACGGCTATGTGTGGTGTACTTGTGCAAGACATTTTTTCGCATATGCTTAGTAATGGTTCTAACAACGAAGACATCGAGCGTGATTTGCCTAAGTTGTAAGAACTTTCTAAACATAAAATTAGTTTAATGTCACATTGTTCTAAGCTATATTGGATCATGGTAAAAACAGAACAATACTTAAATAATTGCATACCATGAAGCAGTGGAAAACTAATTACATGAAAAAATGATACAAAAGAGATTAAACACACGCATTTTTTTTTCAGACATTTCCCATATTAACGGCATCATTATATCACTTAAGTTTTTATTTTCAATCAATACCACAGCTGACACGTGGACATTAAATGAGAACGGACCCTCAGTTCTCAAAATCTGTGAAACATCTGTAAAAATAACGCAAAACAATTGATAAGTTGAGATTGCTTCTGAAAAAAACCATCACCACCCACAATCGAAACGTTGTTTGCAAAGTATACTCAAATACACGACATTGTCTTTTATTTGTCTGGCGAAAATAGAAAAAATTGCATTATAATATTCACATTTAAAAAAACACTTCTACGACTTAGAATAAATCACGATACTACTTAAACAGATTTATGCATAGACATGGAATCAATCTGGAAGTCTTTGTTTAACGTGTCAATAACTGGTTTTGTTTTTCTATCAAACAATAATTGTGTCATATCCGTTTTGGGGGATATTGGAAATATCGATGAACAATATAGCATGTATTTTGATTTCTTCCATCACAAAGATAAACACAATTTATATCAAAATGCACTTTACATATAATTGTCATTAATACCAATAGTCATTTAAAAAGGACGCCTAGCAGCCATTTACTAGCTGAAAGAACATACCTTAAACAGAGACAACATACAGAACCGACATTCATGCTAAATATATACATTTATCACAAAATAAACGCTGCAGGACTCATGCCATATTTTTTTATATTAACCTAGTGTAATATCACTTCCGAATTATCGCTAGGTACTTGCTCCGTGAGTACTTTCTGACTTGCCCGAATATATAATGACGTCGATTTGTCATGGTTAAATGACGTTAGTTTGAAACATTACGTTATACGATGACTCGTGGAAACTAATATGCCAAATTATTTCTTATTCCTTATAGAGATTATCTGTTTAATAGATGTTAAATATAAACTTTGTCTGATTTATGTGATAACTCAAATCTTACATTTATGCTCATTTATTGTTGGATTTATTATCATTGGATTTATTAGAATTGTTGGGAAAACTAATATAATGCTCGGCGGAGCGTCGCATAATACATTTTTTCTAACTCGTTTGTAAGCTCAGACAGACAGACAAACAGGCTGGCAGGCATACGAGACAGTGTGTGTATCTTCTAACAATAATAACAACCATTCTATCTCACATACTTGACATTTTTCTTAGCTCATATGACAGTAGATTGTTATATACATTTGCTGTTGAGATGCTAAAGAAATCCTAAGACAGTTTGTCATGAATGTAATGGAAGGAACAACTGTCAAATATTATAAAAAAGTAAAATGAGAAATCACTTGACAATAAGAATTGACTTTCTCTATCAAATTACTGTACGTTGTCGTTTCAGATCATTAGTTTGCCATTTAAGACGCACCTGGTGTCTGCCGCTACAAAGACCTTTTGAACGATTGATTATCCAGAGCTGGTGTCATATATCTGCTAGATATCTATACGTTAGCATTATCGGTTACTTACGAACAATACATCAGTCACATATATCTCATTTGTATACGAAGTCATTTCATTTTATAAGAAATAGTCATTTTTTAGTTTGTTTGAAGATTTAGCGTTATCTTAATGCTATCAAAAGCTTAGATTTAAACACTGTATCCTGGGATCCTTGAAGGTTAACAGCGCACTCGAGCACACCCATCAAGAAATCGTTAATTTTCTCACTTGAATCAGCGGTAAGAGATGAATGAGTAATATCATCATAAACAGGTATCTTAACAATATAAGATACGTTTAAACATTTAATAAATAATAACATTTCACGTGCTTTTTCTATATTTGATAAGTGTCAGCTAAATAAAACCTGAGGTTTATGTTCTTTATTAGTCTAGCATTTATTTTAGTGTCAATTTTAAATGTTGCAATTCGCGTTATAGACAATTTAAGTCAGTATATAGGGAAACATCCCTATAATTATCTAGAAAGGAAATCAGTCAATTAAAAAGCAACAAGTTAAAATTTAAAACTAACATTTTATTTGCTATTTCAAAGTGTCACAAGTTGTTCATTCAATCGAAAAAGACTCTTCATTTTATACTTGAATATGACGCATTTATACAAAACGACCTTAACCTCGGCCTTCAGTTTCTTTTTAAGTTTAATTAAATTCGATACTAATGTGAACATTAAAACAGATCAAATAAAAATCTATCTCAAATCACGTGACACATTTGATATGTCATCAATTACATTGACTTATCTTTGCACATTGAGATAAAAGTAGGAAATGCCTTTTCAATATAATGTGATTGCAGGTTTAAACAATAAACGCTTAGATATAAGGACATGGTTTATTAGAAAAACATCGTAATTTTACTATTTTTGAAATTTTATAAATCGATGTTTGCTTAGGACGTTGCTGCCAGAGAATTCAAAAGAAAAAAGAACTTTATTCTGACGACAAAGCGCAGACATTTCATAAATTTAAGCCATGTACCATGAAAAGAATTGTAATGATGTTTTTAATAAACCGCACAGGCGAACATGTGATTGATCTGGTGTAATAACTTGTTTTGTCATTCATTAAGATGCGTACGTGTGCATTAAATGTACATGTGTTAACTTTAATAGCCATTGTTAATAGTATAACTCAGATGAAAAAATCTATGTACTGTTCAATTATGCATAAACATTCAATAAAAAAACTTTAGGATTTCTAAATAAATGAACGCATTTCAAATTATAGCAATTTTATTTTAATAATATGTCATTTTGTATGATATTGCTTATTCTTTATATAGATTTTATCGTCGATTTTTGTTTATTCTGAAAAGAAATATAGGCTGAAGTTAAAACAATTTGAACTAAACTATATATGTATTAAAACTGGTTATCGTTTGCATTACTTGAACCTCGGCAAACATTCCAATTTAACGTAGCATTTCACTTTTGTTGAACATTTAGGAAATATAAATTAAATAATTGGCCAAAGGCATACTATCATCAGTGTTGTGGATTGATTTAATTTCAATTTGTAGAATGCTATTATTGGTGTCATGAACATGTTAAAAATGTGATTCGATGTAACCAAATAGTATAGCTACAAGCACTTTAAGACGTGTGAATACATCTGCATTCGAAAATGTGTGCAAATTAACACCCGTGAGTTACATTTTTAAACGAGTTTTTAAAATTTACACTCATCCGGGTTTTTTTTGGCAGCTGTTTGCTTCGAAAGTTAATTGAATCTTCCTTTAATTCGAACAAACCAAAAACAGTTTCAGGTTATTTCACGCGTCAACTGCCAATTTAGTAAATTTATAGATCAACACGAACTATTTCTATTCCAGAAAATAACCCCTGATAATAAAAACAATATCTACGTATTTACTGTGGTTTTGAATGTTGTAGGGGGTAAAATGAAATAAACATGAGTATGGTTAGGTTCTGTCGTCTTACGTTAGAATGTCATCAATGCTGTACTTGAGAAATTAAGCATAATACAAAAACTGACACCGTTGCTTTATTCGGCTTGGCGCATAAAATACAAGGTTAGTGTAGTTATGGAGTTGATTACTTAGGTGAGTTCTGAACAAAAAAATGATTTGATTAAAAAGGCATAAACAATTTGTTAAAATCTACGTATTTTAAATTAGGTGATCCTTATTCTTCACTATACATACTCAGTACTCTGTTTCATCTAACCTTTTTCATATACATTGCTTAAAGTATCGGCTTAATTTTGACTGGTTATTTATTACTTGATCATTATCAATGAAAGCAGTTTTTATTAAAATCAGGATCTCTGGGCTGCTATATTCAAGTATAATATACTGAAATTTATTGATGATTCAGGATACATTACAATAATATTTGTTAAATATATTAATAAATTTTATGAAAATGCTGATATGCTGTATATTACTCGGAGTTTGTTCCGCAACATTCTGATATACTCTACTTAAAACTGCATAATTTACGGAAGTTGCTTCAGACTATGTAATGCTAATATATATATATAAGTTGTTCATAATATATGGCGATTTTGTTCCGGAACATTCTATGCAATATAAATACTTTGGGTTTATAATATGAAGTTTTGGTTCCAGAACATTGTTTGCTACTATATAGTAGGTAAGCTATTTATCATATGAATTTTTCAAGGCATAAAATACTATGCTCCTATATACATAAGTAGTTCTTTATGGAAATTATGTAATACATTTTGTTGTAAGAAACATATTGTGAATTTCTAGTGAAACTGAATTGAAATTATAATGATTAACTAAGTAAACCTAACTTAAAGTAAGAACTATACGCAACCTTTACTGCTTTCGTAGAGAATATCGAATGTCTGTGTAAGTTGATAACACACTGCAGTTTTCCCAAGATAGTCTGTTAAAAGAATAGTTCATTACATCGTATGACATTAATTTCTACAGCAGTAAATCAAATATTTGTTTGATATTGGTTTTGTTAAGGTCTTTGATGTCACTGATTTAATAACACTGAAGTACAGATCATCAGAAAACATCAGACAACAGCCATATTGATAATATAAATAACAAAATAAAACTGATAACAGTGCGTCGTAATGAAATATTAAACGTATATGCAGGCCTATTTAATCGCTTCATCTGTATTAAGGTTACAGAATAAAGAATACAGAAAAGTTTATTAGATTCAAGCTTACATAGCTCATCATTATAACACAAAATACAATATTACATAAACGGTAACACAATTATGGATGAATGAAGTTATTAATCATATATAATCCTGTTTGTGTATGAAAGTGAAATATTCATAGGCATAATGCTATGGGGTGCTTCTATATTATATTTTAATTTGTATTTCGAAATTCTTGTCTAAATTTAAAGGCTTTAATAATACATTTAGCAATGTTATTAATACTTGTTTCGAAATACAATTGATGTACGACATGGATTGTCAACCTATCTGTATGAGGTGTACTCATCTCTGGAATATAGAGAATATAGAGAAGTTAACCATTAGAAAATGTTGATTGTGATACGAAGTTACATCACGGGGAATCAATGATACAATGTTATTTACATTTATACCACGGGAAACGGATTAAGCAATGTTGTTTACATTTATATAACGGAGTATTAACGATATAATGTTGTTAACATTTATAGCACGGGGTATTAACGATACAGTCTTGTTTACATTATATCCCTGGAAATTATTGATGCAATTTCGTTTATATTTATATCACGGGGAATCAATGAAGAATAATTATAATCCAGCCAATCGTCTAAATCAAGGAATAATTAGTTAAGTTGAAAAACATAATCGGAAATTTCTTTTCTTTTTAATATAAAGCGTTAGTTTTTTCCATCGAGGGCTAAAACATGATCAGTTAACCTTATTATAATCACTGTTTTCTGGGGTCCGGGAAGGTTAATAAGTACTAAAGCACATCAAATTTTGGCAATCAACAGATAACTATTCCACTTTTAACAGCGGTGAGAGACTTATAAAAATGAGAAGCAATGTCGTATATCAATCACCACGGAGACGGTTGCTGGAATTCGAACTCACGACCCCTATATCATTTGTAAGACGCTCTACCGACTAAACGAACCAGGCTCGGCCGACGAACAAACCGTTTATCAACAGCAATCATATTATATTTAATAAAATGATATTAATTTGATTATTTTAAACAGCAGATATATCATTTTAAGGTAAATAAACTGTTACAAGTACAACACATACATGTACATACTGAATACATAACCATAAGCTAAACCGTTAATTGATACACGTGAGCCCACTATACCCTACTCCCGCGTCGTCACACCAACCAACGAGACATTGTCAATAACAGCATTCCTGTTACACTTCTCGTTATTGACTTTTATCCGGCAATATCACATGTACATGTACCAAGGTCCATAGTTACTTAACTGATAAGCCGCACCCTGATATATCATTTGATACACTACATCTGACCAATTAACAGAATCAATTGGTTTCAATTACTTGGATCTTAAAAATATTCACATATTGTTTGACGTCATTACCGACTGAATATGACATCGATATGAAATAATTGACCAAAAAGTGGAAAATTAGTTTCGTTACATTACGTTGTTAATGTGGTTTCTTAGCAGCTTTCATTTACACATTTTGTGAATGGTTTTATATTTTATTGTCATTTATATATATATACATATATTGATATAATGCCGCTGTCTCGCTGTCTTACTATCATGCCTTATATATATACGTTGACTCTTTTTTAAACTTATATAATAAAACTTTTCAGTAGTTTATTGTACTTTCTTCTTTATGTTAATATGGTTATTTTGATACAGAGATTATCATATTAACTAAATTTACAGATTTATTGCACTTTGAATACCATTTTTATGTGTATCATTTCTTCTACAAGGCAGCCTAACATATAGGTATATTTTCTTTTGCTGGTTACTATATACATCTAAACGTATCTGTGCATGTTCGATTGTTTTTTGCTGTCTAGGAATTTGATTAAATCATAACAGATATATAGTTTACATCTATGTCAACAGTTTATGTAGTTATACAATTTGGACACTAAATACTGTATACATGTAATGAAAAATTTGAAAACAAAAGGACACGTTACATTATTAATCTTTAATGCTTCATGTAATCGTGATTATTTGAAATCTCTGAATACATTTTATGATTTAGTATTCAAATTTCCGCTGATTGCAAAAGTAACAAAAAATGCTTTTAAACAACCAAGCTTCGAAAAACGAGTCAAGTTGATATTTGCCAGGACACCATATTTTGTTTGTATATTATATGCAGAGATTGCGATCTAGTTGTACAAATTTGTCTGAAAAATAAAATTAAGTAATTCTAACTGACCACTCTATCAACAAATATATGCATCACTTAGCTTCTGCGTTCTTTGCTGAAGACATAGTATCTATATATCCTAAAAGTATACGTAATTTTGAAGAACATTTAGCGCCATTTTATGCCATCGAGGGCTAACATACGATCAGTCACTTTCCTAAGATAATGGATGGTTAACCAGTGCCGGAGTATACCATACTCCGTAATTAACTGATAACTTTCTCACTTGAATCAATGATGAGAGATAGTGACAATAGGACGCTATGTCCTATATCAAGCATATATCAATCATCCCGGTAACTGTGGCCAGGTGTCCCTTTGATCGATAGTCAGATGTGCTACCGACTGAGCTAACCGGGACCAGCACGTAATTCTAAAAAAAAATCATCAAAAACATGTCACGAGTCCCCATAGACAAGCAAATATATGTAACGCATGTTACTCATTGTAGTTACTTAATAATATATAAGACAATTGCAAATTTTGACAGTAATTGGATATGACAATTGTCTTTTACAGATCATTGAAGCGGCTGATACACACAGCGGATTTTAGACAGGATACATAAATTGACCTGGAAAATTAAATAATCATCCTAGCAAAGGCAAGTGAAGAACCTTATAATAAACTTCATGTGCTATGTCACGACATAGTCATTTCATGTATTTGTTTCGATTCAGTTATTAAACGAATAGGTTGTTAATTTCAGTTAAAAAATATATAAACTAGTTCTTGCAGATATACATTTGAGATTTTGTTTTTAAATACAGCTGAATACGTTAACAATAACGTATTTAACCATGTGTTTGATCTTGTGTATTGGTGGCCGATGCATGTGATTGTCTATAAGCATATGCAACTTTTGTATGTTTAAGTCCAATGAGAGACAAACTAATCACCATATATAAATAAATTTAAATAGCGCGATATTTTGACAGAAAAAAAACGAAAACAGATTAAAACATTTCACCCCCTTTACATTGCCATTGTAGTGTCTCTTTCCAAGCCTTTCTTCATCAGATATGAATCCGTGTTGCATAGACGCTTTAAATGAACTATTTTTATGTATTAATCATTTAAGTAAATGGACTGATATGAATAGATTCAATGTTTCAATGCAGACAGTCGAAATCCAATAACGGATAGTTAACTGTTTCAAACGTTCATATCGAGCCTCAATTTATATGAGCGGCTATACTTTTATTCTTGCTCAAGTACTTTTATTGCCAGTATATTGCACTGTTATTTCCATATGAAAGGAAGGGGAAATTATTCAATACAAATTATGGTTGTTTTAAAAGTCAGTTGGAAATAAAATACGATAGTTCGTGTAAATGAATGTATGGTTTAAAATTTTGTTAATTAGTAAACGCAAGTTTGAAATACTCGTACCATGAAGTTTCCAGTTGATATGAAATACGTTTTGTGAAATGTGTGTCGTCATGGTGAATAACATGTGAATAAAAAGGTTAATTTATGGTGAATAAAAAGGTAAATTTATGGTGAATTAACTTAAAGGTAAATCAATAAAAAATGAAGGTTTATTAAAAAGATAAGTATGTTATCGTATGTTTTGGTGACGATGTCTATCATGTATTAGACGGTTAACTCAGTATGGTACGTAAATCATAAAGTAATTGAAAAATAAAATGTAATGGGTATTTAAAATTTAAAATTTGCAATATTACATGTATTACAATCAATTGATAAGTACATCTAGTACATGAGGCAGTATGTCATTAGAAATGAACATCCTAATGTATCAGTGATTTCGAATGTTTTTAAATTATTGAAATACTGTGTTTAATATTTTACTTTGATTGCGTCATATTGCGACTGTGTTAAAAGTATTGTAAGCGCCGCAACACTGGAGTATCATGCCGCAGACACTTGGTATGATACCGCACCAAGTCACAATATACCAACATCGGGCCGGCCAGACCTAGAAATGTCCTATTAATGCTGAATGCTAAGCAAAATGGCTTCTAGAACCGTTCTTCAAATATTTTGGTATGATCCGACCGAGGGTCGAATCTACGGCATTTCGCATGCGAGATTGACGCTCTATTACAAGACCATCGCTGTTATCCAAACAGGCATACACATTGTTATTGTATATGCTTAACTTAATACATACAAAAACAATTAACTCACCATAATAATTGCAGTCTGCTTTGTTTTTTATAAAATAAAACAAATATAAAATGTTTGTTTTATTATAGTATCACTCCTACTGAAATAGCCAACAACGATGTGATTATGATACAACTTTATGTTGTACACATTTACTTCCCAAAACCTATCCAAGTTGGACATTTGGTTATCACCAATTTAACTAGGCAACCGGTCACATAAACAAAGTACCAGTGCTTCTCCCAGGATTCAAACCTTCGACCTGTCACTTTAAAGGCGGTCGGTTGAACCAATATGCCATGAAAGAGGTATAAAATTTGTTTTGAACTGATTTTCATTCCCCATAGTTCTATTAAGTGATATTATATTCTGGTAAACAGGCATATTTGGTATGGATAAATACATCGCAATTTATCTCATTTGCATCGATAATAAAACCGAAATTGTATGATACGTGCTAATCTTTTAAAGCATTGTCGGATAAATCCCTTGGTGAAACGTCCGGGAAATCTAATCCAAGTGTCCAGTTAATGAACAAACGTCTCCTGGGATATGTATTTGCTGTCACGTGCCCACAAAGCGGCACAAACTATATAACATATATCGATGTTCTGAAACAAGGTTAGCGTGCTCTTTAGGGTGTTTTTTCTAGTGGTATCAAAATCCCCTCGAAGTCTGATAATTAATTGAACAGACGCCGTTTTAATATAGCATATTCGGCAGCTCGTTACAAACGTACATGTATAATTAGTGATTGGTAATGACGAATGGGGAGGATATTGATACATGAAGTATGCATATTCAATGTTTGGGGGACTCCTTAGCATTTGTTTGAGTCGTACTGCGGTTTTTTATAAGACTTTAGTCAAAATAACATTTTTTAACATACAGTATTTGTACCGAGCTGGCCAGTGAGTCATCTTAAAATGGTTGAGAGGCTACCAGACCACGGTAGCTGGTATCGTCGGATACCCACAGGTGTCATTTCTGATACTCTCAATCCATCACCCGTGGGAAATTACAGATGTATGTAAAGATATACAACTTGACATGTGAAAATAAGAAGAATGCGATTTTTTTTTCTAAATATATCTTTGGTCCAGAAATAATACATATTTTCCCTTAATTGACTCTAGTGGTATGTGCTGTTTCTATTTATAGCGGTGAAAAGAAATTTATCCTCAAAAATTCCTTAAAGCAACTGATTAAAAAATCAACGTACTCAACTGTGCTGCTATTTAACAAGTCCTGTCATGAGAACTGGATTCGTTCTACAGATTAAGAAACATGGCTATATTTGTAGTGATGTGACACTACCATAACGAAGAATGACACTAAATGACAACGGGGCGTAGTAAAGTTTTTTGTATTTAGTTTCTACACCTTCTTCAAACATTACAGACTCTCGAAAGGTTAATCACCGCAATCAATCAACTGTGAACATGACTCTTGCGAATATAGCATAGTTTTACATGGAGAGGACTAAATCAAGATTGATAAGCTCGCCACTGATCTTGATTAACTATTCTCAAACACTGATTTCTAAATGCAGGAAAATGTTTCCACATAACGGAATGAAGACATGTTTGATTTATGAATTCATGAACACATGATGAGATGAAATCAATGAGTTAACCGATAACAAACGAGCATGTATTGAATAACAAATTGGTGACAATTAAGAGATATCTTTCTTGCTAACATTCATTTAAAAATTTAGCGGTGAAACAATGTCGATATAAAACTGTATTATAAATATAGCTTTAGAAAATAGTGGTAGCAGTACTATAACTTGTGTATATCTTAACAGTTATATCAGAATGTGTAGTATTAATAGTATAAGTAGTAACAGTAGTAGTAGTAGTAGTAGTAGTAGTAGCAGTAGTAGTAGTAGTAGTTGTTGTAGCATTTGTAATAGTAGTAGTAGTAGTAGTAGTAGTAGTAGTAATAGTTGTGGTAGTAATAGTAGTAGTAGTGGAGGTAACAGATGTTGTAGTAGTAATAGTATAAGAAGAAGTAGTGGTAGCATTTGTAGTAGTATAAGAAGTAGTATTAGTAGTAGTGGTAGTAGTAGTGATATTAGTAGTAGTAATAATAGTAGTAGTATAAGTAGTATTAGAAGTATTAATGGTTGTAGTAGTGGTAGAAGTAGTGATATTAGTAGCAGTAGCAGCAGCAGTAGTAGTAGTATAAGTAGAAGTATTAGTAGTTGTTGTAGCAGTCATAGTAGTACTAGTATTGGTAGTGATAGTAGTTGTTGAGATTTAAACCACGTGTTGTAAATAACCATACATAATGTAAAATACTTAAAGGGCAAATTTCACACAATGTTGTGAGTCAGATTTTATCATTTGTATCTGTTATAAAAAAATTGAAGCTTTAACCAAATTGTTAACGTTAATAATTTGTAACAAGCATGATTATAGTATATATTACCTATTTATTTTTAAATACACTGAATTGTTAATGCAATTCTCATGACGGCAAACCTAATGTTTTCTTTATATTCATCAATGATTTTGACACGTTCAATTTGTAAATGGTAATCACGTGGTCCCTTTAATGTCTCACTAGACCCAATGTCATGCCGTCTTCTGGCCTCATAGCTTCTCAGTTATTGCCATGTATGTTTCTGCCACGTGTTGTAAATGAACATGTATATCTTAAACGTTTAAAAGTAAATAATGCTACTTCAAACCATACTATATACCTTTAGAGCTGTTCTGCTTTCAGTATTAAATTTAAGGTTGATTTAAGGCGAACCAGCAATGAACATTGTCTCACCCTCACTTCATCACTTGTTAAAGGTAATTCTCAGCACACATCAAATTTAAGGTAAATCTATGGGGAACCAGAAAATGAACACTGTCTCACCCTCACTTCAGCAAGCATCGTTAGTGGTTATTTTTAGTGCACCATTTAATGAGAACATTCAGGATCAATTTACTGGTAAAGTTCAGAAGGATGTACACACCCAATTTCTTAACCATCTGTATTAAACAATAATATATTTGTGAGGGACTATATATCCATGGATCATTTTATGACAGTTGTGTTTGTTTTTATTAATGTAATTGCCGGTTAAAGGCATTTTATTAAATAAATGTGTTTAACATTTTACATTTAACGATGTACAGTATATTATTATAGCTATAAACTTAAAGCCCATACTGAACAGAACTAAAATTGTATACGATTTTGCTGATAACATTTGATAATGACCAGAAACCAACTTTCATTAATAGTTTGTAGAGCGATACTGATGGGTTAAAACATGGACATGATTAGGAACGACAATGTATATTAACGATCGATTCCTCGCCTTGGAAAACGATCGCACAAAAGCCATGTTGGACGGAGCGGATGATCAAATGAATGTGTTTAATAAAGAGATGTATAACACCAATTTAGACGCATTTCCTTCAAGCATTAAATTAACTGTAGTGCACAAAAGATTTGTTTGCCCATTTCGTAATATATATAATTGACTTTGTTTGGAATACTCAGTATAACATGTTCAATCAAGTTGAAAAATACATTCTGACAAGAAGTTGATGGAACTGTAATCAAAACATAATCCATGAAGTTTGTTTCAAATACAATGATTGCCTAACAGTAAATATATGTCTGGCACAGATAAAACAAAGATACCACTATCAAATTGAACAAAATGTATTTGATGTATTTGGCAAACTTCACTATTTTCTTATTAATCATATTTTTGTGACTTACTTTGTAATGGCATACAATATGACATATATCATAGTTGCAGACGTCTTGTTAGCTTGTTACATTGATCAAAATCAATATCAGCCCAAAAGTCAAAATTAAAGTAAAAACTAAGGTTACACAATATATCATAATTATGTTTATGATTGACATGTTGCTTATTAAATTCAGGATGTTCATATTTAAGGTACATACGCGCACAGTATGGACATTTATTGGAATCAAGACGGGACTGTGTATCTCTTCATTTAAAGTCGCAATTAGTCGTTATTGCATGCAACATTGAATTCGATAATTTGACAATAATAGTAATAGTTTATATACGTTACACAGTTGAAATACTGACAGCAGCAGTATATCTCCTCTCTTTGCATACATTTCAAATGGTGAAAGCATTATACATATAAGATTTATTGATTCAAGTAACACAATAATTTTAAATCATTCAACCATTATATACGCCTATTGCTTTCAACATTAACGTATTCATACCTGTATATGTTATCAAAGTAAAAAATAGTATATGTATAACATTAGAAAGAATGTATAAAACAGAGACACTACAAGATACACATATAATACAATGCCAAATCATGATTTTATAAAGGTGACGACGAGGATTGTAGATACGTAAATTCGGTCATTGTATTAATATGTCCTGGTATACGTACTTAGAAATTAAACAAACCCAGAAATTAAAAGCGTAAAAAGTAACACACATGAAATAAAACATTATTATTATATCTGGAAGTTAGGTCGAAAACATTTGTGTCTTTTAAAATCTTTGTTTCGTATTTAGATACCTCTTCATGCTTTTATGTACATTCATAGTGAAGTCTATACATTGTAAATGAACACTTAAATTTAAATAATGCTCTACTGATTTTATAAGTGTAATCATCTGCATTTTTATATGTGCGCTGTTACGGACATAAAACGAAATCATCTTATCAAAACTATGTAAACCAATGTATATGACAAGTTTTGAAAATATCTCTACTTTCAAGTATTAAATGTTATTATAAAACAATCGTGCATTGCACGAACACATCATTTCAAATGTGATATACATGAGAGAGGTCGATTATTGTCTCTGATTAAGTGGGTTCCATCGACCGCCATGGCTATGTGTTGTGCCATTACGAGCAATCTGAACTCTTCCTGCACTGTACTTGTTCTACCAAGAAAAAAACTGTCGGTGTGATTTTTCTTAGTTGTAAGAATCGGTTTCACAATCGATGTGAACTAAATAAGTTTAAAACACTGATACGATGTAAGGTACAAATCAGAATATTCCTATTGCCTTTTTGTTTGTTTCATTACATCGCATTCTGATCTATAGCAGATAAACTTGCAATAAGGCTGGCAGTTTGATACTGTTGATACGTAGTAATCGGATATGGAAATATATAATGTCATCATTTTGTATAAATGATCAAACATACAATACAATCCTTCTCAAAATGATGATACAATGCGATATTCAGGCTTGTTATTATATATGATTATTTGGAGTATTGAGCAGAAATAGTGCATTGATCAGCCAAAGCTATACATTATAGGGTGTTTGCAATGACAATAGCTATTCATAAAACAAAGTCTGCTATGATCTGTTCTTGGACGCGTTTTGATCCATTTGTCAAATATGATAATATATATATATATGTATGTATGATACACATGTATTTTAAATTACCATATCTATGGTAGGTGAGATCATGTTGTATTATATTTGTGTTTTTTTTACATGACTTTTGAATATGATTCCTGTTTGCATACGCAAAAACCAGTGCACCACCTTTTCCACTTTCAGTCTTGCTTTCATTTAAATGTATTCGATACACTTTATATCATGAAACTAATATTGTAACGGTTTAATTTTACAAAACCACTGTCATTCGTATGTTTGTGTGTTTATCTCATATACCAGATTGGCATGCGTGCCTATTTGATATTGGAAATAAATCGTACCATATACCATAGTTCAAAATCCAATATTTATTAGTTGCTTCAAAGACATCTAGATTTGGAGTTATAATAAATTCCAGTTTGAATAAAGAAAAATACATCTGTTCTCTACAAATAGATTTATGTTACTTTAATACTATTTTATGTACCGTTTTAAGACGTCGACAGTTGTTATGACAGCTGGAGTTATACAAATTTTATGACAGCTGCTGTAATACAAATGTTATGTCAACTTGTGTAATACAAATGCTACATGTGTGTCAACTGATGTAGTATAAATGTTATGTCAACTCATGTATAACAAATTTTGTGCCAACTGGTGTAATAAAATGTGTATGTCAACATGTGTAATACAAATATTTTGTCAACTGGTTTAATACAAATATCATGTCAACTGGTTTAATACAAATGATTTGCAGTCGCTGGTTTCAGTACCTACTTCAAAGCTATTTTTAAAAAGAAAACAAACTTATGTTTTTGAAACTAAACTGTTAACCGTTTTTATCACAATCAAGTAAAGATCATACATTCCCATCTAAAAACATCGAAGACAAAAACAAAATAAGACAATGTTACGTGTGAAACTAAGTGCGCCTGAGTTGACCGTTTACAATCGATTTGAATTAGGTTGTAGCTGGAACATTTAACTTCATTATTGCTTTCCTTAATGTCACGTCATTTCAACAACTTCCCGCTTTCGGTATCAGAAATCGGAAGTATATGGAAAAAAAAACGGAAAAGCTAAAGATGTATATTCCGCAGCTTTGCTAAATACATTTTATCTCTAGCATATGTGTAACGTCTACGGGGACATTCTCTTATAATATGGCCACATTAGTCGCGACCTGACAATTACCGACGTCAAGACGATAAATGCATATGAAGATGAACTGCTCCCTTGGTGATATCAATGTGAGGGAATAACTACTAAATGGTACAACGATGGGTCAGTTTAATATAAATATATTCAGAAAGAACGTTAAAACTATGTCAAAGATATTTTTTGAAGTATATAAATATCTATATAAGTTTTATGAGTGTCACTTAAATTTAAGCTGAATTTAGTAGATGGAAAGTTTTTTTTTATTTTACTCACAAAACCAGTAAATGTTCCTGATTGTCTAAAGGGAATTTGAATGGATTTAAATTAATTAATTTCCAATATTAAGGAACAACAATAAATAACAGAGCACAAGATTTAATGACCAAGTTATTAGATGAATGTAACTTAAAATTGTCATCCATTTTTACAATTACATTAATTTGGTCAGTTTGACACATCATATAAAAATGTAATGCTTACGAAAGTATGCTCATTTAGAAATTAATAGATATAATACATGAAATACTTTTTGTAGCATTTTTATATAAGATGTTATTTAAATGATATTATATATACATTCGTTTTAAGGGTTAGGGTTCAAAATAAACAAAATTGTACATATTATGCAATGTTCAAACAAAAGCCATTTGGGTGAAAACGGCATGATAATATTCATTAACCATTACATAAATAATTAATTACATGCGTAAACGACATTTATTTGAGTGAATACTCGTACATCATTAGTAGGATAAAGTTCCATTTGAACATCACATTTGATTTATTTTTCCGCAAAAATTAGTCTTGAGACTCAGCGAAGCAATTTATGTAATACAATTTTCCCCAGTAACGATTGATTTGGTCGAATTTACAAATATCATCGATATAACAAACTTCATTTAAACACATCAATCAAAAGTATATCGTAGTTATCAAATAAAGATGAAAGAGAGTCACTTTTGTCACAAAATATCTTAGTTTAGCATAGTTTATACATGTGTATGTAAGTTGAAAAATAATAAGTGTATCCGCTGTCACAAACACGAGTAATATGCCATGTTAATAAGGGGATTCTTACGTTATAGACAATGTATTTTGACTTAACGGAATATGATGAACTTTAAATACATCCAAGGTTAAGTTTTAACTAATGTATTTTAGCTTGATTGCAAGGAAAGCTCAGAGTTTATATGAGCGCCTCACAAGTCCATTTCCTGGGTAGAACCAGTACTGAGTGATATCATCGTGACGAGCTGGTGATCTATCCCATAATCCACTGCACTTCTGACCATATTCAAATCATTTTATTTAACACATTTTTTGTTTTTAGAATTACTTGAGTTTGCAATTGATATTTTATTATCGAATAATAATATTCAAATATGCTTAATCCACTTTAATACCAGACCGTGTGATATCGAATGTGTATGCAACACGCATACATATATTGCAAACAACAAAATACATAAACACACTGTGCGTGCGTGCCTCCTCCTCGTTAACCTAATGAATACATAGACGCACAACAATACCAACGCGAGTAAGTTTATTCGCTATTATAACGTAAAGTGTAATATATGGCAATCTTTGTAAGCATCATTAGATACGCAGATACCTTGGCAATGAATGTGTGACCAGTAATTTGCATTCAAACGAGTTAATTGATTATTAAACGTACGAATCCATCAAGTAGATTAAGTATGTATATATAGTATATATTGAGTATAGTTTAACCTATTTTGAATAATATTGCTCTGATCAAATGATAGAAGAAAAAATAAACTTGATTGCAAAATCTCAAAACAAATGTTGTTTTTTTTTCTTTATCAAACATATTCAAACATATAGCAGCAATGATTGATAAGTGCCATTTTATTTAGATCATTTGATTCAAATTACTTACATTTTGTGGGTTTTTTTAAATATGTAGAGAACATTTGTCAATGGCAACATCTTTTTATCTTATACGTTTATTTTCTATTTCTTTCTCGCTTTTTCTTCCTTACACCAAGAAATAGCTGTCTTCATTTATATGGATGAACACAAATAGAAGTGCCTTCCGATAGATCATTTTAAGCGCCCACTTATTTATAAGAAACCATAAGTTCAGTACTTTTAGGTAAAGTTTACTTATTTGACCAAAATCTATCGCTAGCGCCCTCTAGCGACATTCTGTGGTTTATATTAAACAAACAAATTGGTCTCTGCTGAAGTTCACCCAGGCAATCATGTTGTTTGTTCAACGTTGAAAAAAGATTTATATAGCGACATATCTCTTCCCCTAGGTTGTTTTTGTCTAAGTAAATATCGTTTCTGAAGTCTGAAAAACAAATCAACCAAACATTTATTTTTGAAATGCTAAGCTTCATTTAGTTCCGATAAAGATGTAAAATTGCGGCGTTGTTAAGAAGTATTTAATTATTACGTATACGTATTAATATACATAATTGTAAAGCATCAATCAATTGGCAGTAGAAGGGTAATTATATTATTCTTGATGAATTCATTAGTGATTCATCAAATATAATCACAAATGTTGAATTATTAGTAATATTATGTTGTTGTTTTGTATAACCTATCTGATGACTACTAGTTTGCAATTGTAAATATTCAAAAGGGAATAAACTTGAACAAAATTCAAAAAGCATATAAAATGACTTATTAGTTAATACATCGACAATTACCATTCTTCGTATTTCTAACCAACTACAGTAGGTGTAAACATTCTACGGCGTCTCGTCCAATATGTTTTTATCACAATAAATACTCGTACAATATATTCTCATATTGTACAAAACACTGTAAAATAACCTTATAATATATTTTTAACCATTTAGGAGTTGACTAACTTAAGATGTGGAGTGTCTCATGAAATTCCATCAAAGGAATTGATTTACATCCGCATTGCTTCGTTTGTACTTTACGGCAAATATCTCGAACATTGTCATTCAAAACTGTTTCTCTGGACAAAAACAGAACTCGATATGAACATTTGTGTTTCTACTATTGATGAATTACCGACGTTTTGTTAATATTGCGGTTAGATTTTAGACATGTTCGATTGACAGCCTTTGTCATGATAGTTGGAGTGATAACCAAGATAACTGTGATAATCGATGAGAAACAAATAAAGCATGGCTAGTCTGCTTTAAACTTAATATGTTTCCTTTTCTCAGTTATCACATCATGAAACTCCGCCATAATAAATCATCTTTATCTCATCATGCTGGTGTACATACACACGTTTAAACAACACGTCTTCTTCTTACTGTACAACTGATCTAAGACAAGGACCTACTAAAGCCATTTATACAGTTGCAGCATGTTGCAGCACATTTATTTCGTATATGATATTTATTATTTTGAAAAATATCAAATGTCACTTAGATGAATGGTTTTATTTTGTGCCTGAGGAAAAGGTGTATACTGCTTTCTTTCGGACAAATCTCACAAGAGAGTAACTTTATTCTATGGGCATTATAACACACAGCTATGTTTTTTCATCATTTTTTTTTATTGTTTAATTATTGTTAATTATTTACCTTTTTTTAAACTTTTGTCATTTTTTTGTTTTGTTTTTTAACTGTTGTCATGATTTCCTATATATGACAAATTGCTACAGATAGATATTATCAAATAGTGTATAAAATACCATTTAAACCAACAATGTCTATGAACTGCATACATACAATTATCACTTATAAGAGAAAGTGAGACATTCAGCAAAATATAAACATAGTATATATGATGATAATACTGGTAATACATACAATATATACATATAAAGAAAGTGAGAACATAGTGTTAGTAAAACTGACAAAATGAATTTTAAATCCCACCTCGCGCTTTCCCCGTAATCATATCATAAAACGAGGCAAGCTACGTCTTCGTACACATTCGAAAACATTAACATATATATATATAGCGTAATAAGTACATTAATATAAATAAGATGTAGGCACAGTGAATATTTGTGACCAATACAATTGCAATAGATACATGTAAAGATGAAATAACAAAATATGAGTGTGCAATCTAAAACACAAACACAGCTGTACATGTTACATGGGCATATTAAAGCGTGGACTTTATATTTTGAATATCATCCAATCTATGCCAAGTTATATTTTGTATTTGTCTAAAATTTACTCGGATCCTATTCCAATTACGACATTGTACTTAGGAAGATATACTTCCATCTAGCTTTAAGAATGTTGTTGCGGACAAAACACGCTCAATTCAACAAATCCAAGAGATATATTTGTTTAAAAGATCGTGTTAACGATATCCCTTCGATTACTGTTTTTGTCTGTGCCTAAACAAACATTATTCAAATTACATGGTTTTTAAGATAATATGAGAATACTCCTCCACATTCTAATATTTTTTTCTAAGAACAATAGATTGAGACAAACATCTGAACAATATTTTTATGTTGGTACACACATCTTACAATTATTTGTAGGTGTCCATATTATACGCCTGATACACTGTATTGAGATTGGTTTGACCAAATCAGGAATAGTCTAGTTACGTTTACATCCCGTGGCTAAAATACCAGACAGAGAGTTATTGCAGATAATTTGTTTGGGAAGAGTATGTGTAACCAACCTGTAACATTTATCAATACAATTATATCGAGACGAGTTTTATACAGACTGCGAGAATGGAAATATGTAATCGTTTAAAGTATATAAAAAGTTCCTATTAATAAAACTGCTCCTGCGTCCGGGCATCGTGTGTACTGTGTGTTGGTCGAATGCCAGAAGGTTCAGCCACGAAAAGAATGTTTTTAGTAGAGCTCTTACTTAGCATAGAAGGCCAGCTTTAGACTTACAATCAAAGTTACACAAGCAACATTACATAACAAATTTAAACGATTCACAAAATCGTTTGAATGAGAAGTTACCTATTGATAAAATATCTAAACTATCCAGTTGCCGAAAATTAACAGGAAACAAAACAATTGTAATAAATATTCACATTTTTTTTTAAAAGTTACATCTAAAACATACTGTACAAATTCAAAATACTGCAGTTAGTGTTAGATGTTTTAACCTACGTCAATAGGTTGACATATTTTGCATATATTCATCATGCACAAAAGGTGTAAACAATATTACTTTGCCACCAATACTTTATGTGACATTTTTCGGAAATATTTTTTTTTTCAGTAGTTACTCATATTTTTAAAAACCGCGTGACGCTTTATTAAGAAAATTAATACTTGCTTAGCATACACGTGTATAGAATAGAGAATCTATGGACAAATAAATATGGACATCGACACGCGCAAACAAGTTGCCGTAAATGCTTAATATACAGTATAACACTTGAACCATATGACTCAACATAATAGCATATAAATCATGCGGGGACATGCAAACGCATACAAAAAAAAACTAGATATAATACAGGATATATTAGCACTGGGTTCACCCATAACAACTGTTGGAGTGATAACCAGGATAACTGTGATAATCGATGAGAAACAAATAAAGCATGGCTAGTCTGCTTTAAACTTAATATGTTTCCTTTTCTCAGTTATCACATCATGAAACTCCGCCATAATAAAGCATCTTTATCTCATCATGCTGGTGTACATACACACGTTTAAACAACACGTCTTCTTCTTACTGTACAACTGATCTAAGACAAGGACCTACTAAAGCCATTTATACAGTTGCAGTATGTTGCAGCACATTTATTTCGTATATGATATTTATTATTTGGAAAAATATCAAATGTCACTTAGATGAATGGTTTTATTTTGTGCCTGAGGAAAAGGTGTATACTGCTATCTTTCGGACAAATCTCACAAGAGAGTAACTTTATTCTATGGGCATTATCACACAGCTATGTTTTTTCATCATTTTTTTTTATTGTTTAAATATTGTTAATTTATTTTACCTTTTTTAAACTTTTGTCATTTTTTTGTTTTGTTTTTTAACTGTTGTTATGATTTCCTATATATGACAAATTGCTACAGATAGATATTATCAAAAAGTGTACTAAAATACCATTTAAACCAATAATGTCTATGAACTGCATACATACAATTATCACTCAAAAAGAGAAAGTGAGACATTCAGCAAAATATAAACATAGTATATATGATGATAATACTGGTAATACATACAATATATACATATAAAGAAAGTGAGAACATAGTGTTAGTAAAACTGACCAAATGAATATTAAATCCCACCTCGCGCTTTCCCCGTAATCATATCATAAAACGAGGCAGCTACGTCTTCGTACACATCCGAAAACATTAACATATATATATAGCGTAATAAGTACATTAACATAAATAAGATGTAGGCACAGTGAATATTTGTGACCAATACAATTGCAATAGATACATGTAAAGATGAAATAACAAAATATGAGTGTGCAATCTAAAACACAAACACAGCTGTACATGTTACATGGGCATATTAAAGCGTGGACTTTATATTTTGAATATCATCCAATCTATGCCAAGTTATATTTTGTATTTGTCTAAAATTTACTCGGATCCTATTCCAATTACGACATTGTACTTAGGAAGATATACTTCCATCTAGCTTTAAGAATGTTGTTGCGGACAAAACACGCTCAATTCAACAAATCCAAGAGATATATTTGTTTAAAAGATCGTGTTAACGATATCCCTTCGATTACTGTTTTTGTCTGTGCCTAAACAAACATTATTCAAATTACATGGTTTTTAAGATAATATGAGAATACTCCTCCACATTCTAATATTTTTTTCTAAGAACAATAGATTGAGACAAACATCTGAACAATATTTTTATGTTGGTACACACATCTTACAATTATTTGTAGGTGTCCATATTATACGCCTGATACACTGTATTGAGATTGGTTTGACCAAATCAGGAATAGTCTAGTTACGTTTACATCCCGTGGCTAAAATACCAGACAGAGAGTTATTGCAGATAATTTGTTTGGGAAGAGTATGTGTAACCAACCTGTAACATTTATCAATACAATTATATCGAGACGAGTTTTATACAGACTGCGAGAATGGAAATATGTAATTGTTTAAAGTATATAAAAAGTTCCTATTAATAAAACTGCTCCTGCGTCCGGGCATCGTGTGTACTGTGTGTTGGTCGAATGCCAGAAGGTTCAGCCACGAAAAGAATGTTTTTAGTAGAGCTCTTACTTAGCATAGAAGGCCAGCTTTAGACTTACAATCAAAGTTACACAAGCAACATTACATAACAAATTTAAACGATTCACAAAATCGTTTGAATGAGAAGTTACCTATTGATAAAATATCTAAACTATCCAGTTGCCGAAAATTAACAGGAAACAAAACAATTGTAATAAATATTCACATTTTTTTTTAAAAGTTACATCTAAAACATACTGTACAAATTCAAAATACTGCAGTTAGTGTTAGATGTTTTAACCTACGTCAATAGGTTGACATATTTTGCATATATTCATCATGCACAAAAGGTGTAAACAATATTACTTTGCCACCAATACTTTATGTGACATTTTTCGGAAATATTTTTTTTTCAGTAGTTACTCATATTTTTAAAAACCGTGTGACGCTTTATTAAGAAAATTAATACTTGCTTAGCATACACGTGTATAGAATAGAGAATCTATGGACAAATAAATATGGACATCGACACGCGCAAACAAGTTGCCGTAAATGCTTAATATACAGTATAACACTTGAACCATATGACTCAACATAATAGCATATAAATCATGCGGGGACATGCAAACGCATACAAAAAAAAACTAGATATAATACAGGATATATTAGCACTGGGTTCACCCATAACAACTGTTGGAGTGATAACCAGGATAACTGTGATAATCGATGAGAAACAAATAAAGCATGGCTAGTCTGCTTTAAACTTAATATGTTTCCTTTTCTCAGTTATCACATCATGAAACTCCGCCATAATAAATCATCTTTATCTCATCATGCTGGTGTACATACACACGTTTAAACAACACGTCTTCTTCTTACTGTACAACTGATCTAAGACAAGGACCTACTAAAGCCATTTATACAGTTGCAGTATGTTGCAGCACATTTATTTCGTATATGATATTTATTATTTTGAAAAATATCAAATGTCACTTAGATGAATGGTTTTATTTTGTGCCTGAGGAAAAGGATGTATACTGCTATCTTTCGGACAAATCTCACAAGAGAGTAACTTTATTCTATGGGCATTATAACACACAGCTATGTTTTTTCATCATTTTTTTTATTGTTTAATTATTGTTAATTTATTTTACCTTTTTTAAACTTTTGTCATTTTTTGTTTTGTTTTTTAACTGTTGTCATGATTTCCTATATATGACAAATTGCTACAGATAGATATTATCAAAAAGTGTACTAAAATACCATTTAAACCAACAATGTCTATGAACTGCATACATACAATTATCACTCAAAAAGAGAAAGTGAGACATTCAGCAAAATATAAACATAGTATATATGATGATAATACTGGTAATACATACAATATATACATATAAAGAAAGTGAGAACATAGTGTTAGTAAAACTGACAAAATGAATATTAAATCCCACCTCGCGCTTTCCCCGTAATCATATCATAAAACGAGGCAGCTACGTCTTCGTACACATCCGAAAACATTAACATATATATATAGCGTAATAAGTACATTAACATAAATAAGATGTAGGCACAGTGAATATTTGTGACCAATACAATTGCAATAGATACATGTAAAGATGAAATAACAAAATATGAGTGTGCAATCTAAAACACAAACACAGCTGTACATGTTACATGGGCATATTAAAGCGTGGACTTTATATTTTGAATATCATCCAATCTATGCCAAGTTATATTTTGTATTTGTCTAAAATTTACTCGGATCCTATTCCAATTACGACATTGTACTTAGGAAGATATACTTCCATCTAGCTTTAAGAATGTTGTTGCGGACAAAACACGCTCAATTCAACAAATCCAAGAGATATATTTGTTTAAAAGATCGTGTTAACGATATCCCTTCGATTACTGTTTTTGTCTGTGCCTAAACAAACATTATTCAAATTACATGGTTTTTAAGATAATATGAGAATACTCCTCCACATTCTAATATTTTTTTCTAAGAACAATAGATTGAGACAAACATCTGAACAATATTTTTATGTTGGTACACACATCTTACAATTATTTGTAGGTGTCCATATTATACGCCTGATACACTGTATTGAGATTGGTTTGACCAAATCAGGAATAGTCTAGTTACGTTTACATCCCGTGGCTAAAATACCAGACAGAGAGTTATTGCAGATAATTTGTTTGGGAAGAGTATGTGTAACCAACCTGTAACATTTATCAATACAATTATATCGAGACGAGTTTTATACAGACTGCGAGAATGGAAATATGTAATTGTTTAAAGTATATAAAAAGTTCCTATTAATAAAACTGCTCCTGCGTCCGGGCATCGTGTGTACTGTGTGTTGGTCGAATGCCAGAAGGTTCAGCCACGAAAAGAATGTTTTTAGTAGAGCTCTTACTTAGCATAGAAGGCCAGCTTTAGACTTACAATCAAAGTTACACAAGCAACATTACATAACAAATTTAAACGATTCACAAAATCGTTTGAATGAGAAGTTACCTATTGATAAAATATCTAAACTATCCAGTTGCCGAAAATTAACAGGAAACAAAACAATTGTAATAAATATTCACATTTTTTTTTAAAAGTTACATCTAAAACATACTGTACAAATTCAAAATACTGCAGTTAGTGTTAGATGTTTTAACCTACGTCAATAGGTTGACATATTTTGCATATATTCATCATGCACAAAAGGTGTAAACAATATTACTTTGCCACCAATACTTTATGTGACATTTTTCGGAAATATTTTTTTTTCAGTAGTTATTCATATTTTTAAAAACCGCGTGACGCTTTATTAAGAAAATTAATACTTGCTTAGCATACACGTGTATAGAATAGAGAATCTATGGACAAATAAATATGGACATCGACACGCGCAAACAAGTTGCCGTAAATGCTTAATATACAGTATAACACTTGAACCATATGACTCAACATAATAGCATATAAATCATGCGGGGACATGCAAACGCATACAAAAAAAACTAGATATAATGCAGGATATATTAGCACTGGGTTCACCCATAACAACTGAACAAAATATGTACTTCTAAAGACACGTAAATACTTTGAAAATCTTCTGTTTAGTTTATACTAATTTATTTTAGCTCGATTGCGATTAAAGCTCAGAGCTTATATTAGCCGTTTTCGAGTCCGCTTCCTGGGTAAAACCAGTACTGAGTGTTGTTTTATGAGAGGCATCTGGTCGAGCTGGGGATTGAACCCGCAACACCTCTGGCGTTAGCGGCCAACACCCTTTCCATAAGACTACCGCCCCGCTTTAAAATTTTCAGTTTAATTGGCAATGTGAACGAAGTAGCTATTAATTAATTTATATATTATAAAAATATAGTTCATAAAATTGTTTCGATAGTATTCAATTTCATGTTTACGATTTGTCGGTGTTTTACTACAACAGGAACTATATAGTTTAACATACAGTTTATGTAAAATATTACATTAATAAACTCATTCATTATTGTATTCATTAGCAACATATCTTTTAGAGAAACTTCAATAGCATTCTGAAATTATATCATCTCTCCGAAATGCATTTCTATTGTATAATTATTACATTTATATTGCCATTGTATGATATATTGGTTTTATAAATGAGAACATTGTTTAAATTGCTGTCACAATAATATTTTATTTGCGTAAATTGATATATTTTCTAGAAATAACTTGTGCATTCTAATTATTTGTAGCATTGTCTGTCATTTGAAGAAAATATTTTATGTTATAAAAAACAAAGAGCTATGTTGTGTTTCAATTAATAGTTGTTGTAAAGTGATTTTAAGCAATAAAATTAAAATGTTTTCAGTTAATGTTCGAAGGCTATCAATAAATTTGGATTTTACAAGCGTTCATCATAATAAAATGGAAGTACATTAACATGAATGATACAAAGATGAACTATTTATTAATAAACTTTTCTCCATCTTGACAATTTTGATATTTGACATTGTACAACGAACAAAGATATTACAATTAATGAATTAAAATTCATCGCTTCATGGTATGGTGAAATATATCACAAAACGAGCTAGATAAGACGGGATTTAACGACTGCAACATAACTAAACAAATATATAGTTTCATAACTATATTTCTTCTTTTATTCCCATCATGTATGTTTGTCAAATGCGATGACAGTGAAACACATCCTGGAGACATTGCATTCTCACCATTCCTCACGGATATTATAAAGCATTGATTTGTTTTGTCACTTTTATCTTATTTTTTTTATGTTAATAATATTCTTATAACATATAAACCATGCTGTTTTATTATGACATCGTAACGAAAATTGAACTACACTGTTAACGTTGTTAGACTTGAAATTAAGCTGCTATGTGTTCGTGATGAATGCAATAACTGTAACTTTTTTCAGCAAAACAAATGTGCAGACAATAACAGTATGATTTTAAGTGTCGGAAATTTTGGAAACTTTCAGTCTGTAGACTGCGTCATTGGTCTCCCCAGTCGGTTTAGCAGCATACACATGTACTAGTAGACAGTGCAATGTACAGCGGTAAACTTCACGTCATAGGTAAAACATGCATACGCTTTATTCAGCCATTCGATCGAATGTACTTTATTAATCACATAAGTTTTATTGTTTGTAAGCAGTAAACCATATTAAACTCTTACCACTCTTGATTGCGTCATAAGTTTCCAGTCGGAATAACAACATGCACATATCGGAGTAGGCAATGCAGTATACAACGATAAATCCGTTTGATAGATAAAACATGCACCTTTCAGCCATTTGATCGAGAGTACTTTTAATCGCCAATGTTGTTAATTGCTTACAAATGGTAGAAAGTTGTTTTTTCTTACTGTCCTTTATGATTACCAGGTAAAACATGTGGACACGATGTCGGTCAACTTTCTACAGAGACAAGAAATCAATAGATTTACATGTAGAGGGAATAAAGGCGTTGTAACTGTTCAGATATTTACATACCGTCATAGAAATGCCAACAAATGCGTTAATGGAATAGCGTGATAGTTCCTCAGTGGGCAGATGTCATTAAGACATCATTTGTATATGTTTACTGTACCGCTTTATTCATATATGTTGACTACTCTTATGGCTTTTAAGATATTGAATTTATATAGAAATCCCTTCTTGAGCAAAGTAGAGGTGAAAGCGAATCGTTACTCCAGTGATATTTCTCCCTACCGTTTGTCACTTGATGATAGCTCGTTTGTTTCATTCAGGTATTTTCAAGTGTATTCGTCTTTCAAAACAAAACTTACCAATCTCGATCGTCTCCAATATCAAAAGAAAAAAAAACAAGCGTCAAACATAATCAAGACTAGTTAATCTTTATCGTAGGACGAATATCTATACAACACAAAACAAGTATCAGCAAAACTGTTTTCAATCGCCGTTACTCTGGTGGTAACGCTATGAAAACGAGGATCATTTCAAATAAATATCATATATAATCAACTTAAATGGACACCTATTAAAATCAACCGAAGTATCAAGGATTTAAGTAATACCACATGTCAATTTAAAATTCTTTAATACATTAGGAATGAGGTAGTATATTTTGCATGAATTACTTTTAACGTTACGGGTAGAAAGGATAAGTGTTTTGAAAAGTATCATATAACTTATATGATTTTAAAAAATAAAATTAAGTAGACACGTATACAATATATCTTTGGTTTACAATGTTCCGTTGTTCTGATAAATACAACTGAAGTACTAAAGAAACATAAACGTTGTATATGTAGAAAATGCATTCTCTCCTGTGAAAAGGTAATATATTTTTGCTCTTTGCGCACTATGCGTTTTGCGTTTGTATGACTTGTTACAAGGTCGTGAGTTCAATCCCGGCAGGGTCGTACTAAATACATGAAAAATGGTGCTAGAAGCTCCTTTGCTTTGTGCTCAGCATTTAGCGGATACTTTTAGGTCTGATCAGTACAGTGTTAGTATCATGTGACTTGGTGGGATATCATACCATGAGTCTGCGGCACGATACTCCAGCATAGCAGTGCCAATAACACTATCTCAAGTAGATACTGTCGCGATATTATCTAAAAATTGCTAAAATCGACGTGTTTGCACTAGTCTTATAATGGACCATAACAGAAAGGCAGGATCTTATAAACAGTCAAACTTGTGTAAGTGGTCATAACTATTAAGCAGACACTTGTCTTGAGCCGCCACATTTGCTGTTTCCCATGTCTATGCTTAACGAGCAAAGTAACCTGTATCAAGCAACAACCTGTTTTAAAATGCCACTTTTGCTAATTCCCTTGACTGGCTTCTTGAACGTCTCACACACCAATTAATTTTGTACTGTTCTACATATAGAGACATGCACTTCTGGAACACTGGATACATTACCAATCGTTCTAAAAGTTCCTTATTCCCATAGATAGTCCTCTGTTGGTCCAAATATGCAGAAAAAAACATGGGGTTGACCATGGTTGCTTTTTCACAATTTCGATGGTTTGATGGCACCCCTTCATTTTTGACAATTCCGCCCATTTGTTGCAGTGTATCACTTCGCATCTTTAAACTGTTATAGCATCATCAAACAGTTCCCAGGGTCACCCAAACTTTGCAGAAATCATGAAAATGTTCCAATGTTCCCATATGCACAAAGAAATATGACATTTTATGCATTTTTTAAAAAAAAATTACCCAACCGCTTTACACAGCTCTAATTTCTTGGGCGTAATAATCTTGCTACCGTCATGTAAGGGAGCTAATTGTTCAGTGAGACCTTGAAGAGTAGAAATTGTCATGACATGTGACTGAAATTTTTGTCGAACAAACCTTTACCATTTCTAAATATAAAAATACGCCTTTTGAATTCATCGCACAACTGTTTTCGAATTCATGCACCAAAATAAGATGGCAGTCACACATGCATAAATCAGTTTCGGACGACTTGAAAACAGGAAAAACTGCCAAAATTTTTTAGCCATTGTACCTTAATAAAAATAATTCTAGAAAGAGAAATACTTTGAAAATGTCCTTTTATTGCCTCCTATAGTATATCTATCTGACTGCATATTCTTTTTATTGTATATGCAACATTACATAACTTAAGTGTCAAAATACATGACCATATATGGATAAATAGTTGTTTTTGCTTCAAATAATGCTCTGTTTTGTTGCAAAACTATATATTTGACTTTTTTTTTTATCTATAAGAAACAAATATTAATGTTTGAAGGTGCCCAGCAAGAATTTGCATGTCACTGACACTAACCATGCCCCCTTTTTCAATACATGAATGAATTACATACTTTTGTACATGCATTTGATTCATTATCAACTATGAATATATCCCTAACCAATTGAGGTATCTATTAGGCATATATTAAATTCCAATACTATTTTGTTTATTTTATCAATAAAAATAGCAAATGAAAGTAAAGTGTGCATGAAATTCACGTTAAAGCAAGAAAATGAAACGATGAATGAAAATGAGACAAAATATGGATACAGCATATTTGGCTGGACTGATAAGCTCATTGCAAAAAGACAGTTTACTAAAGCGCATCTCTTTACGACAAATTAGTTTGAAATAAATATATCAAAGAATATCACGATAAGAAATATTTGTCGCGAGATGACTCGTCACTTTACAGATTTTCCAAAACTGGCATAAAAAAATGGGCAATTAAAATAGAGTTGTTGCAATAATTACATGAAAATTAGAAATTGTCATATTGGAGAATGCTAAACTGTTGAATGTGGAGAAAAGAAAAATATTGTACACATTCAATAATAGACAGTGAAAAAACATCACCTTCAATGAGAAAAATCTATAATCCATAGCAAGCATCATGTATTTTTATATGAAAAAAAGTAAGAAGAACAACCAAAAGAAATCAGATGATGGTACAAAAGTTTCAAGCACTGGTTAACTAAATGCTGAGAAATTATTACGCGAATCTGTTTTGCGTCATTTCAAAGATGTCGCATTTTATCATTTACCTGAATGTCCAAGAGTAGGTAAATACTGTGTATAAGCCAGACCCAGCCTCATAAATATCAACAATGAGTAAAAAAATGACAGTAAAACAAAAATGGCAGTCATACGCCATACCATTAAAATGAAACGCGACAGTTTGGCGGTCGGTATATCGAAAACTGGATACAGAGCTGTTGATAACAAATATCAATGACAAAATAATGAAACAGGAAATTTCTCCATAATTCATGATCAATATAATATTAATTGATAAATAGCGACATAAAAACAATATCACTGTCTCTCTGTGTGACTTTCAAGTGTTTTTAAGTGCAAACTTCTATTCATTTTAGCCAGGATTTTGAGACAAATGGCTAAAATCAAGTCTTATCACATGATGCAGCAAAGCATATCTGCATACATGATCATTTCTTTTTCAGTTAAATAGATGATCTCACTTTGTGTTTCTTCCATTGAATTGAATAAATCCTGATTCCAACATTTCCATGACAAATTTTCAGCTGCTCAGTCTCATTGCCCTATTTGCTTTACTGTTTTAGCTTCAAGTTTGGTTTTGCCTGTGTGACACTTCTCTATTTCACTCAAAGTCATCCATTTTTCACAAAAATACATTTATTTTTCCATTTAGAGGTTTTAAATACAGTATTTCCCATAGAAAGTGACATATTTTGAAAAAAAAAGTAAATCTGAATCACAAAGATGCAGTTTCCTCCCAGCGTCTACCGAAAATGATCTGGTTCTTGAACGTCTCACACACCAATTAATTTTGTATTGATCTACATATAGAAACATGCACTTCTGGAACACTGGATACATTACCAATGGTTCTAAAAGTGCCTTATTCCCATAGATAGTCCTCTGTTGGTCCAAATATGCAGAAAAAAACATGGGGTTGACCAGGTTGCTTTTTCACAATTTCGATGGTTTGATGGCACCCCTTCATTTTTGATAATTCTGCCCATTTGTTGCAGTGTATCACTATGCATCTTTAAACTGTTATAGCATCACCAAACAGTTCCCAGGGTCACCCAAACTTTGCTGAAATCATGAAAATGTTCCAATGTTCCCATATGCACAAAGAAATATGACATTTTATGCATTTTTTAAAAAAAAATTACCCAACCGCTTTACACAGCTCTTATTTCTTCTTGGGCGTAATAATCTTGCTACCGTCATGTAAGGGAGGTAATTGTTCAGTGAAACCTTGAAACAGGTTTTACTGTACACTTCAAACAGAGAAAGTTCATGATTTGTAGCAGCCACTTTTGTTATACCGTATACTTGCAACATATGCAGACATTGAGCGGGAAGAGTGTGGTGATTGACATGTATAACAGCCAATACTAACACTCTGGTTCATTGGTTAGTTTGAAGAAACATACCTAATACCATATCTGCCAATTTAGCGATAAGGCGTAAATAGAGTAAGTGCTGCCGAGTCACGTACCAAGTATAATTAATCACCTTGGATGGCGCTATTGGTATTAGATCGTCTTTCAGTTTCTCATTTAGCATCTTACTAAAACACATTGCACAAATATAAGATAGTACATATACTTGTATTGAACATTCATTTATTCATTCATTCATTCATGCATTAGTTTAGTAATTTTTTTCAGCATTCAGCAACTATTCATTCATTCGTTCATTCATTCCTTCATTCAATCATTCATTTATTCACTCATACATTCGTTCATGCCTTCTTGAACAAACAACTTTTAAAATAAACAAAGTATTTGAATAAGCGCAATATGTATATTATGTTAATAAATAGAATACATTATATTTTAAAGTAACATTATCCTGCCTTCGTAAAAGGTGAAATTAGAATATGTTTTTATAACATAGATAAGGGTCATCAGTTGCAGAGTGGTCTGAGTGGGATCTCGAGATCCCATACCTCTTACCGCTGAGGTAGCACGTTCGAGTTCAGCTCGGTCCTAAAATGTTACGTAAGAAAATATGCCAGTTACTTGCGGAAAGGCGGTTGTTCTACTCATTCATTCAGGACGTGCCATATATAACTTGAAATTTGTTAAAAATGGCGTTAACGTGAATTTTATATCACAGCCATCTTAGAATTCAGATATCTTAAATTGCAATGTAGAAAATGATTAAATTTGGTCATGCATTATATATTGATGCAGTTCAGTTACATATCTTGATATTTCGTAAATTATTTGCTTTGAAATACAAAACGACAGGAACATTTTGCTTGCCAATAAATATATTTATTATTATAGATGAAATAATGATTTCTGAAACTAGTAAAATACCCTATACATGATGGCTATAACAAATTTGGCTTAATAATTATAAAATACACATTTAAATGCAAAGTGTTCCGTTGCATATGACATGACACCATTCAATTTATTCGAACATTTGAAGCTGAATATATATGCTAAAATACCATTCATTAGGCATACAGACATGTACATGATGAACAGAATCCATAAAAAAGATATTTTTCTAAATATTGCTAGTTGTTATAATAAGAGTGCATCAAATATACATTAAGGATATTAGAATTTATCAGTGAATAGTTATTATCAAAGAAATAGTAGTAATTGTTTTAAAGAATAATATTGCCAAACTGTACTTACAACTGTTTAGCTTAGTAGCATATACAACATTTGAGCAACCACCACTTATCTAAATCGTGTATGATTATCTATTTCGCATTACACTTATTATTTTACCAATGTTTATCTGTTTAATGTGTAAATTGTGTTGACCTATCTATAATGCAAATACAATATGCGTTCTGTTTCGTTCTTTAAATTGAGTATATCAGAAAAAAGTGCTATAAATGTCTTGTTTTTATTTCTAATTATACATATACATACGTGTAAATAGCAAAACATAACACAATAAGGACGATTAGTGTGGATATCATACGAGCATGTTAATGTATATAACTAATATACAAGTACAGAGAGTTTCAAAATATATGTTACAGTTTCGTGGATTTATAATTTGCATATTTTTTTGTAATACGTAAAAACAGATATTTCAAAACTTACATATGCAATATGTCAATTTTGCTTGAAAAATGAGATGTTGGTCATTATGCTATGTTTATATTAGATATATTATCAATAACTATTGAAACTGTTTTAATATGCAAAATTGTCACCAGTGGGTTATGTAAATATTAAATAATTATGTATTAAATGAAAAATCACTTGTATGTAGTCAGTACAAAAAGGGGAGTAGATGAGAGAAGGAAGTGGAGGTTAGGATAAAGAAGACGAGTATCATAACTTTAACGGTGCAATCTGTTTGTCGACGTCATTAATTCAGTTGTTGTCTGTCAAATTTGCCGTTGTTGTCCAGGTTTCTCTTTTGTATCTTTGTTGCTATTATTCTTCTTATTTTCAATATGTTTTAAATAGTTAACAAAATCAAATAACATGGGAGTTGTTTCTGCAAACTTATTTTTGTCAATGAAATATTTAGCATAAATCAATATAGTATTTAATAAATTTGAATAACTGTCCCATTCAACATATCCAAGATCATATGATTTAACTTTATTGCAAATTTTACGTTTAGATATGCATATAGAATTGTCCAAAAAGCACAAGATTTTCTATTGACATTCCCAAAATAAATGTCTATGAGCTTCAACATTCGTAGCACAAAATAACATAAACTTACTTTTATTAAGTATGGTACATTTATTCAGGAATTTGATGTCAGATACAATTCGTATAATACATTTGTATTGAAAAGCTCGTCCTTTTGTAAATATTAAATATCTAAAAGATTCTTTGTGTACAACATTCCAATAATGTTCGTACTATCTGAGTTCCACTTAATATGGTTTAACAATAACAATAACATTGTTAATGTTTTTAATTGTCTTTTGTATAGAAATTATTTGGACTATGTAATGTATCGGATTTGTTGCAATAAATTATATTTTTATCAAATATGTTGTCGGTTTTCAATTTTTGTTTCCACAAATTTGGTATACTTTCAATTAAAGTACATGTATAATATTTTAAATAGAACTCTTAAGTGTTTTGCTTACTAGCAAATATATGTTTTATCTACTTGATATCTTGTTATTATCATTCTTTATCACAAAATGTCGTTGTATTATTTGTATATACGAGTTATTATGAAATATCATATTGTTAAATCCTTCAGCTCCAGGTTTATTTTCAAAGTGTATGCTTGGCCATGATTATGATAATCCTAACAATATATAGGAAACGAGTGATTTTGTTTTTAATACAGTCATTTTCATTTGAATTACATTCAAATAGTTATTGGAATCCTATTTTATCTAAATGAAACATACCTGTACAACGGATCAAATTGAAATCAAAATTTAATCGCGTGACTCATTTATAACGTCACAAAATGTGTTGCTTATATAAGCGGAAAATATATTTAGTTTAACCTAGGCGTTAAGCCCAAGTTTCGAAATCCCTTTTCAATATATCGTTTTTGGCAAGTTTGAATAAGAATCTTTTCGGCAAAATGGGATCAGTGCTTTTATATTGGCATGCGAATTTCGAAAAATCATGATATATTCCCTTTAATACTGTTGCTACATCACATTGTATTTTGTTAGTTCTATAACATATGCAAATTCCACATTTTATCGAACAGGAGTATTGCTGTTGTGCTTCTTTTTACAATCGACTGAAAACAATAAATTTTAACTTTATAGTAAGTAATACAAAACCACGAACGATGACATCTGGAACGAAATATTTCTCTCTGTTTGCACGCACAATGGATGAAGCTGATATATTATACATTTACGTTAGGCACTCGAGAGCATGACTTGCAGCTTTATATCAAACAGATATTATATTACCGTACAAACACACATGTTTTATATATTCTGAAACACTTAAGTCAGACACATCTGAAGAGTTAGTAAATCGGCAAACGTATTAGATGAGATCATCGTTCATCAAATTCCTTTATAAACGAATTGTTATTTACTGTTTAGATGTGTACATAAGTTCTGTAAATACTTGGTGATATTGATAACGTTGCCAGACATCATATCGGAACAGTCTTGGGCCGGAAACTTATTAGGAGTCATTTACAAACGTCGGGCCGATTATCATATCTATTTAAGTGTCACTTTTTACGTTCTAAGAATCATTTATAATGTAATTATAAGCGTCGGTAGGATATTGAATCAATGGTCTCCTCTGAATATACTTTGGGCAAAAATATAAAACATATCGATGCACCATTAAAATTGGCGGCTCACCGTCACAATATCTCGATGCACTGTTATAAACCGGAGCACCGCTATATAATATCGGAGCACCGCTATATTTTATCATCGGTGTATCGATATATTATACGGCGGGTCGCTACTTTTAACAGAGAAACGGTATATTTTATCGGTGTACAAATATATCGGTCTACCGTCGTAATGACGATGCACCCGTACCGTTGCTTTTGACCCTGATTGTACACCATACAAAACAACAAGATGGTGACTTCACCTCGTCATTGTGCATGTTTATACTAACACTACACATTTAATAGCTAAGTCAAATGGTTATTTTACAGCTATTGGTAATTTTTCCTATGATCTAAAAGTCTTTAGTTTATTTCATTTATGTACACACTTGTTATCATATGCAATTTAGGTTTAAAAATATATATACCACAAAGAGTTTATATTTTCAAACGCTTGTGGAAATAATTCGGATTTTGTATAATATTAACTCCCCGCGTATAGTTCATTAAACAAACCGCTTCCTGGTTGTTATCTTTGTTATCACTTATCTAACGTATTTACGTGAGTATTATCCCGTTGGTTAAGTCCTCCGATTACAGATTTTCCTATTGAAACTTTAGTTGTTCTTTCACTTCAAATTGCACTGTTCAATTCGTCTTGTCTAGATATCTAAATCACACGTACCGACAAGCAGTTTATAACGTCTTACATACCGATTAATTTTGCACTGTACTACGTATAGAGACATGCACTTCTGGAACACTGAACGCATTACTGGTGGTTCTAAAAGCACTTTTTTCCCATAGATTGTCATCTGTTGCTCCAAATATGCAGAAAAAACATTGGGTTGACCAGGTTGCTTTTTCACAATATCCATGTTTTGAGAACACCCCTTCATTTTTGACAGTTCTGTTCAATTTTTGCAGTGTATCACTACGCATCTTCAAACTGTTATATCTTCATCAAACAGCAACCTCTGTCAGCCAAACTTGGCACAACTCATAACAATGTTCCATTCTTCCCATCTGTAGAAGAAAACATGGGCATTTTCAAAAAAAATATGTCAAACCAAATGACACAGCTCTAATTTCTCGGTCGTAATAATCTTGCTACCGTCATGTAGGGGAGGTAATTCTTCAGTGAGACCTTATAAGGAAAAGATTTCAATAAGCTCTTAAATTTAGTAGCAAACTGATATATGAATGGTAACGGCTTGTAAATTTAAGCTTAAAATTCCAAAACACTTGCCTGTCTAGACTTATCCTTATAACATCACATTGAAAATGTCATCTTTACAATGTTGCATGTCGCATTTAAACAATGGAAACCTCTCCTCCTGTAATGTTTAAAGCATATATTTTTTATAGAACCCGCAGACATTTCCATTAGCATTTTTGATGGTGATGAATACAGTTCTAGACAGTGTGTCTGTTACATATATTTTATAAAATTAACTTTGTTATTAATAATGTTCAATTTTGCAGGATCGACGTTAAATATGGTTTATTTTACTGTTTACTACGAAATATTCATTACTACCATAATTATCTATGTCATCATAAATCACAACGTTGGTTATGAACAACGAATTTAGAGATTTTAGCATTCAAATAGTGAGTTAATTATGATGTGTTAATTACCACTTGTGGACTGTTCATATCAGCTTATTAATAGTTTTATACATTAGTTTATGAATAAACAATAACGTTTAAATTCATTCCAGGCACAGAACAAAATAATATTGAATCATTTATCGGGTAAAACTCATTTACATCAATCATGTAATGCTAGCGTTAAAATGTTCGATTATCTATTACTTCATATATATATATATATATATATAATACAAATTTTCAAACACTTAATGCGTTAAGGTTTCCTTTTGATAAGTTACCAGTATTCACAACATACTTATCGATATGCTTTTGTTCGATTATGTTGTTATTTTTATCTTCAATTACAAATACAAATGATACCCTTTCCAGATATTGTTTTATCGCAATTCTCATTTCATTTTATTAAATACCGTTACATATCCATTCAGATAATAATATGTATGTAATACTGAGTATATGTGTATCTGTGTTTTGATTTCATTCCCTATCTTTATAAGCATATGCAATGTAAATAAACGAATTTCCGTTTATAGGGATGTTTGACACTAGTGAGATAAATGCAACATTAGTTCACTTGCAAACATTCAGTTTTACTCAGCTAGGAAAGTCAGAGTCACTGCTTGAATACACGGCCAATGTCCTTTTCTATGTTATTACTATACATTCAGTTGTGATGTAAATGTATCATTTTAGGATTGTCCCGCAAATCCAATGTGTTCCCAAAGCAATTTCTTATAATAATTAATTAATTCATACCATTTTAACCCGTATTTTGTTGTTTTCAGATTATGTCTGACAGCTAAACATGACACACTTTATAGAAGACGTAAACGACATTTGGAATGTTAGCAATAAATATGACGTTGAACCAGACGTTAATCCTGCACCTGACGGTATACATCCGGATCCGGGTACATCTGAAAATGATATCGACGAGAACACCGCAATCACTATAATACTGATTATATTCAGCTTTGTCGGAGCACTCGGCAATGGTCTCGTGCTTTACGTGTTCACTAGATCAACCGTGAAACTCACATCAACAATATTTATCCTTGCTCTTGCTGGGACAGACTTCGTTACATGTATGTTTATTATCCCGTACACTGTCTACGTCATCAATGTCAATTATTTCCTCTTGTATGATGTCGCCTGTAAAGTGTACCAATTTCTGATCACGTGTAATGTTCCGCTATCGGCATTTATAATGGTTGCCATAGCCGTGGATCGTTATATTTGTATATGCCATCCTTTTGTGCATATAATGACAGTTAAGAGAGCAAAGATCATCGTAGGTATACTTGCCTCCTTTGCTGTTCTGCTCGGCCTTATAACATCTCTTGGATTTAGTGTTTATAAAGTTAAGACTGTTACCGATCCGCCAGTCAATATCACCAACCAGTTATCGAATGTGGCTTTTGAAACTAATGACAATATTACTGTTGATGATCCCATTGATAATATTTATCCGAAATACATGCAATCTCCTAACAACCAATATGAAATCGACGCTCAGTCAATGCAATCTCTACAAATCCAGTACAGTGGACAATGCGAGCTTTCACCGACTCTTTTACCAAGCGATTTTATCCAAATTTATCAGAAGATTTATTCATTATTTTACCTTTTTTCTCTACTTGTCGTATTGGTGCTGTATGCCATTATTTACAGCTCTGTTACAAAACAACGCGCAAAGAGAAGGAAGCAGAAGATAGGTAGCAATGTTAAACAAGTCAACACGCAGTGTCAAACGGATGAATCAACAATGCCTCTAAATGTTTTAAATAATCACATCAATACATCTGGAGCAACCAATATGAAGCTCAAGGTTGAAATAGAAGGTGAAACCGTTTCAACAAGATTATCACCTAGCAATAAAGAGGAAAATGGAATCGCTGACTCTGAAAGTCATCCTATAAATAGGGTTCCATCACGAAAACAGTCACCTCCTGATGCTAATCGAGAAAGAAAAGATCATAACAGACTTGCGAATATAAAGACAGCTGTTATGTTGTTTATCGTGTCTGTTGTGTTTATCATTGCATTTCTACCAGCCTGGCTAATGGCACATAGACTACTCCACTACAATGCCGTGGTGTTTTACATGTACTTTTCGTATAATGTTGGCAACCCTGTAATTTATGCATTCCTGAACCAAATGTTCCGCGAGAAAATGTGTAAAATATTAAGTAGTTGCAGAGGATATTGTAATTTTCGGTGAAATTTTCGAAAGTGAAAATAAATCATTTCACCAACAAGCACAGTGGACGTGGTATCGTTACTGCTTTCTAAAATATTACAGAAAAGGAAACGTTAGTATAGTGTTATATATAAACAATACATTAGGTCAGTATTTCATCGTTCTATGTAATATATGTGTACATAATACAATGTATGATATGCACATGCATCAAAGCTATCTTATGTTATGGATAAGACACACGGCAATGTTGACATTGTCATACACTGATGAGCACGAACATTAATTGTTTCATCTATCATTTTATAAGCATAGCATATGAATATATGTTTTACATAGTATTACTACCTGGAAGCTTCAACAGGTTAGTTTAGAAAATAATATGGAGACATCAATGAGATATGTAAATGGATCATTCCTTTGAATTGTTTCTGATGAACAAGATAAATACTTAACACTTTCGACAATTAATAACAATGGTTTCCCTTTCCAGAATAGAGAAGAAGCTAATTTACACGCACATATGTATGCTTATTATTGTATTTTCATATTTCCTTCATGTTGATATCGTCGCATTGGTGCAACAATGTACCAAGTGTATATTGAATAAGAATGCACTTGCTACCTTACACCAATGGGGCGATATGTACTTGTCATTAAGACAATTAGTTGATCAAATATCATAATTGCCGTGTGTCCGTTTAATGTTATTTGTAGCTGCATGTTCGATGATAACGACTCTATTTAAATAGAAGTGTATGTAATGATACATTAAATATTTTGTTAGTGTGCAAGATAATATTTGAACAGTTACAATTATGCATTTACATTGACAACTAGCGTAAGATAGCACGTATCTTAGTAGTCTACTTCAGTTTTAAACTTATTTATTTTACATCGATTGTGACACGTCAGGCTCGCAGTCTATCTGGACAGAATCAGTTCTACGCATATGAGAATAAAATATCTTGTTGGAGGACGTCATAAAGAGCCGATACCGAACGAACGATCCCCGATACTGGATCCTTACTCTACCACCAGTTGCACACCAATTTTAGTTACGAAGCTATAAACTAAACTCAGTTGCATTTCTATCTAAATCAAGCAACTGATATTATTTCATTTGTGCATTTTTCTTAGCAACATAAATAACGACAATTTAATAGAATTAATGAAAAAGTAATTTAAAAGGACGTTTGTTCTTAAAGTGGAACTTTGATGCATAAATATTAAGTATAAATAGAAATATAGCTATATCTTCGTATTATCGGTGGAATTATAAAAACATATCATTGTATCGAGCTTTTACTAAATATAAAAGTATACGCAGTTATATTTATAATTCGTATCCCAGAAGCCACCTGTAATATTGCAACAGTGATACATTGGTAACAAAACCATTAATATATATTAAAGTGATTAGATAAAAAATAAAATGATTTATATTAGTAAAACGCATCTGACTATCATTAGGAAATACAATTCGAATGAAAAGATGGAAGATCTAGGCTTTAAAAAAATGGCGTACGCTTCTAACTCCCGCTCCATAAACTTCCATATTTAATTGAAAATCACTATATTTCTATTGAAAAGCATGTGTGCCCGTTCAGATATTTTGCTGCGCTCCTTATAAACTGAAATTCTGGATCCACCCCTGTGTATAACATATCAAATTGAAATCAAAACGAAATAACATGACTCATTTAATACGTCATAAATATGTTGCACTTTTAAACGGGAAAAATATATCACTCTAACCTAGGTGCGTAGCCCAAGTCAGGAAATCCCATTTTTATATATTAGTTTGACATCTTTAAATAGATATCGTTGCGGCAATACGCGGTCAGAGAGTATATATAGGCATGTTGTATTGGAAACAATGTTTTAACCAATTTATTTTATAAATTAAATAAAATCCTTATATATTCACTTTATTATATTACGTTAAGGTTCACAATGCATGTAACATGGAAAACCATGTCAATATTTGAATAGAAACAAAGGTAGATCACTAAAAAAACAGAAAATACTTTCCAAACGTTTACACAAAAATTAAGTCATCTCTTGTGGAACAAGTCAGAAAATAAATTGAATTGTCAAAGCTGACTGTATATAACGTACATTTGTGATTGCTTAATGCAGCTCTCTAAAATATCCAACCACATAAATATGCAGCTTGTTTAACAAATGGGAATCAAATTATCAACAAATACCATGTTATACGAACATGTCATTTTATTGTACCATCAAATGATTAAAATGTTATATAATCGATTGCGTTATATTATATTATGAGTAAAATGTTATATATATAACTAGTTAAATAGCATTCGTACATAATATGAATAGTGAGTAATGTATTATATTAACCAGTGTATACTTAAGTTTAACCTTTTTTAACTTTGGGATTGTAATTAAATAAGTGTCCACAGCAATTTTAGCATGACAATTGTCAGTTAACTAGCATATATAAACTACTATAATTGTAATGTAGTATGTTATCTAGCTCACTACATATATAAGCTTCTATAATTGTTAGGTAGTTTGTTAAATAAATCAGGCACTATACTTGTTTAGTTGTATGTTATCTTGTTTACTAGATACATAAGCTACCATAATTGTTAGGAAGTATGTTATATAGCTCACTAGATATCAGCTACTATAACTATCTTGATTACTAGATACATAAGCTACGATAACTGTTACATGTAAGTAGTATGTTATCTAGCTCACTAAATATATCAGTTACTATAATTGTTTAGATATATGTTATCTTGTTTACTAGATACAAAAGCTACCATAATTGTTAAGAAGTATGTTATCTAGCTCATTAAATATATCAGCTACTATACTTGTTTAGTTATATGTTATCTTGTTTACTAGATACAATAGCTACCATAATTGTTAAGCAGTATGTTATCTAGCTCACTAAATATCAGCTACGATAACTGTCTTGTTTACTAGAAACATAAGCTACGATAACTGTTACATGTAAGTAGTATGTTATCTATCTCACTAAATATATCAGCTACTATTATTGTTAAGTAGTATGTTATCTAGCTCACCAGATACATGAGCTACTATAATTGTTAAGTAGCATGTTCTCTAGCTCACTAGATACAGAAGTACTATAACTGTTAAATAGTATGTTATCTTGTTTACTAGATTATCAGCTACTATAACTGTTAAGTAGTATATTATCTTGTTTGCTACCAGGTAAAAACGCTATAAATTTCTTAAAAACGTTAAAATATATGATAAAATGCATTTCATTATCATTGATAATAAAAGCCGAATTGTTTGGTATGTGAAATTCACCATAACGTAACAAAATCGATATTTTAAATGGAGTGGTAAACTTCAAACAAATCCTCATTCTAAAACACCTACATTATTAAAACTGCTTGGCGTCATTCGGATATTTTCTAATATGAAACAATATTTACTACGTGTTAGCCTGTATCAATGGCGGATCTACTCTTAAAATAAAGATGTACGCACCCCTGTCATAAATTCATATGGTTTATTAAAATGCACGTTATTCCTAAAATTACTACTGAAACACGTGTAAACGTTCAGATTTTGTGCTTTGCCCCTCCAAATTGAAATCCACTCCTGTGTATAACGGATAAAATTGAAATTAAAATGAATCACGTGACTCACATAATACGTCACAAAATATGTTGCACTTTTAAGCTGGAAATATATTTCAGTCTAACCTAGGCGCGTAGCCTTAGTTGCGAAATCACTTTTTAATATATTGTCATGGCTTGTTTAATTCGATATCCTTTTGGCAATACGGTGTCAGTGAGTATATATTGGAAAAAGTATATTTCAGCCAAATTTAAAAGTCTGAAAAATTCTGATAGATTTCATTTAAAAGAATATCATATATTATAAACATCAACTTAAATATTTAATTATTTGAATTACAGCCACGCAATATCATACCAGTTGTAAAAACAAGTTAGGATTGAGTTGTTACTATGGTGTACAAACATAGTCTCAAGCGATACCGAGATGCCGGGGTACCGTGATTATGGCGTTGCACCAATGTTTTTTTCTTAACGATGATCGATACAATAAACCTATGGACCACCATAAAGCAGTGACGATATTTTCAGTGTACCGCTTTATATCATAAGTGATCATTAAATGACCGTTTAAATGTATATCTGCGCACCGATGAAATATATATGAGCAACTGTAGAAACGACCCACCATATTCAAAGAAAGATTGCTGGAAATCTATAAGGTTTGTGGTACTTACACCTATACAGAAATCAACGTTCCGGTTGGTAAACGTTTTGCACCGGGTGCATTTGGTGTCAACTTTCCAGGGGTGTATTTACAAATGACCAGTGCCTCGCATGTACAATCACTGAATGTGTAACATAAACATAGCCGGATATATGTCGGATCCATAAGTGGGACGTTTCTTTTTTTGCTCAGTATAGCTGCATACATGTAAAAAAACGATGAACCGATATATATCTTTAACGTTGAACCGCTACTTTGAACGGTTAACGAGTGTGTGTGTGTACCCTGTTAGTACACCATATATCACGGCAATAGTATGGGAAGTGAAAGTTTTAGTTGATGGGTGATCATAACATGTGTGTGTTATATTTTACGTTATATGATTAATATAGAAGCTAAATAAATATAAAAAGTAGAAAGTATTACATTAACTTGATTATCTAATATACTTCTACCGCATTTAATCGATTATTCAATGTAGTATTAGTGTGTAATTACCATGTGAATTAAATATGTACGTATGAAAGATGTAATATAACGAATAAATGTAACTTACTGCATCCAAGTGTACAGTTTTCCATAATTATTCCATAAGAACACTCTCAGTATATGAATATAATGGATACACGTATTTATGTATAATCTGATTTTTATTTGGCTTATGTTGCTTTATGCCAGTCGGAATGAGGTGCCGAAATACGTCCATTAAAACATGTGTTTATCGAGTATCACACAGCAAATATGTATTCAATATATTGTTTAACTAATTGAATAATAAAATATCCTTATACCTAGAATGTATGTCATATGATATTTTGCATGCTGGTACAACTACCGCGTGTATAGCTAATTACAAATCACTGGTGTAGAAAAAAGATTACCTTCCCAGACAGATCGTGTCAATGATATAACGCAAATTGTTGCTCTACTTATTAGCCGGAAAAAAAAAACAATCCCGATACTTATTTCGGAACTTGTCTAGTATACGAAAAGGCTTGCCCATTTACAAATTACGAGGGTTAATCATAAAAATAGTGGACAATATGATAAAAAAAATATGCAAATACACCGCTATGTTTTACACAAGTATTGATGAATATATCATCGAATTCAAACATTTTACTGCATTTTTTACCTCAGTAATAATAACATGGTATCCATAGCAATATTCATACATGGCCTGGATAACGCTGAAGCTCCAAAATACATAGTTTTATGTTTATCATTTCCGTCATCTACGTTTGCATTTGTTGTTATTGGTCTATGAAATGTTTCATAAAATGTCAATAACACATTGCGCAATTATTCATAATGATGTTAAAACGAGTTATCAATATTTATAGCAATGATGTTTGACAACCTAATTATATATCAACACGAACTGCCATAAGATCTGAAAGAAAATAATCACTATTTCCGTTTTTAATTGGCCATTTCTGATTTGATTTTCCTCATTTCCTTCAATTTTCTTGTAAAATGATTTAATCCAATAAAATGTAAGCATTTACAACAGATGGATAAACAAAATTATGCTAGTTTTCTGGTTAAATAAAGTAATATGCCCATGTTGATATTTGATTGGAATGTAAATAAACAATATTGATAAGTGAAGCCGGTTAATGCTCTGTAGTAAACAAATAGTCTGCAGTTTTGGGAATATTTGCTATATAAAGAGAAAGAAAAACTAAATCGGAGAGTCATGGTTGAGGGTTGGTTAGAGTTCTGGTTTGAAATAGGTTGAAGCAGCTTGGGTTGTTTAAACTGTGATAGTAGACTATATCATTCCTGTCTTTTTCGTTTCGCTTCATGGAGTAATCTAACGAAAATGGTAGCTTGAATGTTATAACCAATTCCTTAACTTAGTTTACACTATTGTTTTATGTTTTGTTTAGTTTTATGTTTTAATGTAGTTCGATACCGGCAGCATATACAGTATAAACCATTGTCGAGTCCCATTTCGAGATAGACCCTGACTGTACTAAGTGTTGTTTTTGAGAGACCATAGGGTCGAGTGAAAGATCAAACCTTCGAACCCTAGCGTGAGTGGCGGGCACTCACGTCACTGCACTGCCCAGTTTAATCTTAACTGCTGTCAAAACTGCTAAAATAACCCTTGATTTTACGTAAACTGTTCAAATTGTATTTTATAATAATAAGTTATTCAAATTTTAATATTTCAGATAACTTTACTGTTTATATTCAGCTTCGGAATTTCGTCTCACGTTACCGTTTGACCATATATTTTGACAATAATCCTGGTACATGTACTCAAAAGGGCCAATCCTGTTTGTATTTGTTTCAATGAAAGTTCGACACAGAAATAGCAAGTAATATTCTTGCGTGTGGTAGTCTATAACAGTGTATCCAGTAATACAATTGTACATGCTTTTGCAGGTTTACTTTTATGTTGCCAGTTTTGGCCTTTGAAAAACTACGTCTCCTGCTGGTTGGATATTCTTTAATAAGTTTGGAGTACATCGTCTAGATTAATAATCTAGATTCATTTTCGGAACAAGCTATAGAGTGTTTTAATCTTGTACACTTTTAATGATGTTTGATTGACTGACAAGCATATGCACATGCGACTGTAATACGGTGTCAACTAGTAACGTTAAAGATATTTTATTAAGCATACGGCGATAAATATAACATTTTTGCACGCTTTTAAGCTTATTATATTTTTTTAAATGATGTCGGATTATTTACATTTTCAAGAACATCAATAATGCAAGCGTTTCCATATATTTATTCTTTATACAGCAAAAGTACATATAGTTTTTGTATCGTAACAGCGCAGTTGAATTGGCCACTATGGTAACATCCATAATATATCGCTATTGTACTTTGTGATACATGTAAAACTGTTATTATCATTTATTTATATGTCCACATATTTGAAATATAGATCAAACACAACATTGAAACGATATTCGAGATGTTTTGGTATATCTAGTGGAAATTTATGAATTTAATGAGCAAAAACGACATTTACCTTTAAGTTATGATACTTAATTTAAAACAAATTAATCTTTTAAATTAATGAATAGTTAATGTTTATGTAAATGCACACGCATTGTCAACATTGCAGTTAATGATCATTTATATATTTTTGCGACATAGTTAACATCTTGGCGATATATTTAGACATCTTGGCGATATATTTTGACATCTTGGCGATATATTTAAACATCTTGGCGATAGATTTAACATCAATAATAAAATACTCACTCGAGTGGTGATATTTGTTTTCATATTGTCCCATAACTCAACAAAGCTAGCAATTTTAGTTCTGACAGTGATGTTCGGAATGACCATGCTTCCTTTTATAGTTTTAACACGATAATACAAATAAAAAGATTCATTTAATGTTGTCGCTATTGTACAAACTGTTCTCATCATGTGGATTGAGATAGCTTTGGGCAGTTATTATGTGGGTTTTACATTTTCAATTATATAATGTTTTTTGCTGGAGAATAAAGATCGGTTGTGTTTTTTTTGTATGCAATCTCTGTGTAACGAAACACAACTCTTTACATATGACTACTACTGCTTTAACATGTACAACAGATTTTCACAGTTATTACAGTATTTACCCTTTAATTTATAAACTTGCCACAAATTAAAGGATAAATACGGTTATAACTGTGATCTGATTTACAGGATTCGTTAGATACAAAGGTATTTTTTACCAATATTTTCATAAAAAAATGGCTATGCTCCTTTCATGTTATATGGAACTGCTTGCCAAAAGACATACATACTATATATTTTACATGTTTCGTTAGTATAGCGTTAAATATTTGTCTTATCGCGTAACGTAATCAGTACAATACAGTGGTATGGGTCAGTCAGTGAGCACGAGGTTAGTCCTGCGAATGTTAATACATGTATAACGAAACGGACTATTCTGTACACGTTACATCTAAAAATTGATAAAAAAAGGATTTCATTATCATATTAAATTAAATCAATCGATTTGGTTTGTCAAATCAACCAAAACGTTACAAAATTGACATTTAGATTGGATTGTGTAGCAAAATGACAAAGAGAACAAATGAAAACAAATACCGGTCTAATAATTTTCTAAGTTGTAACTATGCTCGTAACACTGTTCACTTTATTCAGCTTTTGTCTAATTGATGTTGCAATATTCACTTATATATCTGATGTCGCGATCCAAACTGCTACTCATTTCTATTTTACTAATGTTGCGATACAAACTGCTACTCACTTATATATTACTAATGTCGTGATACAAACTGCTACTCATTTATATATTACTAATGTCGCGATACAAACTGCTACTCACTTATATATTACTAATGTCGCGATACAAACTGCTACTCACTTATATATTACTAATGTCGTGATACAAACTGCTACTCATTTATATATTACTAATGTCGCGATACAAACTGCTACTCACTTATATATTACTAATGTCGCGATACAAACTGCTACTCACTTATATATATCTGATGTCGCGATTCAAACTGCTACTCATTTATATATTACTAATGTCGCGATACAAACTGCTACTCACTTATATTTTACTAATGTCGCGATCCAAACTGCTACTCATTTATATATATCTGATGTCGCTATCTAAACTGCTACTCATTTACATATGACTAATGTCGTGATATAAACTGCTACTCATTTATATATTACTAATATCGCGATACAAACTGCTACTCACTTATATATTACTAATGTCGCGATAAAAACTGCTTCTCACTTATAAATTACTGATGTCGCGATACAAACTGCTACTCGCTTGAATATTACCGATGTCACGATCCAAACTGCTACTCACTTATATATTTCTGATGTTGTGATACAAACTGCTTACCACTTAAATATTACTGATGCCAAGATACAAACTGCTAATCACTTATATATTACTGATATCGCGATCCAAACTGCTACTCACTTATATATTACTGATGTCGCGATGCAAACTGCTCTACAACGTTAATGAATGATTTGAAATAAGATTTATACTTATTAAAACACTACGTTTGCGTCCAGGTGCGTAGGCAAACTGCAATCGACCCTTATGGCGATAGATGTATCCAGAGTGTTCATTTCCCGTGTTCTGTGTAGTACTGAGCTACTATGGCTTTGCGTCGCCTTACGTTGACTCCAATCGGACGTCAGGAATGTCATGTCATCCGTATGATGATAATGTGGGTTGCGCTCCCTTCGACAGTATGACCACCGGCTGGCTCCTGTTATGTCGATGACGTCCTATGCGTAACCCATGTCTCACATATGTCAATAAAACGGCTACAAATATATTTATACATATATAAATTCAGATTTACTATTAAATCAATATGCAATTGGATTATATTTATCTCTCACCATCTAACTTTTTCATGGTAGTTTCATTAATACATCTTAACAGTACATTCATTCATTTCTTACCATCTATCACATTTCATGGTAGTTTTATCAGTATATAATAACAGTACATTCATTTATTAGAATCGTCTATCAAATCTCCTGGTAGCATATACATCTCAACGTATTGACACAGTATACAATATCAATATTGACGTGCTAATTCTGTATCTGTTTGCTTTGTTTGCAAAAGAGCAAAACACACTTAACACAATTTATTTCCATAATATATCTTACACTTCTAAATGCCGCTTTTCAATACTTCATTATAAACACAATATAAACATCTCAAAATACCTTCCCAGATTCCTCGACCTATATCCTATTAAATAACTGTCAATACTGCAGACATGAAATTAAATTTATCACGTACTAGTCTGACGAATATTTATCAATAATTTATACAAAAACTAACTTAGCTCTGCTTATGTTGAAATCTAGCTATCTGGCATTTAAATTACTAAACTTCTAGAAAACATGATAAAAAATGTACTCACTCAGATACAGTTATGTCGTGGTAAAAGTTGTATACTCAGTCAAAATGTTTCGAAATGTTGGAATTTGCAAATTTACAATAGATTTAGGTTTCTACCCCCGTCTATTTATACAATTTAACCATATACCACAGGTGTATCTCAAGAAGCTCATGAAATTAACTGGTCACCCGATATAGAACGATACAAACAAGCACAAAAGAGGCTAATGGTAAATTGTAATTAGATTTACAATAATTAACCCCTTTCCTTTTTTTTAATAACTCAACGGATTTTTATGAAATAAATGTCAAAATTACTTATTACTTAACCGAGAAATGAATAAGTAAAAATATCTTTGAAATGTTTATCTTAATTTATCTAGCTACCGATATACGTCTGTACACTGTACATACGTTGTTACATGTATAAGCTGAGATTGAGAATTCAGGCCACATAAGCAAACGTATTGTTGTCGGTAAACTTGAAATAAAATCCCCATTCAAAAAAACAGACAGACATACCTGCACATCGTCATTCGGAAACTTTCTAAGATGAAACCATTTTTACAACGTATAACGGACCAAAATTATATAAAAAATATCACGTGACTCATTAAATATGTCATAAGATATGTTGAGCGGGAAATCCATTTTAGACTAACCTAGTCGCAATAGGAAATCCTTTTCTAATTTATTACATGTTTGAATAGGTATCATATTGGCAATTTTATATTTAATGTTTTTGTGTTGTTTACTTTTTTAAGTGGATACGAGAATTAACTTAAATTTTATTGTAGACAATATTATGTCCCTTTTATACTTTTATTCTCAATGACTGCTGATCACACATAAAATAAAATTACCAAGTGTCGTAACTTCCGTTTAAAATATGAATAGAAAAAAACTCTGTTATAGCCAGTATGATTTCTTCTTTTATATTTTGAAAACACATATTTTAGGAATTACCTTTGGGATATAATTGACAAAAATTGCAACATAAAATTGTCAAGTTTCAGATATCTGATAGCTATATTTTATGGATAAGAATCAAGAAGACGAGCGCGCTGTTCTCCGACAGCTCTGGTTTATGTTTACACGTTATGTTTATGTGTGTGTAATATGGTGTTTGTAATTCAAATTTAGCGTTTAAACGTCGAAAAGCTATTAAGCTAGCGCTCAGTTTACCGCGATAACTTTAAATAAATTTGATTTTAAACGCTTTGCTTTCACTTTTATGCTATAAACATTTTACAACGCTTCTTGTTGAAATTTAACGTCAAGTAAGCGCTCAGTATAACGCAAACTTCTGTAACTTATACCTGAATTTGGTTTCTTAACTTAACGTATCTTTACAGACCCTAAACCGCTCAAGTACCCCAATTGCACGCAAACGGAGTGCACTCAGAGCGTAAGCGGAGTGCGAGCGTAGCGCAGACGGAGCGCGAACGGAGCGCAGATTGAGCGCTGACGGAGCGGACATGGACCGTAAGCAAACGCTGGATTTTGAATAATAAACGCACTCCTGAACGCATGAAATAGATCGAGTGCACTCAGACACGCTGAATGCACTCAGATACGCTGAGTGCACTCAGAAGCGCAGTATATGCAGTATACGCTAGAGATAACAGTAAGATAACTGATAACAGAACTATTCGTGCGCTACTGAGTGCACTCCTTCATTCGGATACACTCTTTTTTATTATTTGATCGTGAAGTCGATACTTAAAATCGAGATAACAAAGAAATTTTCTTTCACATAAATATAAACCATGTAGTTTATATAAATGTTTTATTGTAAAACGCATGATAAAACTTATTTTGGTCAACAATTTATCAATTATAACATAAATATCAATATTTAGCTGATCAATACAATAATGTTTAAAATACCTATTATACAATAGACGACACATCAATGGTTATCTACGGTTTCAAGGCTAATTTAGTTGCATGTTTAAGCATGATTTGGTTTGCACAACACAAATATAAATAATTATATATATTGTGTAAATAACAATTCGAAAAGATGTAATATGAATTCACTATTTGCCGTGTTATTTCGATATAAATTAATTAGAGAACATACAAAACATGTACTTTATTTCGATTTAAGCGTATACTGCTCCAAATACAAAAAATATCAAAGCATGCGTGAATCAAACAAAACATAGATATGCGGAAAATTATATGATTATGATTCTATTTGTTTGGGTATTTCGGCAAAATAAATATTACCAATTTTCAATTTAATTTGGACTTTAGTTTTATATTTTCCACAAACATAGTTACACTGAGTTTGTGCTTAGTTGTGAACAAATCTATGTAAAACTGTTATATTGCAATTAAAGTGGAAACATTATACCCGTGCACATCTCATTAAAATAACAGTAATAAATTAATTGTATTCTAAAATATAAAGTGGGTCAGTAGTACAGGATAGGGTGCTGGCTTCAGACGGCAGAGGTCGCGAGTTTGACCCAGGCTCTACCCGACCTCTCGAAACACAGTACCAGATCTAATAAGGGTATGCACTGGAGAATGCATAAGCTCCGAGCTTACTTCACAATCAAGCTAAATTAAATTAATGTAAAATAAATGCATCTATGCCAAATTAACACGACAGACCGAAATAAAATATTAGACACAGGAAATAAAAACTAGTAAACGTAAATTTCTAGGTGACCTTTTGGAGGTTGTGATTTTATATTGACTAAAGAACAGCTTTTGATCATGAGGAAGGTTTAAATAAACAAAAAAAACATGTATTCACTGCCAATAAAATAGTAAATATATTGTTTTCCCGCTTTCCTACAAAATCGTTACGCCTGATCACATGCACGTAAGCACGTAATAATTAAGCCATTATAAAAGCTGTGAAAGGCGCAACAAGTAAGAAATGACGGGGTCGTCTCACTTTGCCAACTTTTAGTTTTTAGGTAAGATTTGGGGGGGGGGGGGAGTTGGCAATGTGAGACTAGGTCAACATGTGTGAACTAGCCAGGGGCAATATTGGTTTTTAAATTTTCAGCTCTCCTAGTTTCCAAATTTGAATTATATGATATTTGAACCTTATGCGATTGGACTTAGACAATTTCAACTTTTACTTATGTGAAATTTTAACCTTATGCAATTGGACTTGATATTTAATATGACAACAATAATAATAATAATAATAATAATAAAGAAGAAAAAATACTCAGATAATAATAATATAATAATATAATAATATAGCAATAATAACAATAATAACAATAATAACAATAATATTAATAGTAATAAATAATAATAAAATATATAATAGATATTAATAATAATGAGGGTAATAATAATATTATAAAAAATCTGCATATTTTAGTATTGATTTTGACTATATATTTCTTATCCAATCACATGCCGCGGGATAAATAAAGATTCATTCATCTGGCACAAATTATAATCAAATTGAAAATTACACACCGGCAGGGTTCTTCGTGATCAATGGACCGATAAATCACCAATTAACTATTTATTGACACGCATGTGGTTCTCACCATGGGTATCTGTTTTGATGATTGCCATGCAACTCTGCCTTCATAATAGTAATTAAATTGTTATATTAATTGTGAACGACTGACCAGATGCACGTACGCACGTATCCAATATAAAAGCTGTGACAAATCAATAAGTCAATATATATATTATAATAATAGCTTCAATGATAATAATATTTTAAAAAAAATAAAACAAATAATGAAAGTAAAAAATAATACAAATAAAATACTACATTTTTACAAGGAATTATTTAGAGACGTCTTTAATTTTAATTAGTTTTAAAATTGTAGGATTGTTTTATTTTGTAAATTAACAGTTCTGATCTGTTTTTTTATACGAAATCGCTATTGCAGCTGTGGAAAAAATGACAGCCCTGAATACACATCCCTTAATACGAGTATGTCACACTTTCTACAATTCATTCAAAACTGGCGTGGGGTTTTCGGTTCGTTAATTTAATGATATTAACATCATGATATTTACATACTAAAGCGTTCTGAACCTTCGAATAAACAATATTTTAAATGATTTTTTTATTTGTTGTTAATTGGCTGGCAGTTTTTCTTTTCTATCTTTTCTTTTCAATCACATAATGTTGGCTCAATTAAGATTCATCCATCTGGCACGAATTACAATCAAAATGAAAACATACATATCTTCCGCGGTCAACAGACCGATAAGTCACCGCTTTAGCATATAACTTAATTGATAAGGCTCTCACTGGCATGTGACATAACGTAATTAACACCACGGGTGTGTTGCTGCATGTCATATAATTAGCGGTATATCACAGTGGGTGTAGTTTCAAACAAGTTTAATATAGTTTGTCATTTTAAATAATATATTAACATAAAGCATACTATCAGTAAAAGAATAATTTGAGAAACCCACTGAAAAAAATTCATTGCAAGTATATTTATATACATAATGATAACGAAAATAATTATAAAAACTTAAAATATCAGAATACCTTTTTTAAGTTTAATAAAGCCACATTTGAACCCAAATCGAGAAAAATACTACAAGATTATTATTTTTCAAAAATCATTTATTATAATATCGAATTGCATCGCACGGATTATAATAAATTTTTCATCACCCATGCAGTGCATATTATTGATTATAAAGCTTATTTTAGTTTGAACATTAACAAAACCAGTGATATATCCACATGCTGTTAAGTCACTGCTTACACTGAGCAGATTTATGGATTATTATAAAGCCAATGAGGTATCAACAGTATAGAATTATTAATTAAATTTAATTATTAATAACATTATATTTAGTTTATGTTGATGATGTATATGTAAATTTTGTGGACAAACTTTATTGCTTTCCTGTAACAAACGGCTTACGGTATATCAAAGAAGATACTGACGCAAACACATGTCGGTCTGGATAACAGAAGCCGGTATAACGTGCGATATTCTTTGATCACCCAGACCACTGATCACATATCAAAACATAGACACTTCCATTAAACATGCCTACTATCGATACTAGTTCAACCTTTCGCCCAGCGGGTGACATAATATGAAGACAAACAATCGGATTATGAATTAATTTACCTTGACTGAATCCCATGGATACATTTTATTGCTCCATTGGAACAGATTAAATTAAAAAGTCAATATAAAATCATTTTAAAGAGTTGAGATGTTGCGATTGGTTATGGGCCAGAAACCGAACTGAGCGAACTGAACGTTGAGTGAACGCTGAACGAAGCGAACGCTAAGACGAGTATTGAATAGAGCACTCAGCTACACATACAGTGCTCGTGAGCGAATACTTGCGTTTGTGAGTGCATTAAATTAACCGCGTTTAATCGAGTGCACGCAAACGGAGCGCGAACGGAGCGCGAACTAAGCGCGAACGGAGCGCGAACGGAGTGCAAACTGAGCGCAAACGGAGTGCAATTATGGGGTACTTGAGCGGTTTAGGGTCTGTACGCAGTTATGTAAAAGAATAAAATTGCAATATGAAACAACGTAATACCGTACTGCATGCACGTGTTTGCAAGATGAGTAATCCCACGTTTGTAATATCTCATCAAGAAACTCCGCCATTAAACACGCATGTAAGGTACATTTCACAAAGGAAGAGGAAAGATACATCCGAAGACATGAAAAGTCACTCTGAAATAATAAAAAAACAAATAACGCGGATATTTCAGTCATTAAAATACACTTAGCTGCAATGTTAAAATGCAAGAAATTATTAATGATCGTTTCTTTTTTTATCAAATATTGATCAATTTGAAATGCAATGTGCTTTAATATACATTGTAATATTTAAAACAAATTTAATCACAACAGACCTACTTGTAAATTGCAAATACGCAACACTGACTTCTTCTATATATATATCATTATAACACATATATTTGATGATTGGGACCCGTCAGTATGGCTTGTCCTGCACATACAGAAAAGGTAACGTGGTAGTAATCGTCCCTGAATGATCAAACAGGTTAATTATTGCTTAGTCATCTTTAATTGTAAAATTCACAAAAAAACATTCACCGTCAACACCGTAATCAATGGTTCAAAGTGCAACAGAGCACGGATAATATCTGCAATGTCCGTTACCAGACTGAGTGAAGCCATTAATGATCACCATACGCTAGTGTTTAGATAAAGTTAAACATGCCCTGCTTGCAGGTTCTAGATGGAGTCTTGATAACTTACCAGAACCGATTGAAACTCATTTCATTGCATCTACTATGAACTAAGTGTAAGAACCTTTTTGGCTTAGTACATGTATCATCATAATAAGAATATATGGATAAAGTATCACACGATTACGTACTTTAGTTTTAACATATTGTGTTGCTTTATAAAATACAAATTAGCAAAATGGTTGGGCAAAAACTTCTGACAACATTAATTAAGGCTCTTCCCAATATAATATTCATATACAGATATTGATCAAAATGAAATACAACACATTTAATATATTTGAAGTAAAAAACATATAAGAACCATTTGGCGAAAGTTAAGATGGAGTAATGTGAGGGGTACGATTGACGGAAGGGTCTAACTTCATAGAGATATGCATGACACGTTTACATGCTTCGTTATAAAATCGGAAAGTGTACTAACATAAGCGAATAATGTGGCATTATCTTGTTCTGTAAGTGCATATTTGCAATATAAAACTACATTCATACCGAGAGGGTGAAACTAACATGAGACGCAAAAGAGAATGGATGGGCCGTTCAGTTTGATAATATGGACATTGCATATTACAATAATGATTGGCATTTTCTCTTTCGTACCGACACAACTCAAAGGCTGAATCGAGTTTTAAATGATTCATGTAAAGATCAAAGTTCATGATTGCATAGAATATCAAACTCACAACCCTTAAGTCCAGATGCCAATAACTACATATAAACGACACGCAAACCATGGATGTTATCAAACCAACACAATATTATATTATTTACATTGATAGTGAGCATTTAAAATTGAAAATATATAATTAAACTTCTTAAAATTTTAAAATGTAAACTCAGCGTTTATATTGTTTATGATTGCTGGAATCGAAAATACATTACAACTTAACATGTGTGGGGGTGGGAAGGATGCTGCTAATAGTTTATAATTTCTCCATTGAGCGTATACCTATATTCCATACATTACCTGCGAATATGATATAGTTGAGATACTTTGTTTACAGATACACTTAATCTCGACTCCTGGATTCGTATTCACCAACCATTCTTGAGAATATTCTTAGACTTAAGCTTGAAAGTCAAAGTTTTAACCTTAGATATCTAGTTTACCATGACAGATAAATAACTGTGAGAGTTTTTTTGCTATATAATGGATGTCTCTACATGCTTGTACATTTTGGTATCAAACATTGATCTCTAAGTGTGTTTTTCAAAATTCATTCTTCAGTTCAAGTCTAAGAACATTGAAGAAGACTTAAGTTAAAGCCCAACCTAATTTTGAATAGGGAGCATACAGGAATACAAATAGTTATTTTTTCTAGAATTGTGTTTTACTTTAAATTTACTTAGCCATGTCTGTGCAAATCACCCACTGGCAGTAAAACAATTTATAATCCTAAATGTAATCATAGCATCGTCTTCTCTTGGTAAACGGATACAAATTGCACCATAAATATAATAAATTTATATTTACTAAGGGAATATTTAACGTGTCTTGTGGTTTAGCTGATTTAGAATTATTTAAATATGATTTGCATATATATTAAGTTGAGATATGTGTTATGCAAAGCTCGTATTAAAGCGGTTGGGATTGTTGTTGTCATTTATATTAAGATAAAATGTGTCTTCAGCGGTTGAAGATATCTCGTTTTAAATGTATAAATTGCTATCTTGGGAAATCATTTAAAATTAAAGTAAATCATGTTGGCGTGAGCGTTTACCGTTTATCGTTCTTATTATTCTAAGTGCTGAAATTAACTTGACAATATCGACAAATATGACATGTTTCAATTACCAGACTTCAGAACCAGCAATTCTGAATTCAACTGTTTCATTTTGTTCGATAGAAATACTGTAGCTTATACCTCATGAATATTGAATTAGATAAGATAGTGTTTATTGTTGTGACATGTGCAAACATTCATTATTTTATACATATTTTCAATTGCCTGTATGTCACCAGGACAATAAAGAAAGAAATTATGAATGTATTCATAAATAAACGTAGCAACTTCTTATGTAACGACGTACCGCGGTGAATTTTAGTCAAGTTTTTTATTAGTGATAATTTAATAACTCTTAAGATAACAACGGCATACGCATCTACGGATTGGGAATGGCTCTATATGACGCCTTTATGTATACTTGCTAGTATAATCTCTTTACTGTTCCATTACACTAGTGTACCTGCTTATATTTTCACTTTATCACACTGATGGCATTTGATAATTGTCCAAATTGAAGCTCAAAATAAAAAATAAGACAAGATGGTGCGAGGTTATTTCCGTAAGATCATTACAGACACTGCAACTTTTATATTTATAGTCACTTCTTATTTGATGGCTGACCTAATTGGTAATTATAGTTAAGCAAATTTCTATACACAATAAATTAGAATTGAAGAATAACACTGATTTAAATTCAAAGCCCTCTCTTAATGTATTTACATCTGCTATCTCTGACATTAAATATATGTATATAAAATAAGTGTAAGAGTTGGGATAATCTAGAAAATATGTCATTAAATAAGCATCACTTAGTAGTTTCATTTCTTCACATGTAACAAATTAATTCATAGCATGATTAAATGATATTGTACATACTTTTATATATATGTAAACCGAGGAAATATATGTTCCCTGGATATTCATGTTATTTATATAAATATAGTATAGGTTTCAAATTCATTAATAAATAGGTAATATTCCTTCGTGTCTTCCTTGCTTTGAAAAGTTCACCTGAAGACTTGATAAAGAATAAATAAAAGCACCTAGAGTAAATATTATAAAAAAAATGTTCATTTTGCTTATATATTGTATATTAACAATGGCAAATTAAATCGTGAGACAAATATAATATGTAAGCAAATAGAAGAAATTCAATATGATGTAGAGTCATCATATAAGTTCAAACATAAAACATTGTGAAAATTATTGTAATTGTTGTTGAATTGACTGGTTTCGAATGATGACAAACATACATACCATTGTTATATATCATTACAGTACATACTGATATATCACATACACATCGTACTCTACGCTTTAAAACTTAAATAAGCCTCTATAACAGAAACAGCAAATGAAATATCATAGTAGGTTATGACAAGCTTGTTTCATTATTTCTAGGATGTCAGATACATATTTAGCATACATGTAATCATGCAATCAGCTATGACAATAGGAATATAAATATGACGACCAAATAATATTAAATACATTTCATACCGTATAATTATAAACTATTTTATAAAGAACTAAATTCTATAATTATAGATAAATGTGCAGATTGGAGTTTCAGGCTTTCTTCTACTATAACATCTATAATTTCATAAAGGTTATACAGCTATTGCAAAATAATTATCAAAATAATTAACATACAGGTCGTGCAATATGAATTCGTAGAAAACAAAATAATATCTATCTTGATTTTGTATGATAGCAAAATTTATGCAACAAAATGAATAAATGAACAGTGTCCCGCATAAACACTTATTATTCAAAGCCCAAACGGCATAAAAAGAAGTACATAACACAGTATATAATTTAATTTAATTTGCGGTACAAGAGTGTAATTAACCGATATTAACCTAGTGCATTATAACTTCCGATTCAACGTTCGGTATTTTCCGTTCAACTCGGCTGTCGTACGTAAAATTCCGATTTCGGAACTACTATTCTACTTACTATAACATCGGACTGACGACGATTTGTCAATGTAAAGTGACTTGTTTTAGGAAGTTATACGATGACTGATGGGAATGCTCGATTTATTTTCATTTTATAGTTGTTTAGTGAAAAATAAATGGTAAATTAACCTTTTTCCAGGTTTATGTGATAAAATTATCTTACTTTCGTGCTCATTCAAAACTGATATGATGCTTTACAGAGTCTGGTATGATATCTTTTTGCCAACTCGTTTAATAAATTCTATAACAAATGAGAACGAATTTAAGATCCTGAATGTAAACGGACAGTAGTCCTAAGACTATACACGAAATTCTAAGCGCCCATGGAGGGTAAGATTAAAATAATATTTTGTAATTTGTACAACCCGACCGAATGTCGAACTCACATCACCTCTAAATTATGGTTGTTTTCAAGAATAGTTTGTTGATTCCAGTTGGTCTTAGTATTTTCGATCTAATAAGACCTAATTTACGACTTTCGACCTATTATACAAAATTGTCACGTAAAACACGTAACTGACCAACTTATCGCATACACACTGGTCAATTCACGTCTAGCCGCTCACATAAACTGATTTTATTAAATTTTCAAAATACACGTATTACACGGGTAAATTGGTACAGTTAGCCTTGCGAAATATAGTATTATTCTAAAGTATCGTGGTAATGACTGGACATTGTTCAAGTTTATCTTAAGCTAACCGAAACATCCTATAGGATTATTAGAAACTGAATTTGTTTAGCCAGGAGTTTTGATTTTGACACTTAATCAACTGGATTGATTGGAATAAATTAGTATTTTCGGGTGAAATCACTAACCATTCTTGTTCGAATAAACGTATTTAAATTGATTGACAACAACTAGAGGCTATGGATGTGCTCTTTACCAAGCTTTGTTATTTGTTTTTACATTGTTCAATTATTACTTGATCTCGCATTCAATGAGACAAATGCATAATTTTATTCAATTTCCTTGAGAAAAGCATGTACCCAATCAAAGAAACACAAATAAAATCGCCTTTTAAATTGTAATTTTAGTGTTTAGATAACAACAATTGATGGAAAATGCACAAAACGAAAACAACGGTATCTTTGTTCTGTTGTGAATCATGCTGTAAATTTTCTCATCAATAAAACTGAAAAACATAAAGATTACACGAGCTTGCACGGGACGTTTAAATGACATTCCACAGAAAGTGTATATGCCCTTGCATAGAAAATACATACATGTACCCTTACAGAGAACGTTTACGCGACCTTGCAAAGAAAGGTTACGCGACCTTGTAAACAAAACATGTATTGTTATGATATTACACAGAAAGGATACAAAGAGAAGTTACATGACCTTACAAATATAGTATACACGACTTTGAACAGGAAATGCCATGGCCTTACACAGAAAGGTTACATGACCCTGCGAAGATATGTTACATGATCTGGCATAGAATATATATATATAACCTCGCACAGAACTGTTACATGTTCATGCATATAAAGGTCATGTTCATTAATTTAGAATAACAGTTATTGTAGCATGATGATATCCAATGTAGAAGAACGGTTATTGTAGCATGATGTTATTCAATGCAGAAGTATGGTTATTGTAGCATGATGTTATTCAAAGCAGAAGAATGGTTATTGTAGCATGATGTTATTCAATGCAGAAGAATGGTCATTGTAGCATGATGTTATTCAATGCAGGAGAATGGTCATTGTAGCATGATGTTATTCAATGTAGAATAATGGTCATTGTAGCATGATGTTATTCATTGTAAAATAATGGTCATTGTAGCATGATGTTATTCAATGTAGAAGAATGGTCATTGTAGCATGATTTTATTCAATGCAGAAGAATGGTCATTGTAGCAAGATGTTTACAATGCAGAAGAATGGTCATTTCAGCATGATGTTATTCAATGCAGAAGAATGGTTATTGTAGCAAGATGTTATTCAATGCAGAATAATGGTTCGTGTAGCATGATTTTATTCAATGCAGAAGAATGGTCATTGTAGCAAGATGTTATTCAATGCAGAATTATGGTTATTGTAGCATGATGTTATTCAATGCAGAAGAATGGTCATTGTAGCATGAGTTTATTCAATGCAGAAGAATGGTCATTGTAGCAAGATGTTTACAATGCAGAAGAATGGTCATTTCAGCATGATGTTATTCAATGCAGAAGAATGGTTATTGTAGCAAGATGTTATTCAATGCAGAATAATGGTTCTTGTAGCATGATTTTATTCAATGCAGAAGAATGGTCATTGTAGCAAGATGTTATTTAATGCAGAATTATGGTTATTGTAGCATGATGTTATTCAATGCAGAAGAATGGTCATTTCAGCAAGATGTTATTCAAAGCAGAATAATGGTCATTGTAGCATGATTTTAGTCAATGCAGAAGAATGGTCATTGTAGCAAGATGTTATTCAATGCAGAATAATGGTTAGTGTAGCATGATTTTATTCATACAGAAGAATGGTCATTGTAGCAAGATGTTATTCAATGCAGAAAAATGGATATTGTAGCATGATGTTATTCAATGCAGAATAATGGTTATTGTAGCAAGATGTTATTCAATGCAGAAGAACGGTTATTATAGCAATATGGTATTCAATGCAGAAGAATGGTTATTGTAGCATGATGTTATTCAATGCAGAATAATGGTTATTGTAACAAGATGTTATTCAATGCAGAAGATCGGTTATTATAGCAAGATTTCATTCAATGCAGAAGAATGGTCATTGTAGCAAGATGTTATTCAATGCAGAAGAATGGTTATTGTAGCATGATTGTATTCAATGCACAAGAATGGTCATTGTAGCATGATGTTATTCAATGCAGAATAATGGTTATTGTAGCAAGATGTTATTCAATGCAGAATAATGGTTATTGTAGCAAGATGTTATTCAATGCAGAAGAACGGTTATTTAGCAAGATGTTATTCAATGCAGAAGAATCGTTATTGTAGCATGATGTTATTCAATGCAGAAGAATGGTCATTGTAGCAAGATGTTATTCAATGCAGAATAATGGTTATTGTCGTATGATGTTATTCAATGCAGAAGAATGGTCATTGTAGCAGGATGTTATTCAATGCAGAATAATGGTCATTTCAGCAAGATGTTATTCAATGCAGAATAATGGTTATTGTAGCATGATTTTATTCAATGCAGAAGAATGGTCATTGTAGCAAGATGTTATTCAATGCAGAAAAATCGTTATTGTAACATGATTTTATTCAATGCAGAAGAATGGTCATTGTAGCATGATGTTATTCTATGCAGAAGAATGGTTATTGTAGCATGATGTTATTCAATGCAGAATAATGGTTTTTGTAGCATGATTTTATTCAATGCACAAGTATGGTCATTGTAGCAAGATGTTATTCAACGCAGAATAATGGTCATTGTAGCAAGATTTTATTCAACGCAGAAGAATGGTTATTGTAGCATGATGTTATTCAATGCAGAAGAATGGTCATTGTAACATGATGTTATTCAATGCAGAATAATGGTTATTGTAGCAAGATGTTATTCAATGCAGAATAAGGGTTATTGTAGCAAGATGTTATTCAATGCAGAAGAATGGTTATTGTAGCATGATGTTATTCAATGCAAAAAAATGATTATTGTAGCATGATGTTATTCAATGCAGGAGACTGGTTATTGTAGCATGATGTTATTCAATGCAAAAGAATGGTTATTGTAGCATGATGTTATTCAATGCAGAAGAATGGCTATTGTAGCATGATTTTATTCAATGCAGAATAATGGTCATTGTAGCATGATGTTATTCAATGCAGAATAATGGTCATTGTAGCAAGATGTTATTCAGTGCAGAATAATGGTCATTGTAGCATGATGTTATTCAATGCAGAAGAATGGTCATTGTAGCAAGATGTTATTCAATGCAGAGGAATGGTTATTGTAGCAAGATGTTATTTAATGCAGTAAAACAGTTATTGTAGCAAGATGTTATTTAATGCAGAAGAATGGTTATTGTAGAAAGATGTTATTAAATGCAGAAGAATGGTTATTGTAGCAAGATGTTATTATATGCAGAAGAATGGTTATTGTAGCATGATGTTATTCAATGCAGAATAATGGTCATTGTAGCAAGATGTTATTAAATGCAGAAGAATGGTTATTGTAGCAATATGTTATTAAATGCAGAAGAATGGTTATTGTAGCAAGATGTTATTCAATGCAGAATAATGGTCATTGTAGCATGATTTTATTCAATGCAGAAGAATGGTTATTGTAGCATGATGTTATTCAATGCAGAAGAATGATCATTTCATCATGATGTTATTCTATGCAGAATAATGGTTATTGTAGCATGATTTTATTCAATGCAGAAGAATGGTTATTGTAGCAAGATGTTATTCAATGCAGAAGAATGGTCATTTCAGCATGATGTTATTCAATGTAGAAGAATGGTCATTTCAGCATGATGTTATTCAATGCAGAATAATGGTCATTGTAGCATGATGTTATTCAATGCAGAATAATGGTCATTGTAGCACGATGTTATTCAATGCAGATGAATGGTTATTGTAGCATGACTTTATTCAATGCAGAATAATGGTCATTGTAGTAAGATGTTATTAAATGCAGAAAAATGGTTATTGTAGCAAAACGTTATTCAATGCAAAATAATGGTTATTGTAGCATGATGTTATTCAATGCAGAATAATGGTTATTTTAGCATGATGTTATTCAATGCAGAATAATGGTCATTGTAGCAAGATGTTATTAAATGCAGAAGAATGGTCATTGTAGCAAGATGTTATTCAATGCAGAATAATGGTTATTGTAGCAAGATGTTATTCAATGCAGAATAAGAGTTATTGTAGCAAGATGTTATTCAATGCAGAAGAATGGTTATTGTAGCATGATGTTATTCAATGCAAAAAAATGATTATTGTAGCATGATGTTATTCAATGCAGGAGACTGGTTATTGTAGCATGATGTTATTCAATGCAAAAGAATGGTTATTGTAGCATGATGTTATTCAATGCAGAAGAATGGCTATTGTAGCATGATGTTATTCAATGCAGAATAATGGTCATTGTAGCATGATGTTATTCAATGCAGAAGAATGGTCATTGTAGCAAGATGTTATTCAGTGCAGAATAATGGTCATTGTAGCATGATGTTATTCAATGCAGAAGAATGGTCATTGTAGCAAGATGTTATTCAATGCAGAGGAATGGTTATTGTAGCAAGATGTTATTTAATGCAGTAAAACAGTTATTGTAGCAAGATGTTATTTAATGCAGAAGAATGGTTATTGTAGAAAGATGTTATTAAATGCAGAAGAAAGGTTATTGTAGCAAGATGTTATTATATGCAGAAGAATGGTTATTGTAGCATGATGTTATTCAATGCAGAATAATGGTCATTGTAGCAAGATGTTATTAAATGCAGAAGAATGGTTATTGTAGCAATATGTTATTAAATGCAGAAGAATGGTTATTGTAGCAAGATGTTATTCAATGCAGAATAATGGTCATTGTAGCATGATTTTATTCAATGCAGAAGAATGGTTATTGTAGCATGATGTTATTCAATGCAGAAGAATGATCATTTCATCATGATGTTATTCTATGCAGAAGAATGGTTATTGTAGCATGATTTTATTCAATGCAGAAGAATGGTTATTGTAGCAAGATGTTATTCAATGCAGAAGAATGGTCATTTCAGCATGATGTTATTCAATGTAGAAGAATGGTCATTTCAGCATGATGTTATTCAATGCAGAAGAATGGTCATTGTAGCATGATGTTATTAAATGCAGAATAATGGTCATTGTAGCACGATGTTATTCAATGCAGAAGAATGGTTATTGTAGCATGACTTTATTCAATGCAGAATAATGGTCATTGTAGTAAGATGTTATTTAATGCAGAATAATGGTTATTGTAGCAAAACGTTATTCAATGCAAAATAATGGTTATTGTAGCATGATGTTATTCAATGCAGAATAATGGTTATTTTAGCATGATGTTATTCAATGCAGAATAATGGTCATTGTAGCAAGGTGTTATTAAATGCAGAAGAATGGTCATTGTAGCAAGATGTTATTCAATGCAGAATAATGGTTATTGTAGCATGATGTTATTCAATGCAGAATAATGGTTATTGTAGCATGATGTTATTCAATGCAGAAGAATGGTCATTGTAGCATGATGTTATTCAATGCAGAATAATGGTCATTGTAGCATGATGTTATTCAATGCAGAATAATGGTTATTGTAGCAAGATGTTATTCAATGCAGAAGAATGGTCATTGTAACATGATGTTATTCAATGCAGAATAATGGTCATTGTAGCAAGATGTTATTTAATGCAAAAGAACGGTCATTGTAGCATGATGTTATTCAATGCAGAAGAATGGTCATTGTAGCATGATGTTATTCAATGCAGAATAATGGTCATTGTAGCATGATGTTATTCAATGCAGAAGAATGGTCATTGTAGCATGATGTTATTCAATGCAGAATAATGGTTATTGTAGCAAGATGTTATTAAATGCAGAAGAATGGTTATTGTAGCAAGATGTTATTCAATGCAGAAGAATGGTTATTGTAGCATGATGTTATTCATTGCGGAATAAGGGTCATTGTAACATGATGTTATTCAATGCAAAGAATGGTTATTGTAGCATGATGTTATGATGAAAAAATATCATATAAGTGTCTATTGTTTTGAAAATAATTAAATTATGTTTGTATGACTGAAACAACCGTCTTATCCATGTCAATTTCAAAGAGCCAAAGAAAAACATCAATGTCAAACCACCTTTTTCAAATGACTGGTATAAATTGTATCTGACTGTCTTATTTTTTTCGAATTGACCGTCCCTTAAAGAATTAAAAAATACTGATTTCATTTCTCTTATCATTTGACTGGGCAATGCCATAATTAGGTGGTTTAATTCTGATAATGCTATAAGTTTTTATAACCAATATTTTGCATATAGGTGTTAAAATTCTCCTTGACCAATTGGCAAGAAGTTTTTAATGTCTTGAATTGTTTCTTTAATTAACATTTATCACAATCATTTAAATCTATAGACAATTATTTTCAACCTAATATTGTGAATGTATTGACTCAAGAAAGATGCCATTGCTCACATAATTTTTCCTGACAGTTTTTTCTTGATCCTTAGCCACACCGTCTTTAAAGGTATTTAAAAATGATTTTTCTCTACCGTTTAAAACAATTGAGGTGTCATCTGCATATTGTGAAATCAAAAATTTGCTTTCATTAATATCTATACCTTTATCATCCGGGATATGTCTGATCGAAACAGCGAGGATTTCTGCACATAAAAGGACTATATAAGGAGAAAGTGGGTCCCCATTGTTGGAGCTAATGGGTCCCTTTGTCTACAACCTCTGTTCAAATAGAACCACCCAGATAGGTTTCCTTTTATAACAAAACATGATTCTATATTCTATATAAAATATTTTTTCCATTTTATTATTGACGGGCCAAAGTTAAACAATTTTAGAACTTTAAAGATAAACGACCAGAGTCTAAAAATATTTCAAAATCAATTAGAAGCAATAATCCTGGTTTATGTTGTTTTTTCTAAGTAAAACATTGTATCATTTAGTAACCTGGTGTTTTCACTAGATGTATTTTCCTGGTAAAAGCCTGTCTGGTCTTCATTTATAACACATAGCAAAATATATCTTATCTGTTGTGCAATAGCTGCGGATGCTAGTTTATACGTTACATTTAAAAGTGATATTTGGCGCCAGTTTTTTAAAAGCTGTTTATCTGTATTTCCTGTAGGTATGCAAGTGATTACACCTTGTTTTTATGTAACTTAAAGTTCTTATTTATCAAATCCATCGTGTATGTTACGTACAAGAAAATGACAAACATATTCTTAAGACAGCCTTATATTTCTTCATATGTGACTGGACCTTCAAGTGATGTTTTGAGTCATTATTTAGCTTAGAGACATTAATTTTAGAAAATATATTATTTAAATCCATGTCTAATTTCATTGAAGGGAGTATACTTTTTCTCTCTATTATTTGTTTTATTTCATCGACATATTGTTGGTCTTTCAATAGTGAATTATTAATTTTCCAGTACGATGTCCCCTTTTGAATTTGCAAAATTCAAATGTCAAAATTAATAAACAGTATCATACCGTGATTCGAAGCAAAATAATAGTTATTGTAATATAATGTTTTTCAATCAATGCTAATAGTTCCTTGTCAAAAACTAATGTTTATTTTAAGTAATCTTCATAGGTAATGGCTTTTCATTAATTTAAACCTGTAATCTGTGTCATTAAAGGGAATTTATCTTTTTTTTTTCAATTTTGTTTAACTTGGCTAAATAAATGTGTTTCCAATATACCATGCCTATATATACTCACTGACCCCGTATTGCCAAAAGAATATCTATCATGCCAAATAATATATCAAAAAGGATATCCTACTTTGGGTTATGCGCCTAGGTTAGACTTCTTCTTCAAAGTGCAACATATTTTGTAACGTAATAAATGAGTCACGTGATTTCATTTTTATTTCATATATGATTTATGTTGTAATTGATATTTTAAGAAAATTGTAATAACACATTAGCTAGCACATGATAAATGTCCATAATTCCATAGTTAATTTTACCTTGTGCATATTTTGCACGCAAATACTTATCTTTGTGTCATACAAGATTATGTGCATTTTCAAAATGGCAAATTTTATAAAACTTCACATTATTGATATAAATTACAATTCGGGAAAATACGTATGATTAATTGTTCGTAACTGAACATGCATTCAGAAAGTATGTTCAATCGCATGATTATAAATTTAAATTTGATGCATTTATGGAAAAGATCTATGAACAACAATGGTAAATGGCTAATTAAGAGCCATTTTTAAGGGTTTCATTTTTCTCACATCGCATGAAATCACGTTTTCCATTAACAAAATTAACATCTTATGTATGTTAACCTTTTTAACCACTTTGTATGAACTGAGTCGATACGTGCTATCCATATGTAGATTACCCATTGTTTTAGTGAAACACGTTCACATATCATCATGATAAACAAGGACACGTCAATGTAGTAGACTTATTTCTTTTAGAACCTAATTTAAAAACACATCATTTACTAGTTTCAGCTGCCCTGGCATTCCCGTCTACAACGGCACGAAACATTGACACATTTCCCAATATTGTACATTAACATCTATTTTTGAGGGCATATAGTCTGTTGTCCCTTGTGGACTTATATTTGATAAGATTGCTTTCAAGTATCAGAGGCGAAGTTAGCTTCAAATGTATGTGCAGACACACACATATAGAGCAGTGTAAGCCGCAAACTTGTTTCGGCGGATCTGCAGGCATGCTTCCCTAAAAACATTGGGTATCATCAGTGAGTCAATCATACATTGATATAGCGATTATGTGAGCAAAACGGAAGACAGCAAGAAGAATACATAATGTTTTCAATTGATTGCCATTTATATTTAAAAGTGTCATATTTGCTTGACATACACATGTATACAATTCCATATTATAGGCCCAAAATGAAGTTTCCTTGAAATGATACCTAAGTTGGTTTTAAAGTAAAATAGGTGCGTTTAAAAGCATACATTGTAAGTTTATTTTATCTTAAAACTTATAGTTCCTTATTTAAAATGATATAGTGATATCAAAACATACCACATTCTCTGAGAATAGTTTTGTAATTTCTGTAGAGATACGGTTAGATCAAAAACATATCTAGTCTATATTACTTTACAACACTTATAAAAATTGTAAATATGTCAAATGTTTTTTCATTCGATTGTAGATTGAAATATGAAATTTATAAATTAGTATTGACGAAATATCAAACATCCAAGTGACCGATTATAACTTTCGTTGAGTTTAAAATTTATCAGTGCCAGCAAAATATTAAATATCAAAATTTACAGACAAGAGAGACATAACTTTCGTCCTTGTCAATTGAGATATTTGGAAGACTTTGGAGTAAGGGAGCCAACTATACATTGTATATTTCATGGTGATGTCCCTTTCTCGTCCAGTTGTTTCGCCTTTATAACACACGTTTATATCGTTTAGCTCAATTTGATATCAACTCAATCTAATTGATCATAATTAGCTTATTCAACTCGTATGTTTTAATTTAAGCTCATGTTTATATCTTTATAATTAGAAATACATGCCAATTTATATAAACAAACACTATCTCATTTGAATAAATCAGCTTGAGCACTACAGTCTATATATTCACAGTACATTTGAGCGTAATTACTTGGACAGTTAACATGGCTAAAATTTTCAAGGTGAGATTTTGTCACTGTACGTTTTTTTTAAGATTATTGGTTTAGTAGTGTTTGTGATAGAGTGTAAGCCACTGATGTTAGCGTCTCAGGTTTGATCCGAGGCTAAAACGCAACATTCGGTAATAATACTTCCAAGTTAAGCAATCGATAGCGATTCACATACGCTCAGAACCTATTTCACAATACAGTAAAAATAAATTAATATGTATTGACCATTATAGAGTGTTTCTTTTATATCATTTTTGTTTCGATATTAGTTTAGTGTATGCACTGTTTGTGTTTATGCAGCTGTAGTGACTGCGGTGTTTAAATGTTACCTTTCTATTAGAAATATTTGTTGTGTATATTTACAAACTGTAAGTATTAATTTAGATATAGTTTGATAATTTTCAATATTGTTACAGAATTCAGAATTGTTTTTGTGTATTAATTAATTTATTTAACAAGCAACGCAAAGATCGTGAAAACTTATTGGATTAGAAGATTCAATACCCTTTATCCATTAGGTATAAACAAAAGCGATGGTTCTGCATAATTCGGTATGTTTGGATATACTGTATTTTATATACATACGTTCCAATAAAACTGTACTTCATTTCTCTTATTGGTGTATGCGGCGCAATCTTTTTTTTTTTTAATACCAGTTGTATTTTTTACGTTTAAAATAAATGTCGTCGTTTGATATACTTACGACGTCATAGCGCTAAAGATTACACGATGTTGTGTGACGTCACGTCAGAGTGACGTTTTCTTTAACAACAACTTTGCGCTTCACATTTTACTCAGCACAGTTTGAATTTTACCGGCGTATTTCCCTGAAAACACGGTATTTTTCTTATAAATTTCACAATTTGTTTTATGTTTTTGTGAAGTATATGCGCGCCTTAAGGCGCACATCATAATTTGTGAACAATTTTATCATCGTAACATCATAACATTATCATGATTCATATTTTCATTTTCATCCCCTGAAGAAGGAATAATATATATTCCGAAAGCGCTCGGGTTTTTTAAAATAAATTTAAAGAATTCAGCATTGTTTGGGTGTACTTAATTATTTTTTTTAATAATTAATTTATTATCTCTCCCATATATATATATATATATATATATATATATATATATAGTTTATAGGCATATTTGTAAGTATTATTTCATGACTATATTTATACCAAAAAACATGAAAACATTATTACTGATGGTTTTCTTGTCCGCTACATCTTGGCAAAATTCCGAAATAGCATTTCAAGTGCTTCTACGTGCGAAGTACAATGTTTTGCAATAAGGCATAACTTGAAAAGATACATCAGTGTTGGCCCATCACAGTATTTGATTATGACCATACATTGTGTGATTTATATTTTGAAATAGATCATTGTTGAAATCTTAGAATTTTCCTATTGATAAACGGAGTAAATATGGATTAATTAAAAAATAATGTAATATATTTCAACATAAAGTATCAACTTACAATGTAAGATCATAACACACATGTCATATGTAATGTGTTTAAGTAATTTAAGCGCTATATCCAATTGTGACTTGAATATTTAACCACATAAAAATTAGCATGACATGACATATATACAATATACAAATGAAATGAAAATAAGTATCATTGTACTGTTTCGCTATTGTGTACTATCACAAAATCAATAATTACATTAAATTTAAGCTGTTTTAAATATTATAATACAAGGGTATATATAATTTACACTGGTGTTTCATGAACTATGTATCCAATGCTAATACCTTTATCTAAGGTATTACAGTTGATAGAAATTTAACTATATATACAACTCAAACTTTGATAATGAACATGTAAATTAAATATATTTCCCTTAGATGTCACATTAAGAATGTATATGTATAGTTTTGAAAACAAGTTTCTTAAATTGTTCGCCAACAGAATGCTCCTACAAGTATGGGTAATATATTTAAAAACAATTTTGACCAAAAAGAATATTGTTGATTTACATCATTAGAAATATTACATTCTTAAAAAATACCTTTTTTTTCTAAATTTTCTCATTGACCTGATTTAACCATGTTCTATTAACACCAAACCAATTGTAAAAATATTTTGTTACAACACCATTGAACTGTATTTCAAAACGTGCCAAAAATAAAACATATAAATTGGTGGTTGATAAAAAAAAAGGATATGTTTTAGAATCCTTTAAATTTCATGTCTACTTTCATCTAACTTCAGATCAATTTTAATATTTGCATTTGTACATGTATTGATCATTTTTGTGATAAAGTTGCTACTGTTATACAGGAAAACTAGTTTTAAGTTAATTAGTTTTTAAAATGTTTTGTAAAATAATCTCTAAAGTTAAGGTAACTTAGTAAGCTTCAGAAAACTGTTTCTAATTAACTTTTCTGAAGTAATCAACATAACAATTTGAATATTAGTTCAAAATAATTTATATAAGGCATGATCCCTATCAAATATTTTAGTAGTATATTCGTATATTATCAACTATTAGTATTAGCTGTTTTGTAGCAATCCGTTAGCTCATATATTGTCGGAACAAATAAAATATCAAAAATAAGATATGTAAAATCCCTCATACATGTACCTCCTCTTGCCAACTTGTATCGTACTCTGAGCGAACTGAATGTACGAAAATATTCACAACTGCAATAAATAGTAAAGAACCGTTTTCATAGACGACTAATAGAGAGTTATTATGTTGTTGTTTTTGTTGGAATTTAAGAAAATGAAGTTATTTTCAAAATTTGAAATAATAATTGCGTTAAGCTGAAAAGCATTTGTGTTAATATCTGCATAATTGGTATATTACATGGCATTTGCCGAGAAAACTTCGCAAATAATTCCCGTCAGTGCAATACAAAAGCAAGTATGTGAACAATAGTGCCACTCTGATATATAGGTATAACATCACGGTATCTATTTATAGTTAGTGACTGCACCGCACTCAGTTAATACATTACTCATATTTCCGCAATATTCAAAAGCTATTATGAAGTAGCACGCAAAGATGACATACTGATGTTTAATTTCCTATTGTCTGATTTATATAAATCTTTCGCCGATTTTATAGACCATAACAAATTGATGCCATACTTTGATAATAACCTTTCTTTGATTCAAACATTTTTCATACATCTCTGTTTCAATAAATTTCTTCTTGTTCTTTCTTTCTCATTAAGGATAAAATTATCAACATGACTTTATAACATAGATTTTCCATTGCCTGATTCGGTTTGAACGTATTTATTCTGATTTAAGACTACTCCATTTACATAGTTAATCACGCCCTTAGTGTTAAACATCATTTGACAACCAATGGAATCGCTTAAATTTTCAAAATTGTGTTGCTCTTATTTGCTAAAACAACCTACAAAATATCTTAATTAATATTTCTTTTTTAATTATTAAGAAGTTCGTCATCAATGTGCATTCGTAAATGACATTGCACAGACTCCGCCCTTGATTGAATTCTGAACGAGTCATGTACAAACTACAAAGCCGCGCGAGCTATGCTTAGAAATGGCCTTATCAAACATCAACTTTCATACGTTAATCATCTCAGCTTTCATTGTAGCTTCCGCCCAGAGTCAGTCAAATGATGTCAAACTGCCAGTCAAATGACGTTGAACACTTAGCCAGTTAGCGTTCACTAAGTAAAAAATTAACAATTAAGAAACCTTGGTTACTTATCAAACACTAAATATTACTTACATTCATTCTTGATTAACATGCTTTTGGATATTTAAATGACTGTTACGTTTTTGTATGAAGAATTCATCAAAATGCATTGTGATCGTTTAGTTTGTCAGTGTATTGTTTGTTGGACGCAGGACTCTTCTTAAAAAGCGTTAAAACGACGATTGGTCAGGAAGCGTGCCCAGTTCCACGTATCATGGGACCGACCCTTAATTATTGTTGCTTCTGAAACTCATCGTGTACCTGGCTGTTAATAACAAAACATTCATACATGTATATAGATGCATAAATGTGCAAGTTATCTTAATGTTTTGATGCCGTTGAGATGCTGACCACGGTTTTCACTAAACATATTTTGATAGTTTCCTCAACGATATTTTTAAATTCTAAAATCTTCACACTTACTAGTTATGTTGCACGAAATGATGTAATGACTGAGTGTGGTGAGTATTTCAAATAATGAATAAAAGATAAAAAAAAAAAAAAAAAATGGTTTCTGTTTTGATCGTTTGATCGTTTTTACTAATTAAGATAAACCGTCATTGAGCTTTAAACGACACAAATGAATTATCTGGATTTAATGAGCACTGTTCGCTACTCATTCAAATTCTCACAGACAGTTTGACACTCAACGGTTATTAGAAATTTTTAAATGCATATACAACTGTAATTACCTATTTATGTATAAATATATCTGATTTTGTACAACTAAGTTGAAATAAAGTTACATAAAAAATGTTACTTCATAGTTTTGAAATATTTAAGTGCATGTTAAGTTACGCATAAGTTAAGTCTTGTTCATTATAAAGAACTAAGACAGGGGTGCAACAATGAAACGTTTAAGTTACCAATAGCGGTTTTGTTACTAACCATTTAAAGGATTATAACACTGCAGAAGTAGCGTTATAATTGTCTTGCGCTTATTAGGAATATTATATTATTACATGTATATGATTATATGCTTTTGTAGTGTTCTTATTGTGATTAATATAATACATCAACTACTGTTGTAATGCGGGATTTGTTATATTATGTTAACGATGACTTTACAGCACACTGTGCTACAGCGAACCCTCCTTAGGCCCGGCTAGCTGTGAGTTGTCCCCAGTCATTGATTGTGATTTACAATGTGTCATGCACGGCTAGCTCTAGTGGTTAAAGGTGGGATGTGAGTAGCCCCCAGTCGCTGACTGCCCGCCGCCTTCATTTACAATGTGTCAGGCACGGCTAGCTCTACCGGTTAAAGGTGGGATGTGAGTTACCCCCAGTCGCTGACTTCCGCCGCCCTCATTTACAGTAAGCTCAAGCGGTTAAGGGTGGGATGTGAGATGCTCCCAGTCGCTGACTTCCGCCGCCCTCATTTACAATGTATCTGACCCGGTATGCTATACCGGTTAAAGGTGGGATGTGAGTTACACCCAGTCGCTGACTTCCGCCGCCCTCATTTACAATATGTCGGATCCGGTAAGCTCTACCGGTTAAAGGTGGGATGTGAGATGCTCCCAGTCGCTGATTGTCCGCAGCCCTCATTTAAAATGTGTCGGACCCGGTAAGCTGTAGCGTTTAAAGGTGGGATGTGAGATGCTCCCAGTCGCTGACTGTCCGCCGCCTTCATTTACAATGTGTCGGACCCGGTAAGCTCTACCGGTTAAAGGTGGGATGTGAGATGCTCCCAGTCGCTGATTGTCCGCAGCCCTCATTTAAAATGTGTCGGACCCGGTAAGCTGTAGCGTTTAAAGGTGGGATGTGAGATGCTCCCAGTCGCTGACTGTCCGCCGCCTTCATTTACAATGTGTCGGACCCCGTTAGCTAAGTCGGTAGCGCGTCTGATTATCAATCCAGGGATCGTGAGTTCAATTCCAGTACGGTTACATTCTCCATGATGCTTGGAATCTGTACGACATTGCGTTTCATTGTTGGTCATCTTTGACAGCTGTTATCAATTACTTGCTATGAATATGTTTGAGTACTTGTTAACATTCCAGGTTTCCAGGATCGTTAGGTCATTTGATCATTCGTTAGCCCATGGCAGCATAGAAATGAGGCTTAACAACAAACTTATAGATACTCTTCTTGTAGGAAATATATTTTTGTTGGATGAAGACTTATATTATTTTGAACAAAAAGTGTAAGCAAAAGCTATCGAGGTGTTATTACTGTAATTACAAATATATGGGACCAACACGAAACATAAAAATAGAAGAACACATTCACCAGTTTATTAACAAAACATTTTCAGAAATACCATTCTACACTGATAATGTATATAATCGCAAATGGCCATCTATAACTACTTCATAACTGAGTATAAAACATTAAGTATAATTACAGAGAGACTTGATGATGTTTTATAGTATTGCAAATTCAAACCTAGCTTTATTGCACAGGTTTTATCCGTGATACATTTTAGCACACGTGTTTTCCCAGCTCAAATGTTAAAATAATTATAAAATATCAAATATTATTTATTTTCTGATCCTTTCTCCTGAAATACACGTTCCAGAACAATAAAAGATAAATTTGATGCTGTTTTATAGTATATGTTTCCAAAATGACTCATAAACATTAATGTTTTCAGTTTTATATTCAGCATTATTGTGTATTAAACGTTATAGCATCTCACGTAATAGAGTTTTTGGAAATTTTAATAGTTTGAGCTTGTGATAGCATTATAATGACATCTCGGATTCGACATTTAATGCAATAAAAATCTCTTCAATCTCGTCACATGTTTTAAGTATTGCTCACAGGCAAAATCTGATATAGAAAACGTCACGAATAGAAAATTCCAATTATAAATATAAGTTTCTAATTAACAAAATGAAAAATGTCACACATTGGAATTTGTTTAATAAGTCCATTAAAGGAGACTTCTAAATATTGTCTCACTATGTCAGGACATGTACGTTTTAAAAACTGCAATACCGAAACTATTTAATTACGGCAAGTATCGAGAAGTATTTCACAAGAGTGTAAACGTGATGACGATATACAGTTTTATTCATTAAATAATAGAAACTTTCTGAGTACACCTGTCTGTACGACGAACGCTTTGAGTCATTAAATAATATATATTTTCTGAGTACTCCTGTTTGTACGACGAACACTTTGAGTCATTAAATAATATATATTTTCTGAGTACACCTGTCTGTACGACAAACGTTTTGAGTTATTAAATAATTTATATTTTCTGAGTACTCCTGTCTGAACGACGAACGCTTTGAGTCATTAAATAATAGATATTTTCTAAGTACATATGTCTGTACGACGAACGTTTTGAGTCATTAAATAATAGATGTTTTCCAAGTACACTTGTCTGTACGACGAATTTTTTTAGTAATTAAATAATAGAAATATTCTGAGTACACCTGTCTGTACTAAGAACGTTTTGAGCCATTAAATATTAGATATTTTCTGAGTACACCTGTATTAACGACGAACGTTTTGAGCCATTAAATAATAAATATTTTCTGAGTACATCTGTCTGTATGACAAACGTTTTGAGCCATTAAATAATAAATACTTTCTGAGTACACCTGTATTAACGACGAACGTTTTGAGCCATTAAATAATAAATATTTTCTGAGTACACCTGTTTGCATGACAAACGTTTTGAGCCATTAAATAATGAATACTTTCTGAGTACACCTGTATTAACGACGAACGATTTGAGCCATTAAATAATAAATACATTCTTAGTACACCTGTCTGTACGACGAACGTTTTGAGTCATTAAATAATATATATTTTCTGAATATACCTGTCTGTACAACGAACGTTTTAAGCCATTAAAAATTATATATTTGCTGAGTACACCTGTCTATACGACGAACGTTTTGAGCCATTAAATAATATATATTTTCTGAGTACACCTGTCTGTATGACGAACGTTTTGAGCCATTAAATAATAAATACTTCCTGAGTACACCTGTCTGTACAACGAACGCTTTGAGTCATTAAAAAACAAATATTTCTGCGTACACCTGTCTGTACGACGAACGTTTTGAGCAACTAAATACTATAGACTTTCTGAGTACACTTATCAGTACGATGAACGCTTTGAACAATATAATAATATATACTTTTTTAGTACACCTGTCTGTACGAGGAACGCTTTGAGCAATGAAATAATATATTCTTTCTGAGTAAACCTGTCTGTACGACGAACGCTTTGTGTCATTAAATAATATCTACTATATGGGTACACCTGTCTGTACGACGAACGCTTTGATCCATTAAATAATATATATTTTCTGAGTACACCTGTCTGTACGACGAACGCTTTGATCAATTAAATAATGAACAGAAATACTCTAGGACTAAGACAGTATATCATTGTGTTAGTTTGTTCAAATGTTCATTTGTTATCTTTGAGTGATTATGAATACTGGAGTACTGTTGATACAAGTACCATATTCAGATTAACTAGAATAGTTTACGAGTCTTTTAGTATAACTATCTATATAGACCTGGAAACTGTTTTTAAAGCTTTAAATCGGAGGACTGACAAATGCAATAGTTATTACCTTGTGGTTTAACAAATACATTATTGTGTAAAAAGAATCCTGATGAAAATTAATATACAATATTGGCTAAGATATCACATTTTGCTTAAATATTTATCGTTACTTATTTGCACTACTGATATTAGGAATTCCAATTAAGTTTCAAGTCATCGTTTCATTCAAAGGTAGCACATCCACAAACTCTTCGGTGGCGTGTCCCATTCCACAAACGGAAAATTAGTTCATTGTGTTATGGTATCTTTAGTAGCCATAACTTGTATTATTATATGAATAAGTACAGTTCTGTACTACGGCGTATCAATATGTCAAAAGTGAACCAAGTAGTGTGTATACTTTCAATGACTTTCGTAATTGTTCGTAATTATGAACAAAAATTTAATATAAAATAAATAATACACATTCGAGAGAGGGATCATTTTCGTATTTGTGTTTTTGTATACACAGTCAGATAATATGATTATATATATAATCTATATAAAATAATGTCTTCCTATTTCACGATTAACTGTTTTACAAATATATATTATTTTAAGAAGTTTCCTTCCAGAGAACGAACACATTTCCACCGAAACAAGCACATTACTTGGCATATTGTGTTTTAAGTGCAGAAGGCCATTATCTTCAAACTACCCATGCATGTTCTGAAATGCATCTGCCTCTTAAATCAAGTACAATAGAGTCTCATCAACATGTATTAGAGCAAGGCTTTTTTTTATACCTGAAAAAAAATTATGACCTCTTTAAACCATTTTCAAAATATACCAAACCGAATAACGCAGAGCTATTTTGCGTAAGAATCGTGTCACCGCTGTCACTGCAAAATGGCATTGCTGCCTAGTGAGGAGGACGCTATATGGAATGAAAAAAGTTATCTTGTCAGAGTACAATGTCCTTTTTAATCATTCATTGGAAGTTATTTGCGCATTATTGTCCCCCGTCTGTTTATAACAATAAAACGCAGATTAAATTCGATTTAAGAGGTTGTGGCATTTGTCGTTCTAAAGTTATGCCCCTTTAATTTGTGAAAAATTGTATTTTGGGGGGTTTCCGTGCAATAACTTAAGAATGACTAAATCATTTTTTTAAAAAATCGGGGGACATGAAGTCATATATCTTGCTTATTAAAAAGATATAACACTACCAATTTTAAACCTTTCAAGACAGTACAATCGCATAAAACATGCATATGAAAACAGTTTAAATGATTTAATATTCACGAAGAATGTGTCATGCACGATCCAATATCATTATAAATCTGAACAATCAATATAATAAATAACATAAAACAAACTAAAAGCATCAACAACAGGTTTTATGAGCCGAGATAGTTTTGATGTTTAGTTTGATATTCAAACATCATTTTCTTTGACAACAATTTTGATTACAGAAAAATCAATTTCATCTTATTGAAGTAAAATGAAACACATGTGCCATCGGGAATATATATTTTGTTAGGGCGATATTTTAAATTGCAGTGATTAAAAGCGCTAACGTTGAGTCATGTCTCCTGTCAGTGGAATTGCTTATACATGTTCATGTATATATCATTGTAGCAAAGTCGATACACATTACTGGATTAAATAACCAAAAGCCGGTGTCCTTTGAATACGCACTCTGTCACCAAAATACTTTATTCGATTTAATGGCAATTTTTGGCAAACAATAACCGAAACAGCAGAACGATAGACACGTTATAAATCACTAACTTTGTATTTCAATACTGATACTTTGTCATAGGCAACACATTTAGCTCCATTTGAAACTCTCTCGTTGTCACCACAATAGATAGGTTTACTAAAACGTTTTAGTGTGTAAAGAGATTAAATTATAATAGAGTTCTTATATCAAATATTAAAATGGTTTATTAAATAGTGTGTTTTATTCAATAACATCAGAGGAATGTATATATCGTACATTATTCAACTGATGTTTTTTGTTTTTTTTGCCAAATCTTATTCAAGTATGAGAGTGACTGACGTCATTTTTGGCACACACACACACACACACACACACACACACACACACAAATCGCGAGTCACTCGCGAAATGTCATTTTAAACTCGATATCTGTAGCTGAACTCAATTAGTCAGTACAATATTAGGAATCACACTTATTACATCTATTTTATAGTAAACACTATTATTATAATTATAGTGGATTTGATATTGATAGTAATCGCAGTGATGATGTAAATGATAGTGGAATGTGATATTGATATAAATCATAGTGATAATGTAAGTTATAATGGAATGTGATATTGATAGTAATTACATTGATAATGCAAATAATAGTGAAATGTGAATTTGATATTAATTACAGTGATAAGGCAAGAAATAGTGAAATGTGATATTGATAGTTATCACTTTGATAATGCAAATACTAGTGGAATGTGATATTGATATTAATCGCAGTGATAATGTAAATAATAGTGGAATGAGATATCGATAGTAATCACAGTGATGATGCAAATAATAGTGAAATATGATATTGATAGTAATCACATTGATAATGTAAGTAATAATGAAATGTGAAATTGATATTAATCACATCGATAATGTAAGTTATAATGAAAAGTGATATTGATAGTTATCACAGCGATAATTTAAATAATGTGAAATGTGATAGTAATGATATTTAATACCGTGAAATTGCAAGTAATAGTGAAATGTGATAATGATATTAATAACCGTGACAATGCAAGTAAAAATGAAATGTGATAATGATATGAATTACAGTGAAAATGTTAGTAAGAGTGAAATGTGATATTGATATGAATTACAGTTATAATGTTAGTAATAGTGAAATGTGATATTGATAGTTATCACACTGATAATGCAAATAAAAATGAAATGTGATATTGTTGTTAATCTCAGTGATAATGCTAATAATAGTGAAACGTGAGATTGATAGTTATCGCAGTGTTAATGTTAGTGATGGTGAAATGTGGTATTGATAGTAATCACAGTGATAATGCAAGTAATAGCGAACTGTGGTATTGATAGCTATCACAGTGATAATGTAGAATAATAGTGAAATGTGGTATTGATATTGATCACAGTGATAATGCAAATAGTAATGAAATGTGATATTGATATTAATCACAGTGATAATGCAAGTAATAGTGAAATTTTATAATGATAGTTATCACAGTCACATTATAATGTAAATAATGGTGAAATGTAACACGATAGTAATCACAATGATCATGTAACTAATAGCGAAATGTGATATCGATAGTAATCACAGTGATAATGCAAGTAATTGTGGAATATGATATTGATAGTGATCAAAGTGATTATGTAAATAACAGTGAAATATGGTATTGATATTAATCACAGTGATCATGTAAGTAATAACAAAATGTGAGATTGATAGTAATCAAAGTGATCATGTAAATAACAGTGGAATGTGATATTGATATTAATCACAGTGATCATGTAAGTAATAGCAAAATGTGAGATTGATAGTGATCACAGTGATAATGTAACTAATAGTGGCATGTGATATTGATATTAATCACAGCGATAATGCGAGTAATAGTGAAATGCGATATTGATAGTAATCGAAGTGATAATGTAAATAATAGTGGAATGTGATATTGATATAAATGACAGTGATATTGTCAGTAATATTTGAATGTGATATTGATAGTGATAATAGTGGGATGATATTGGTAGTAACCACAGTGATAATAGTGGAATGTGAAATTGATAGTTATCATAGTTACAATGGTAATGAAATTTAGGTTAATAGTTTGATCACAATAGTATGATTATCAAAGTAATAGAACAGAGCAAAGATTAAATGTTCAATTTCATGTTAGAATAAATAAAACAAGTGTTAATTGTATAAAAAGAATGATTAATTGTCTATAGAGACTCGGGTTAAGGTGATGATGGGAGAGGAGAATGTTGGGATAGGTGTTGAGATACAGAGTTGAGATAGGGAGTTACACTGTTGGAAATGGTAAAGTTCAAATCGATTTTCACAGTTAAACTATATCGGTAATTATAGCAACTTCAATATTTTATTACAGAGCATTGAGTTACATGTCGGGAGATAGAGTTTATTAATAATCTGAAGTTACTTGATGAAGAATGACGGTTATAATAGATTTGAATTTGAGGTATTCCTTCATAGTAGAATCATAAGTAAGTAAACTGGCGTTAAAGGCAATTTAAACGAAAACACTCCGCAAACGATAGTTTAATATCATCAACAGGTATTCACGTTGTTGTAAGGTGTTGAACTTACTTATGGCACTTTTCAAACGAATGGGTTAGACGTTCCGAACCCTTATTGAACATAATGCTCGGTGAAGCACCATAATGAAATTTATATTGTTTTGCAAACTACGTGTTTTTTATATAAGCTTACACTAGTGCACATGTTACATTAACACGACTTCCACTGGTGGCATTTGATGGTGTTCCCATTGCCAGCTCAAATATTTAGACCATAAAACAAGATAGTGCGAAGCTATTGCTGTTTACTCATTCTACACACTGACAACTGTCACATTTCGTTTCTATCGTTTCCCGGAATATACTAATTTGCTGTTTGAAGTTTGACATAATTGGTTATTATTATAGCTAATCAAATTTCTAAACACAATAACATTATTTTAACTAGACGAAAAATGCCAATTTGAAATTCCAATACTTTGCTAAATGTATTTACAGCTGTTACCATCCTGGATTCAATATTCAACTAATACGTTTGTCTGCATGATCCATTTCTATGTTGTTGTTTTTTTCAATTTTAGTGAAACACTTTATACATGTACATGTAGTATTTTGACACCATACCCTAACATCTTTTTGTTAATAACTAATTTCAGATTGATTGCGTAGCTTACCGTTATATGAACTGATCCAGAATCTGTTACGTGATTCAAAATCAAACTTTATTCGCGATATTGGACAGCTGTAACTAATGAATTCAATTGACTGTTTATTGATATGACGTACAATAATTATACAAAAGGTAACAAAAATGTGGGCTTACCATGCATAATGTGTCAAAACATTGCATAGAAAGGTTACATGTTTTTGTACAGAAATGTTACATTACCCTACATAGAACGGTTAAATGACAGTACATAGAAAGATTTGCATAAATATGCATATATATTTTACATGCGCTTGCACAGAAAATAGCCATAACTTTTTATTGGAATGCTACATGACATTTCACAGAACATGTAACATAACCTAACACCAACGGGTAATTCCTCTCAAGATTACAAATGAAATTAATGTCATCTTTATCAACCTAAAATTGAGAGAAACTTCATTTAGTTTTGAAAATTCAATTTGTCTTCTGGATTAGACACAATTCAATTCAATTACTTATAATCAGCAGAGCAAATGTTGCAAGATCATTGATGTGCATTGAAATGACAATTACAGACAAGGCTGTGACAGGGTATTACCGAGGCTGTGACAGGGTATTACCGAGGCTGTGACAGGGTATTACCGACCTGTTACAGTTATGTTTCGATCACCTGATGGTAGTTACAAATGAAACAGTAGATGTCCGAAATTCTGTTTTAATTTCCGATCGCTTGATTTCAGTTTTATATATTATCTAGATGAAATAGTAGGTGTTCAGTGTCTGGTTTATTTTCTTGCCACCTGGTTTAGTTATAGATGTAGCAATAGGTGTTCAGTGTTTGGTTAATTCTCTAGTCATCTGGTTTGAGTTATTGATGTAGGAGTAGGTATTCGGTGTGTTTTTTTTCAATCATCTGAATCTTCTATATATAAATGGTATTATATGTTCAGTGTCCGATTCCTTTCATTAATAACCTGATTACGGTAAAACGTATTTCGAAATTTCTTTACTATTTAAAATATTTTGAGCATTGATGTCGTAATCTATTGAAGAAAATCCATTCTCGTTTAAAACTATCACTTACGAATGCGATATATGTACAAGACATTTAAATAATATTATATTATATAATATAATATAAATGATTTCAATCGTTATGTTTGATATTTATGCATGTCCAACAATTATTCCCATGTACAAAAATGATTTCCTTTAAAATAAACATATATATATTGCATATATACATGTATTCGTTGACAATATTTAAAAATTCACCTTAATAACGAGACAGTATATGGAAATGCATTTCTAATATAGAACATTGCATAAAATGTATCAATTGATTAACTGTATGTATTCTTCCTTTGGGTTATACTAGTTATAAGTTTATAAGAACATTTATGAGTTGGGCAGTAGTGCAGTGGAGAGATTGTTGGCTGTTCATACTAGAGTTTGTGCGTTCGATCACCATCTTAACCCATTGTCCTCTCAAAAACAACACCCAGTAGTGATTCTGAGATTACCTCTTAATTCTGCTTAAATACGTTATAACTTCGTTGACTTAAACACGTATGGCTTGAAAACCACATAAAGCGCGAACCAACAATATATAATTGGTCCCGGCCAGAATACTATTTCTATGTACATACATTTACATGTTAAGAATGATGTTGAACAATATTTGGCTCGGACAACCCTAACTTCGAACTATTTTGTCAAGTCCCGCCGTTCTCTAGCCAGCGAAGTTCTACTGTACTATATATTACTTTATAGCTAAAAACGTATTATACAAGTAATACATAACTCTATATAATTGCTTTTGCAAAGTTTAATGGTTTCTTAAATGCAAACTTAGATTTCAGTTAAGAATATTCATTAATTAATTTTTTTTCAATACATATTTCGGTTGAATGGTTTAATGGTTGTCATATGGTATTCAGCAAGTGTTAACAATGGCGATGGATGCCATAATTGTACTCGTATAACATATTAACAAAGTTTTAAATTGCCCATAGGGTACTAATCACATGAAGAAATTAAGTACCATTCGTGTTCTTAATACAAGATGGCATTTGATGACATCAAGGCAAGTTAATAGGAAAAACAATAAACGTGCACATTATAATTGTGTACTATCACTTAAGCAGGTTTGATAAACATTATTGAACACATTGACGTTGTTACTTTGGACCATCAGTTACACTTTAATCAGCGTGAGATGAGATGCTTATTGGGACAGGCATCAAAGGACTTCGATAATATTGCCGTGCATGAAAGGTTTTTCATAGACACATTTCAGTATATTGGAAATTTTATGCTTTGGATTTAAACAATTATTTGATTACTATATGCATCTGATGCCAGTGCTTGTTGTCATTACATGTCACTGCATGCGAATGTTTATTGTCTTCTATATGAATTTGTGTATTCATGTATGGGTGTGTGTGTGTGTGTGTGTGTGTGCGTGCGTGCGTGCTTGCGTGCGTGCGTGCGTGGGTGGCAATGACCACGAGTGAACGTGCAATTATTTATTACTGCCTACTATAATTTGCTAACGTCTTGTACTTTTGGTTTTCATATTTTATGTTTGTCCCATTATACATATGTTTGCACTGTATTCATGCTGTATAAAATCTCAGTAAACGGAGCAATTAAAGAGAATAAATAAATGAATAAACAGTTGCGTATGCTTCTGCATCCTTAATAAAGCTTTGTTATTTGTGCATCTCATTTTCAATGTAACGAATGTCTTGGAATCATTACATATATATATATATAACAACACCACGTAAAAGGCAAAATTGTTAATATATTTAAAAAAAGAAATACATTTTAATATATAAAAACTGAAAAGGAACATATTAAGTTATGTGTTGGTTTATTGATTGAAAGTGTGTTTATTAGACAACAATAAAAAGGAATTTTCAATAATGTGTTTTGGACTCACACCACTAGTATCTCCCTTGAGTACACCGGACAGATGAAGGAGGTAGAAATAAAACTTTCGTTATCTTTTTCCTCTATTTTCAGGCTATGTACAGCAGTGATGTATTTAAACTAGCATGTGGTAAATTGTCAGTATTTCAGAAATCACTACTGAAAATGTGATGTCGATACCAGGTCTCTGGACAATAATCTGTGTCATTTCAGAAATGTTGGTTTGAATCGCTTCGTAGGCGAATAGTTGACAAATACTCACTCTGGAAATTGATAGCTATCACACAAGTATTTAATTAAAAACAAACCTGGTAAAGGTATACTTTTTTCCTTTATAATTGCATATCTTGAACCAGTGAATAATTCGAAAGAAGAAACATGCTGCAGGTTTTGTTTTTTCACTTTGTTTTGGACATATTTGTTACAATAGAGCCCTAGGGGAAAAATAATGTGAAACGTTCTGTGTCTTACAGAGCGCGAGATAAAGCATTTCACCATCAGACATAATTTGAGGAAGAAACAACGGTTTAGCTTTATTGAATATTTAGAGTCATTTTTATGCTATCGAGGTCTAACAGACTGTTTCTTTGGATCCTGAAAGGTTAACCAGTACTTGAGCACATCCCATTTCCCCAAGTAGCTTATAACTTCCCCACTTGAATCATCGGTAAGAGACGAATAATAATGAGATACAATGCCGTATATCAATCATCAAGGAAACTGTTGCCGGGCGGGGATTCGAACTCACGACCTGGATTGATAGTCAGACGCGTAATCGACTGAGCTAATCGGACCTGGTTGGTTTGAAAAGACACACCGGTTTGGACCAGACAACTGTGAGTGAACTCATGGTTAGATATGTGTTAATAATATTTCGAAATGGTGCATCCGTTGAATCGCTATTTTCAATTGCTTTTGTACCAGGTCAACTAAGATTGTATCTGGAATAACCAGTATTACAACTGACAAAAGCTTACAACGGACTATAATAATGCACTATTGTCATCTTTAAGTGATTTCTGTAATAGAATATTCTATTTAATGGTAATTTAGAAACTGCATTCAATCAGACCACATAAATATAAGCATGACATGACATGTGGACAATGTAAATGAAAAAAAAACCACATCATTCCATTATGTACCTTTTGTGTATACATATATTATACATTTTATCAGTACAAAATGCTACAATAAAATAAATGCATGCTTTTTTGTATTTTCTGTTTGACTGAAATACGAGGTAAAAGGCATAATACAATTAATATTAAATTTCAAGATACATCTTCCCAATATAGCATTTTGTACTGTTCAAATGTAACTGTTAGGTATATATTTTATCAATGAATGTGTTTTTAGACAGTTGATGTACAAAATTAAATGACAATTGTATTTAACTATAATCCATTAAATAAACAAAACATTGCAATGTTTGTTTTTAAAATGAAAGAAAACGTCTGGGTACTATTAATGGTTTAGTCACAATATATGATTTACGTGCCACTGCGAGTAGAAACATGCACACAAAATATTTGCAATTTATCGTATGCATAAACTAATTTATATTAAAAGTGACATTGCCAGTTCTTGTATTCTTTCAAATCAATAATAACAAGAACAATCATAGCCTTTTTACATAGATTATAAAAACGAGCGACAAGATGAATGCAATTGTTGGGTGTATTGTAAAAGTTATAATTTGTATGAGATAGAGTTGTATTGAATGTGAACACACAATGGTCATCATTTCTTAAGAAGAGTATTGAAATTGCACTATTATATCATTTTGTGCCACTTCTGACCACTTATGTTGATTGCATTTCCTTTTAAAGAATTGGTTTCATTTGTTATATGTTCCGACGTGAAATGAAAACAAGAGGTCATCTTGGGTCTGAGGACGCACTACTTGCTGATAGTGGCCATAGCACTTTTTGAAAGTTCACAATATTAAATCTCTTTGTGGGTCGTCTAACCGTCTGAATAAATACTGCCACCACATTGATACTGAACAAAATGTAAATGGCTATTAAAAGGATTACTTTAAATTCCCATGCAATTCATCTATAAAAAAGAAAGTCCCCTACAGGACCGTTATACACCCCAGTCTATTGGTCTGTTCAAATTTCAATCTACCACTCATAGGGATTTGCTATGAGCAGATAATGCTTTAGATTTTAAATATATTTTTTTTGTACACAGTGACATGGATGCGAAAATGAAAATGTTCAGTTTCCTCTATAATATTCCTATGTAAATGTAAGTCAGCTTACAGGGTCCTTATATATCCCGGCCCTTTGATTTGCAGAATCTTCAAACCCTTGGTGATATAAGGATAATCCATATTGTAAATGAACAAGTTTACCGAGAGGAAGATAATTGAAATTTCACAATTTCAACCGTTTTGTTGTCCATTTGGGTCCATTTTGAAATTCCATCCTCCTTGGTGACCAGATATAATTTGCTAATACTATACAATGCTTCACATAAGTATCAAATTGAAGAAATGGGTAAGAAAATGGGAATTTTTCATTTCCCCATAATATTCGTACATAATACTTAGTTCCCTTACAGGGCCCCTATATAACCTAGCCACTTGACTCACAAAAGTATCATACCCCCTAGGAAAAAGATATATAGATTATTAAAGTAAGATTCGATTATAACCATATTGCTCCCCTTGCCCTAATTGAAATGCAATCAACGTTATTGAACAAACCCAAATTAACTGTTACTCGACAATGCTTAGGGTCTCAGATTGTACAATATATTAACAGAAAAAGACAAAAAAAAATTAGAACCTCGATTTTCCCACAGTATTCCTAAGTAAAACTCAAAGTCCCCTTACAGGGCTTCTATACATCCCTGTGCTTAATGATTTATACAAACTTAAAACTCTTAAAACGGTCAATCATTAGGATTATCTATATGAAATATGAACAAATTTGACCGTTTGTTATATAGAAATTTTCAATGTTAACCCTTTTGTGACCCCACTTGGACCCTTATAGAAATTCAATTCTTCTTAATGAACTAAATTTTATTTGCTATAACTAGCAAATGCTACAGATCTCAAACTGAATAACAATTCTGCAGAAATGGATGAAAAAGTTAGAATTTTTCGTTTTCCCGTAGTATTCCTATGTAAAATTTAAGGTTCATTTACAGGGCCCTTTAAAGAAAACTTAAGATAAATATAAACAAATTTGACTGACCGTTTCTTGAGATGACAATTTTTGAAAATGTTCAATTTTAACCATTTTGTGACCTCACCTGGCCCCTTTAAGAAAGTCCATCCTTCTTACCAATCATATTCTAAATTGTTATGACTAGAATATGCTTCAGAACTCAAACTGAATAAAACAATCATAAATGTATGAACAAATTAGAATTTTCTGTTTTCTCATAGTGTTCCTAAGTAAAACTCAAAGTCCCCTTACAGGGCCCCTACGAAGACAAACCTCTTGATTTGTATTAACTTAACCTACTCATAGGGACGATCTGTATGTTATGTGGAAAACTTTGGCTGACCTGTTATTGAGAAGAAAAATTTTGGAAATTTCCTATTTTAACCGTTTTTTTTTTTTGTGACCCACCCTGGCCCCTTATGGAAAGTCAATTCTCTTTATTGAACCACTAATTTTGCCCAAATAGATTAAAAAAATGTTCTGTATGCCCATAGGATCCATATGTAAATTCTAAGTCCCTTGATAGTCCTTTAGTTTTTATCTCCATTAAAATACCTACACACAGGGATAATTTATGCCAATTTTACACTTCTGAACCTCCTTGATTAAACAATGCTTTTGTGGAAATAAAGGCAAAATCAGTTTCATTTTTTTTAGAAAAAGGTATTCATGTTTATTAAAATGACATTTGTTCGTATTTGGACCATCTGGGCGGCGCCATTTTTAAACTTAGGGACACCATTTGCACAAGTCTTATAGAACTATAGTTGGGTATCATTACTACATAAATACTTCCAAAACCTGTTGAGAAGTTCATCTGATTTTTAAGTTTATGTCTATTTTAGTAATGGCGGCCATCTTGAAAAATAAAAATCTCGTTAAAAATGATACCTTAAAATGTTATGAAAACAGTTTTTATTGTTGCCTTTTTGTACCCCATTTTTGGTGGTATGCTCTGAAGCAGATGTATAAGGGCCTTATACGTTTGGAAAGGGAAATTAACAACAAAAAACAACAATGTATGTGCTCCTTGTGAGGAACTAAATTTGATCCCAGAGTGATGGTTTTTAACAACTCGAGTACTCCATCAATGTAAGAAAGGTTCACACTAAATAAGGTGATAAATGTTGGAAGTGGTTCCATTGATGTTGTTTGAAGTAGACTGACAAACACGTGCTCATCGAGCTGTCAGTTTCTGTGAGCTAAATGTAGTTTAAAGAATAAATGGAAATCATACATTCAAATGACCTGTTTCTAAAGATATAAAAAGAGATCCTTTTACAGTTCCACTAAAACTTTTAATATACAATTTAAAATAAAGAGTCACAGATGTTAAGTGCAGTTGTTAAATGAATAACATATAGAATAAAATATAAGACAATTGTAATTAAGCTATTAAAAATTAAGCAATTAAAATTAAAATATAAATTTACAATGTGTTATTAACAAAACCAATCACACAGAAAAGTACGTAAATATTCCTGATTCTTTAGTCTCGTTTTTTTCCTAAAAATATGTACTCCAAAGTTAACTGAAATTGAACACAACAGCTGAATCAATTCAATTAATAACAAGATACCAAAGAGGGCCTGAGGACGCTCTACTGGCTCATAGTGGCCATAGAACTTTTTGAAATTTCACACTTTTTTCCCTCATTTTTATTAAAATTCTGGCTATTTGGATCAAATCTGGTACAGCATTCCCTTTTTTATCGTAAACAAACACGTTAAATCGCTATAATCGCCGATATTGGAATAAGACGTGACCCGTGGTATAACGTTAATGATTTAGAACGTCAAGAAATTGAAGGACACCATCGATTAAATCCGGGTAAAAGGTTAAAACTTAAATTTAGACCATCGGTTTTGATATATACGTACACATATAGTAGTTACATGTACATCTGCGGATTGTTGCTCGGTCGGTTCCAATTTGAATCTCATTCAAAAATTATATTCGTTTTGTTTTCTCTATATATTTGTCCATATATGCAGTTATATCATTGCACATATCTACCGATCGTTCCAATACTTGCCGAGTATATATGATTAAATCGCAAAGTTTACTACGACTTTCGTCAGCGAAGCAGCTAATTTGCATATTAGAACTGATCAATAATTTATTTCAATTCCGTTTTTCTGGAAGAAATACATAGCCACGCCCATATTATCACTATGAACCAAATATATGTCTTACATATAAAGTATCGTTCTAACGTAAGTAAGCCGCAATAAAACAGGTGGTCAATGAGTATGTCTTGCTTCTATAAATCTGAACGTCGGGTGTTCAAGACGCGTCAATAACGTGTTTTATTCTGTTTTGATTTGTTTAATTGTATAATAATTATGATTAAAATATAAAGGAACGTACGTGTACACATAAAATTAAGTACCACGTGTAATAACTGGCCACTGTGCTTTATTGTCACTCTCCAGGGCTGTTATCACTACAACGTACTGATCATCCATATATCAACCTCTTAATAGCTTCTCTATGCAACATATTTTAATACATTTTTAAGTTATGCAAGTTCCATACAAGTACTGTATTTTCCGTATTCTTAAAACGGACTTATTGTTATCCTTATCTAAATGAAATCGGAAACATGTGCACTATTATACGGATATATCCGCCCCAAGAAGCTACTTGCTATGTTGCGTTTGTATATAGATCCATCATGTTGGTGTTACTTTAACATGACATTTATGCAATACATCATAAACCATCTGTCTCTAATATAAATATAATGCTATCGTTGTTATTGGATACACGTCTTGCGGCCAATAACACAATTCAGTCCTTTTACGCAGTACTGTCGGAGAGATAAATAGTATATAATATGGAGACATACAGCGTTTCGGTTTAGGACACGTGTCACATGTTATGTTAATACGAAAGAAAGAAACGCCGGGTGAGTTGCAGAACCACACTACCGTATTACTGTCAGCGATATTAACAATATTATAGAATTTAAACATTATATATGACAAAATTATTAAAGAAATACATATTATAAAACTGTATATATATCGCTTACAATTTGATAATGTGGCACTGCAATTCACCCGGTATTTCTATATCAGTTCAGTACTGTATACCTGATATGTATATCAGTTCAGTACTGTATACCTGATATGTATATCAGTTCAGTACTGTATACCTGATATGTATAGAGATTGAAGATTCCGATTCCATAAGCATAACAATATTCTCCTTAAACTTTTAATACATTCTAAAAATCAGCCATATTCATAATATAATTGATGGTACTGTTGTTGGTTTTTCTCTATGGGTTTCAGTTTATTATATAACATATTTGTATTATGGTACTTTGACATTCCATAATTATAACAATTTTGCATTAAGTTTGTTACTTAAAACATGTTAAAATGTATAAGATATACTGGAGTTTTATGTAAGCATTTTCATTCAATGTCACAATGTTTAATGATATAAACAGCATACTTGAAAAAAAAGAAACAGCACTTTATTTTATTACTTTCGTTCATATTTTATTACGTAGTTTACATGTACATTGTTGACACCACAATTCTATTAGGTTGGTAGATGCCTTGATATATATATACAGTAGAGAGAATTTTACAGTGCTAAAACTTATAACGAGATGTCCTTAGCTAGCTTTCGACTTTACGCCTTCATCAGAGGACAAAAAGAAAAGAAAACAACAATAAAACAACAACACAAGAATAAACAATTGTCTTTATATAAAATACTGCAGACAGACTGAAAAACCTACTGTAAAATATTACAACCTAAAACTTTTAACTATATATACTGCAAATGCGCGCAACCACGCGCCCATTACCCATATGACGGTTGTATACCATGCATTTGTTGTTTTTAGAAAAGGTAGAAGCATATATTGGCATCAAGTAGTTAAAATTATTGTGACCGACATAATACAGAGGTAGCGTTTACAGGAATGAGTCTTGTTACAGAATGTAGAGCGGTTAAAACGCAATTTCACGCAATTGTCTGCGATTCTATTTTTAACCGCTCTGCCATTCTGTAATAAGACTCATTCCTGTAAACGCTACCTCTGTGTTATGTAGGTCACAATAAATTTTAACTACTTGTTGCCAATTTAAATTTTAGTGTGTATTTTTTTACAGTAGGGTTTTCAGTCTGTCTGCAGTATTTCATATATAGAAAACTGTGTATTCTTGTTTTGTTGTGGTTTTCTTTTATTTTTGTACTCTGATGTAGGCGTAAAGTCGAAAGCTAGCTAAGTACATCTCGTTATAAGTTTAAGCACTGTAAAATGGAAATTCTCTCTACTGTATTCACTTTTTCTACCATTTATGTATCCTTCGCGGATCCGGTGCTCCTGAAAGGCGTTTTGTTAGACGTATGATTTTCCCTATTATATATATATATATATATATATATATATATATATATATATATAAGCACAAATGGACATCACATGATAACAAATATGTTACACACGAATCGTGAATGAAGTACAAGTTACACGTTTAAAAATATTAGTTACAATTCTCTCTTTATTTTATTCAGGATTATTGTTACATGTATACACTGAGTTACTTATACGTTGTAGATAATATATTAGATTATTATCCTCTGTATATGTGACATCGACTTGATCAAAGAAAATGTATTACATATCAAACAGTGAATGAAGGTTACATACGTTCAGTTGTTACAATAAGACACCGAATTTGCTATAAAAATGTGCATTCATTTGATTAAGAATTGTGAATCAACTTTCTAGGAGATTACTGTAAATTGTATATGATTAAGTATGTTGTATACAAGCTAACATCGACGTAAAGCTATAACAATAAGACAACGATTTTCCAGGATATTATGTTAATTGTATATGACTAAGTATGGTGTATACTGGCTAACATAGAGGTAAAGCTGTAACAATAAGACACTGACTTTGTATGAGATTATGTAAATTATATATGATTAAGTAAGATGTATGCAGGCTAACATAGATGTTTAGATGTAACAATACGACACCGACATTCTATGAGATTATGTAAATTGTATATGATTAAGTATGGTGTATACAGGCTTACATAGGAGGTATAGCTGTAACAATAAGACACCGACTTTGTATGAGATTACGTAAATAATATATGATTAAGTATGATGTATACAGGCTAACATAGAGGTATAGATGTAACAATAAGACACCGTCTTTGTATGAGATTACGTAAATTATATATGATTAAGTATGATGTATACAGGCTAACATAGAGGTATAGATGTAACAATAAGACATCGACTTTGTATACGATTATGTAAATTTCATATGATTAAGTATGTTGTATACAGGCTAGCATACAGGTATAGCTGTAACAGTACGATACCGACTTTCTAGGAGATTATGTAAATTGTATATGATTAAGTATGATGTATACAGGCTTACATAGGGGTATAGATGTAACAATAAGACAACGACTTTACAGGAGATTATGTTAATTGTATATGATTAAGTATGGTGTATTACAGGCTAACATAGAGGTATAGTTTTAAATTTATTGTTTTCTGTTTCAAAACGTGTAACAGTCAGGGCACTGTAGATACATGTATATAGCATTGTTTTAAAGTACAGTCAAACCTGCCTGATGTGCCAGTCCATAGTAGGAGCAAACATGATATGTAAAGACACGTTGTTGCTTAAACGGGTTACTTTGCTTCGAAAGCATAGCAATGGGAAATAAAACTATGGCTGCTTAAAACATTTGCTACATAATAGATATGTCTACTTACATGTCATATGTGATCATTTCATGCATGTAAATTGTCCGTCCAAAAGTATATCAAACTAGAATGACACAAATAATGCTGGGTTGGGTAGATGCCTAGATATATTCGTCAGAACCTACTGACTATACATAATTAGAAATAATGCTTCAACTGATTGAAACTAGTGGTATGGATTGATGTTATAAATTATTCTGATTACTGTTTTAAGCAAACATAATATAGTAATTTTACGGATTCGGCATATAGAATTAAACAATACAATAACTTTGTAATATAATCAGGATATTTGTAATTTCCCAATGGTTGTTTATGCTGCGTAATAAAGGGTTTAATGAAGTATTTGAAAGGATACATTTGTACACCATCAGTAAACATTTTCAAATATGTCTTTTTGGGACTAATCACACCCATATACTTTTATAATTCATCTCCAATGATTCAGGTAAAATTGGAAAAAAACATCGTTTGCCTCATTAATTATATTCGCAATAGTTATAACTAGGTCATTATAGCCACGGGTTATGATAGTTTAGAACATATATAGTCTGATGTATTCTAGAAAGAAAATGTAAAAAAATAAAAAAAAATGTTTTAATTAGTGAAAAATGGTGTGAAATTGTATCAGTTTGAGATTTTAAAATAAACAGAAGGTAATAAGTATGATGTTAAACACCACATACAGACAGTGATATAAATACTGATTCCTATGTTGTGAAGTTCAATCTTGTCGTATATTAATGTTTTTAAGCACGACAGATTTCCAAGATTTCTTTTTAAAATTGAACAATCCTGACAAAACGACATCAAACATCTTGTATTCAAAGAAAACGCTGTCAAAATGTTTCTCTACGTTCACGTAATATTGTTAGCTATTGCTCGACTGAATGATTGAAATGCCGGTGCATATTTTTATACACTCTTTCAATTCGTTAAATTACACTAAATCTAAATGTCATTGTGACAAATTGGTTAAATACTCTGCAGGTCAGCATGACATAATCGTTGACACTGGCAGTTATATATCGGTTGACATGTCATTTTAAAACCACGTTCAATCTTATTTTATAGTTGTAGATGAATTTGTTTATATTATATACAGCATGACATGTCCTAAATCGTTCCTTTTCTGTTCATATAATATTATGATGTTGTTGTTGTAAGGTGTTTAGCGTTGCTTTCAACAATTTTTCAGTCATATCGCGACGGTGTCTATTTGAGACAGTATTCTAAGCGCTGTCACACTGGAGTATCATGCCGCAGACACATGGTATGATACCCCACCCAGTCACATTATACTAACACCGGGCCGACGAGACCTAGAACTCTCCTCTAAATACTGAGCGTCAAGCGAGGAAGCTTTTAGTACCATTTTAAAGTCTTTGGTATGACCCGGCCGGGGATTGAACCTAAGACCTTCCGAGGCGGACGCTCTACCACTAGACCACAGCCGCAGTTTCATATATGAACAAACACGAAACGAAACATCGTTAAACCACATGCTATGCTTAAATAGAATACCGCAAAACATTATTTTGTAAATGCTCATTTTGAAGAACTGAAATTAGATACGGCTATTCAAAAACTAAATTTCTAAGACTGTTAGTCACAAAAGCTAAATAATACTATCAGAAGCACTGTCGATGTTTGAAGAATTATGTCTTGGTATTGGGAGTAGTTCACCCGCTAAAAGAGTTTTAACCATGGTATTCAGTTATATGGATTTTAACTTTGTTTACTTATGGGATTGGTAGTATAGTGTTACCTTGTGCATAGAGGCGTGTGTAATAATTCAAATATCTAACATGGAAAAGATGATTTGTTTGTATCTTTTCGTTTATATTTAGCTTTAAAACAGACAACTACATTTATGATGTGATATTTTGATCACGTACACTTTGATGTGGTAAGGTTTTGCGGAGGAGTTATAAAATGTTTTTAATGTAAACATTGCTGTTTTATTATATGCTATCCATCTGAAGTTATAAATATGAAAGCCAGAAAGTGCAAATTGAATATACTGTAGTCTGTGGGGGCCGGTGTAAAATATATCAATACCCCTCATAAACATGACCAGAAAAATAGTCTGCTATCTTCATTGCGTAGAGGAGATCTGCGTTTCCGAGGGATCATGTTATCAGATATTGATATATCCTAATATCATTATATTCCATAGAATATGCACGACTAAAACATTTCTGTACCAAAAGCATCATAGTACTGTTCATACTGTAAATAGGTTGAAATTTGGTGTATTTTTGTTTAATATAAAGCCCCCGTCTCACTGGATCGTACGTTTTATGGATCGTGCGATTGGTAGCGATTTAGCCTAGGGATGACCGATCGGCAATATTTGCTATGATCTTAAATTGTGATCACATATTGCGATTGCTTTTAAGACTGATGTAGTTCATTGTACGACTGGTGGTACGATTTTTCGTGCGATCACCAACGATTGGGGAAGATCGATCTCAAGATCAATCGTAGGTAATCATGCAATCAGCGACCAATCGTACGACCAATCGTGGAGACCTGCGGCCGCTCGCCCCTTTGATCGCAGTCAATAACAGACAGTCACAGCCAGTCGTGAGATTGGTAGCTTGATCAGATATAAAGACTCGTGATCGTGCGTCAGTTGGAGAAGCAGTTCGTGGAACATGAATGGTTCTATGCGCATAAATACGCCCTGGTTGGTGTAGATGCCTGAGAAGGATTCGCCTCTGGATCAAGCGGTGCATACAGTACTGTCACCAGTTTTCCCTAGGCACTGGTTTCTTCGTCGAAGAAGTATGTCTGCGTCCACATCCCAGCTGTTGTTGTTGCTTTATCTGCAGTCGGGCCAACATAAGTTCGAGTCTTCAAAGAAGTACTTGTACACCCGCCATACCGATATGCGTTCATCGGGTGTCGTAGTGGATAGTGGCCTGAACCCCAGAAGCTGCTTCAAATATACTAGGACTGGTCGCACAACCGATTGTAAGGTCATACGACAGGTGGCACCACCAATCGTCAGGTGACAGGACAAGTAGAACGACAATTGTGACTACTTAACCTACGAACATGCACGACTGGTGGTGTGTCCATGCAAGACTAGTGTAACTCTATAAGAATGGTTTCCTGTGAATATAGCAAATCAGAATACCTGATGTGTCTATTCACTTGTGAGTATTAAAAAGATGATTATACGAGATCTGTTTCATAGTATGATACATAATACGTGTATATCACATTAAAGTGTTGCTACGTTACCAATATATCGCTTACTGTATGCATACTTTGTTAATTACAAAATATCTACCATTTTAAGTTTGCAATAATGTAGTGGTAGTGCTAATGTTACATTCAATAATATAATTTAATGAAAAAAATAATACCGGTGTCACATGTATTGTTGTTGCGGTGCTATTGTTACATTCAGTGACATAATATTTAGTACAACGTGTTATACAATAGATCTGTGTAACGGTGTATCCTTTTTGCCCTTATGTCAACTATTAACTTCATAGAATCTGTGTCACGGTGTATCCTTTTTGCTCTAATGTCAACTATTATCTTCATAGAATCTGTGTCAACGTATAAAGCGACTTGTTTTTCTGCATGTCTTTCAAACTTAAGTAGTTGACATTACTGCGATAATAACTGATATTAATGTTTAGTTTTTTTTTTATTTTAATTAAATATTTTCTCCTGGCTCATATGCAGTAAAAGCGAACTCACAAGATTGTCGAATTCAATCAATGTATTGTGACAATTATAACTGTGTTAAATATTTTATCGCCATGTTTTTACTAAAATATTACTTCATCAGTTGTGTTTGTGCCATCTGATACTGAAAATGAAACTCGCCTAGTTTAATTTGAATCGAACTAACTGAACATTTACAAGATTGACTTTCGACCAATTTCAGAATAGATATATTTATTGATGAAAATGCAACGTGTCAGTACAAACGATTGTATGAAGTACATTCCTTTACTTATGGACTAGTATTGTTTGACAAACATATTATTACTGATATATTGTATGAAGAACATTTCAGTACTAACATACTGTCCGAATAATAGTTCAATATCAATGTATTGTCTGATAATATTAAAAACATATCTTATTAGTTAATTGTATTTTCTTCATTTTGATGGTTTTGTGTCAAAACTTGTACACTTGGTGTGTACATGTATTTCCACTATTAAAGATTCTTCAGTTTATGACACAAAATATTTATAATTTTGGAGTGTACTGCATGTTTGACAGTTGACATGGTTATAGACTTCTATCACACTTTTCTACTTTTTACGGAATGACAAAGAAATCAACGAGTGTTATCTCAGCGTTAAAAGGACTCTTATTACTTGTACCTTCCCTGCCTTAAAGTTCCCTTGATTATTAATTTATTCTACAAATTGGTCGTGTGTGATTGCTTAATTATGTTGTCAGTGCTTTATAGAGGATTGTATTATATCATTTCAATTATTTAACCAGCATATATTTCTATCGTTTTCCAACGAATTAAAAAACTTAAATAAGAATGTTAAATTTTATTAATCATACTACCCAGGCATTATAACATTTATTTTCCAATATGGTGTAATGTATTACTATACACATATTAGTTTCCATCTATCATTGTATAGAACAAATATCTCAAGATTTCTTATTCCAAAGTTATTTCGATATTTAACATTAAAGGAAAATAGCTCGGAAATGTACGTAAGAGAGCCGAGTTCTAAAAATAAATCATCTGATCAATGGTATTCCCTACAAGACTCAAAGATATTTATGTTATCAATGTGTTTTCACCGCAGAATTAAATATTCTGTTGTATATATGGACCTATATTTGCTTCATCGTTTAGACTAACAAAAACTGGGGAATGAAGTGGATGCAAGAGTAGTAAATATCAAGCTCGGTATTGTTTTACCACTGCCTCTTCCAAAGACGTCTACCCATGCTGTCACTTCTTCAGTATAGTTGTCTGGTCGTTAGTTATTGTGAATCCACAGTCCCTTCCAAAGACGTTTTCCCATGCTGTCACGTCTTCAGTGTAGCTGCCTTGTCATTACTGTGAATCCACTGACCCTTCCAAAAGACGTTCACCAATGCTGTCACCTCTTCAGTGTAGTTGCCTTGTCATTATTGCGAATCCACTGTCCCCTCCAAAGACGTTCACCCATGCTTTCACTTCTTCAGTGTAGTTGCCTTGTCATTATTGTGAATCCACTGTCCCTTCCAAAAGACGTTCACCCATGCTGTCACCTCTTCGGTGTAGTTGCCTTGTCATTATTGCGAATCCACTGTCCCCTCCAAAGACGTTCACCCATGCTTTCACTTTTTCAGTGTAGTTGTCTTGTTATTGTGAATAAACTGTCCCTTCCAAAAGACGTTCACCCATGCTGTCACATCTTCTGTGTAGTTGTCTTGTCATTATTGTGAATTCATTGTCCCTTCCAAAGACGTTTACCCATGCTGTCACTTCTTCAGTGTAGTTGTCTTGTCATTATTGTGAATCCAATGTCCCTTCCAAAGGTGTTCACCCATCCTGTCACTTCTTCAGTGTAGTATCCTGTCATTATTGTGAATCCACTGTCCCTTCCAAAGACGTTCACCCATGCTGTCACTTCTTCAATGTAGTTGTCTTGTCATTATTGTGAATCCACTGTCCCTTCCAAAGATGTTCACCCATGCTGTCACTTCTACAGTGTAGTTGTCTTGTCATTATTGTGAATCCACTCTCCCTTCCAAAGACGTTCACCCATGCTGTCATTTCTGCAGTGTAGTTGCCTTGTCATTATTGTGAATTCACTGTCTATTCCGAAAACGTCAACCCATGCTGTCACTTCTTCAGTGTAGTTGTATTGTCATTATTGTGAATCCACTGTCCCTTCCAAAGATGTTCACCAATGCTTTTACTTATTCAGTGTAGTTGCCTTGTCATTATTGCTAATCCACTGTTCCCTTCAAAGACGTTTATCCATGCTGTCACTTCTTCAGTATAGTTGTCTTGTCATTATTGTGAACCCACTGTCCCCTCCAAAGCATTCATCCATGCTGTCACTTCTTCAGTGTAGTTGTCTTGTCATTATTGCGAATCTACTGTCCCCTCCAAAGACGTTTATCCATGCTGTCATTTCTTCAGTGTAGTTGTCTTGTCATTATTGTGATATTTATATCAGTATGTATGTTGATGTGTGATGTATTTATTACGATTAGTTTATTTAGTGACAGTATCTGTTGTAAGTTATGTCTCTTATAAGACATATTCTATTTGTTGTATGTCAATCTTGTTTTTTTTATAAGTGTAATTGCATTTTCAACGCATTTCAGATTACATATTGCATATCTGGTTCTATAAGGAGGAAGACCTCCGGGTGAATCTGAGTAGAACAACCGGCCTTCCGCATGTAACCGGCAAACGTTTTCACATACTTTTCGAACATACGACTGTAGCGCTGAAATGATCTTAAAAAACTGCGACCTAGACAATTAGTCCGCGAAAGACCCTATGCATACCAATCTAAATTGTCATATCCTTGGACTTAAATCAATTTTAAGCAATAACTGTCAGGATTTTTATAACATTATTGACAAAATTACTTCAAACAAAATGCCTTATCCGCCGTTAATGTATATCTCTAATGGCATTTAAAATACCAGTCATTGTGACCAAATGGCTGTTTGTCAACTGAGCATACACCATTACGTACACTTCAACGGGAAATTAATGATGTTCGTGTAATTTATGTTTCCAAAACAGAATTCTTTTGTAATTTAATAATGCATTTTATCAGTATGTTTTGACATTTATTCAACATATTTCACAGTTGTATCAATAAGTTTTAAATTACATCGTAACGGCTTTTCTTGTTCGAGTCCAAGGTTGTGCAATTAATCTATTAAGTTATTGAAGTTTCTTTACTTTTTGCGCAGTTTATGTTTGATCAGGAATGTAAGCTAATGGATATGCTTAAAGACCGCGGATTGTATAAGTAAAATACCGAAATACAGGAATAACGAAACATGTAGTGCAGGACATTAACACAATTTTTTAGATGGATCATTTCAGTAAGTTTATCAATTTACTTCATAGAAAAAGATACTTTAAATATATATATAGTGTTGATTGTGACGTCATAACAGTTATATAGTTACGCCGTAATGTACTCCTAGTATAAAGTAGTGTGACCGGCATCAATTGGACTATTTGTACATTTTACCAGTTACTAAAACAACCTCATTCAAACAGCGTTCCATACTAGAGTATAATACTGTGTATTACATACTCTCACACAGTCATTAAAATTGAGTATTTTTCGGTAAAGCTCTGTTTCGCACCGCTTACTGTGAAGCACATACTGGTCGACTGTGTGGACTTTTCTCCAATGCGAGAAAAGTACTACACAATCGACAGTATGAATGAGTTATTTGATAAAATTGATGTTACACATATATTTGGTTTTCTTAAAGAGGTTAAGCTTTTAATCATTTTTAGTACCAATTATTATATTATTGACCTTGTTCACTTAATTGTCTTTTTCATTTATTTATGTGTAAATAATTTTCATTTAGTTTTAATAAATTGTAAGCCGTATTTATTTAATATATTTTTGTCATCATCACGTCCATTAATCTTTGCGCGCACAAAACGACCTATTAATGTGTCGACGTTCATTTATTCATTTTCGGTAAAGGGCCGTGATTTATAGTACATCCTATGCAAACAAAAATAGGGAAAATAAAGGAAATATAGCGTAAATAAAATGTAAAAGTTACTCCTTCATTTGATACCGCAGCGATGGTTTAGGGGTGGAGTGACAGCCTTACATGCAGAAGGTCGGGGGTTCGATCTGGTCGACCTGCTATCAGGATGGGGTATCATGCTATGCATGGCGGTATGATACTATTTTGTGGCAGCGCTTAAAAACTAAACCGAATAGAAAGCGACGCTAAACACCGCACAACAACTTCACTTTCACGTTGACATGTTTTGTTTATGCTCATTTTATTTCGAAACTTAAAGTTAATAGCATTGCCAAGTACTGGTGATAATTACCTCTTTTGAACAATGGCTCTCGCTATTGATGCCCCGCATTTCTTGGCCCTCTTCCTTTCTGTCCCGCCCAATATTCGGATAGTCAGTTTATGAAAATGCTTCAAGTCTCACTACACAGTTACGCCCCTTTTTTCCCACGGTAGCAAGATTCTTACTCTTAAAAAATAGGCATATGTACTTTGGTTATGAAATATTTTCAAAATGGTTCATAGTGGCTGTGCTTTCTTGCTGCAGATGAGTAGAGTAACAGTTAGCATAGCATATACTGCAATAAGACATCATTGGTGTTTAAAATGTGACTTTTATAGGATTTCAACATATGCATGTATTTATGAGCATTTGAGGACTTCTTTTTTCAAAAAAGTTCAGGGTGTCAGTGCACCCTCTTTAAAAAAAACAACGTGGTCAACCTACCAGTTTTTTTGCATTTTTATATGTGTGTACATTCCTGCTATGAAAAAAAAAATACTTTAAAAAAAATTCTATGTGGAATTCTTTTTTTACCAGTGAAATCCAAGACATTCTTTTATATAGAACAAAGAACACAATTCAACTGTGTAGTGAGACATTCAAGTACATGTATTAATTAAAAAAGGACTGTGATATTTAAATTAATTTATTTTTATTTGTATACATAAACCATGCGCGGGTTGTACTATGCCAACTATTTTGTAAACTTGTCACGCAAGCCAAACTCTGTCATACCAATATTCGAAATACACGGTTTTATGGAGGTATTTTTGGACTAAATTGTCAATTAAAGTGCCTGCTTCGGAATCCACACTACTGAAGTGTGCCATCCATACATCATATTCTTTTGTCAGGATGTGAGATCTGGTGTATGTTTGAAAGCTATACATGCCGTAAATGGGTATTGAGTTTATATACATAGTACATTGTTTATTTAACGTTTTCTGTACCGATTTTAGATGACTGAAATTGTTGTTTAGCATAAAAATATTGTGTTTGTATTTAGTAGGAAGTGTTTTCGTGTTAGATATCTACTATATAGGAACAGGTGAAAGTGATTGATAGACATAACGTTAAGTGTGCGCATGTTTATAGATTTTCAATTTTATTCGACAAACTTTTACAAAACAAGAGTTAATGTTTTGAATTACGTGTTTGTTATTAATGTCGTGATAATACAATTGTTAGCCTAAGTGAAATAATTCGACATTGCTGAATCGTCTGTCATCCTTTTCTACATATTAGAGTTAATGTTTTAAATTACGTATTTTTTTTTTTCGTGCTTATACTATTGATAGCCTGAGTGAAATCTTTATTCGCCATTGGTGAATCGTCTGTCATCCTTTTCTGCACAACAGAGTTAATGTTTTAAATCACGTGTTTGTTTCTTTTCGTGTTGATACAATTGATAGCCTGAGTTAAATCTTTATTCGCCATTGGTGAATCGACTGTCATCCTCTTCAGGTTTAATGTTTTGTTTGCATATATATTGATAATTATGTGTTTGTTTCTTGTCGTGTTAATACAACTGATAGTTTGAGTGTAATATTTGTTGAGTTGTCTACCAGTGGTCATTTCGTAACAAAACCTTTAAGGTGTGTGTTGCGTGACAAGCAGAATCAACTTTTAGTTTGGCGTTTAGTCTTATACTACAATAGTGCTAAGTGCACGTAATATAGTGCACGTAACATAATGTATTCCGCACCGTGATGTGTAGCATCCTGCATTGCTATATAATAGTGTTAGCTATCCAGAACAAAACATCTCTTCTGTGTAAATACATAGTATGGATATATATTGGCGCTACACACATCTGACAACCAAATCAAGCTATCAGACATCGTCTCATAGTAAGTGTTGATTTAAAGTCATCATTTACATTTCATCGTGCGTGGTTCCTCTCGTTAAGCGGGTTTCCACACATGTGAAATCAAATGACAGATGTGATGCTTCTAAATTAATAACAATTTCTTAAAGAATTGTATGATTTACTGTTTTGTACTGAAATGATAAGTAATATTGTGATAAGTCAGCAAATCAGACGTGAAGACTTTCTAAAAATGCTTGTGAATGTACAGAATTATATTTATTATGACGTTACGGAGATAAAAAGTGAATAAGTCGCAGAATCGATTCCAGGCTCGGCCGGATTACCTTTCAAACTTATCATTCAGTACTGATTTTTTTCACTTACACAGGGCACGTACTAACTCTCAGATTCCTTCAAGTTATAATTTCATGTAAAATAAATAAGTATCAACTTAATACCATTTTATGTAGTTGCATAAAATGGTATAGCGCTATGCGTGTAATAATTTAGCACCAGTTATATACAGTCTCTTATAACATTGATGCGGGTCCTCCATTGCCGAGTGGTCTAAAGCGACGTCTCAAATTCATTTACCTCTAATCGCTAAGGTCGTAGGTTCGAGTCCCGCTCGCTCCAAAAAAACTTTATTTGAGAAAGTTTCCAGTTCTATGCGGAAGGACGGTGGTTTTTCTCAGTCTGAGGTCTTCCTACACCAGTAAAACTCGATATACAATATATAACCTGAAATTTGTTAAAAATGTCGTTAAACCTCATTAAATAAAACATTGCATTAATATAATTTCCGTCTAAAATATTTCACTAGTTACCGACGTCTCACACAACAATTAATTTTGCACTGTTCTATATATAAAGAGATGCACTTCTAGAACAGTGAACGCATAACAAACGGTTCTAAAAGTTTCTTGTTTCCTAAGATAGTCATATGTTGGTCCATAAATTCAGAAGATAAAGATGGGGTTGACCAGGTTGCTGTTTTGATGGATTGATGACACCCCTTCATTTTGGACAAAAAAAAATGCCCATTCGATTTAAACAGCCTTGATGTTTTATATTCTTGATAAAATTAACATCAGCATCTAGTAAAAACACATTTTTAATTATAAATTGCTATACATGGCAAATCTCTTTATTTACTTGATAAACATGTTTAGTCAGTGATAATACATGTATCAGTTCTGATTATGCAAGTAAAGATAACTAAAATCTTTGCAAGACACGACAACGCCCGTGATTTAACATATAAGCGCTTGATATATCGCGCTTGCCAATAGACGACATGAACCTCATACATGTATAAGTGTTTCATTATTTATTTCTCAGGGCATCACAAAGCGAACAGAATGTAGAGACGAAATCCCCAGAAAGCAGATTGGTTGCTCCACAGTAACAGCACAGATATCTTTATCAAGGATTTTAACCATATATAAAAGGAATAGCATATTGTTTATTGTACCATTCGTAGAGATGTCATATTACAAATTTATTGTAACACTAACGTCATGTAAGGGTGGTTATTCTTAAGTGGGACATTACACATTTAGCGTCGTGGTAATGCAGTCGATAGAGTCCACGCTGTACTTTGTTCTGGTTCGATCCGCAGCTTGACGGATGGCCTCTAAAAACATTCTTAAAAGGCTTGCTGTTTCAACTCAGAAAGTCGACTCGAGAGTATTCATATAAAAGATCTGACCTACATTAGAGAAGTCTAAACTATCATATGATCAATTATAATTCAAATGTTAAGACGACAAACCTAGTATATTTGGACTTAATCTCGGGGCGTCAACTTATGTATATCTTCAGATGACATACGATAAGTGATTACTTTAATAAAGTATACAAAGCCATGTACAAACACACCAACGTGTGAGTAACATGTTGGAGACATTTATCAGTCGGCATCGTTGTGATACTTAGTTTCGTCAAATACCAATCGGTTGTTCACATTTGCGATGATATACAGCAAATGTTATTTAGTTTAAATACGATGAAACACATTTGTCATCTGGGATGCTTACCATAAAGAGGAGATATTCTCCTGAATATATTGTCACAGAGCAGGGAATGGTGTTTAAATGTTACAGTATTAACATCAAGTCTGGTCCCAGGGTACTGTTTTGTCACAGGATGTTCAATATCATTGAATTAACGTTGTATCCATTACTGAACAAAGATAACAGAACGTTTAAATGCTACGTCCATTGTATTATAACCTTAGTTTGGTAATGTACAGACAACATTGTTTGACTTTGAAGGTGGCATAATTGCACCAAAGAATTTCTTCTCATCAAAGTGTCGAAGGGGAAGTGATAATTAAGAGTAATTTAATCTTATTAATAAATAATTTAATGTCCTGCTTTGAACATATTGAGTTAATTGAAATAGTTAAGCTAGAAGAATAGTTACGGTCAAACGCAAATAGTTATATGATAAATAATGGTAACATGACCGCTTTTGCTAATTAAATATAAAGATTAAATATTTACATCCATGCACACAAAAACGATCGTTTTGATATCAATGATGGTTATAATGTTTTTGGGAAGAAGAATATAAAAATATGTGAAAGTCAAATCGTGCAAATTTGCGTCATAATACATATATCCCGTTCAAAATGGATTAGATAGAATGTCAGCCTCTACAGAAAGTATTGAGTTATATTAATATCAGCACGTGTTATTATAATTGTGAACATTGAACAGCAACAAAGCATAACAAAGCTGCTAAAAATCTTCCCACAAATATTCCTAAGTGCTACTTTAATCAATATTAAAATATTGCACACGAAATTCAGCAATCAAAATCTAAAATGTGAAATTACCTTTTAACAAAGATACAAATGATAATATGCTTCAATGCGTATAATAGCAGTATTAATAATAAAAATGGTATCAATAATAATATCAATTTAAATAAATCAAGTTCATTAATAAAAACAAATATAAAATAATAACAAAATAATGGTAATTAGATTGCAAAACTCATAACGATAACGATGGTAATAAATTAATATTGTTAATGATAATTTTGAAAATGATAATTGTATTTAATGGAAAAGGATTACTGAATAGTAAAATAATATGCATATATTTTCTACGATTAATAGTCAAAATGCAATAAAGTAAAACATACATGCTACTCAGTCTGCATAATGCAATATTAAGCGAGGTTGATCAAATGCACAACATAATGATACAGCAGTTTTGGAACCAATTTATAAATCAGATATACAAAACAGTTATCCACAGCGGAGGTCTAGGCGTATAGCGGCCGCCTTGCATGTATAAGGTCGTGGGTTCGATCCCTGACCGAGTCATACAGCAGACTTAAAAACTGGTACTGGAATCTTTCTCGCTTTTCGGTTAGCATTAAGATCATAATTCTAGATTTTGTCGGTCCGGTGTCAGTAAAATGTGACTGGTTAGCGGTATAGAACCACGTGTCTACGGCATAATACTATATTGTGGCAACGTTTAGAAAACTGTCTCATGCTGACAACGTTACAGTCTACACTGAAAATTTATTGAAAGCGACGCTAAAGACAAAACATATTCGAAACATATTGGTTTTGTTTTCCCTATGACTAAATAGTCAACACCGTACCACGGGATAGGATGAAATCGTCTAATTAGTGCAATAACGTACCGATTATATAATGTGAAATAAGAAGGCATTTGATATCTTTTTGCACCATTATGGCGACTGTAAGTTACCAGCATAGATGGAACAAATGTGAAAGTTAATCTATATTAACTAAATGAAAATGTTGTATGTACAGTATAAGGCAAATTGAAATTCTGTTTTTGAACTAAATTATTGAGCGAGCCCGCGAGACACATGACATTATGGAGTACATGTAAGAAGTAGAACACAGTATACTTACTATACATGTAGCTAATATTTTAGCTAGACACAATGTTTTAAGTGTGTTCATGTATAAACATTCAATCAAATTCAACAGATAAGAGAAAGAACATAAAATATAAGTTTTCAGAAAATCATTGATAGATTTACTTTTAATTATCCGTTTACTTCCACTTTATAGTTTGCATGTAATATTTATTTACCCTTCTTGAGTAGTCCGCATTTCGGCATCTTTCAACAAAACATTCGTTTTGACAAACGAAATAAACGTTTGGTTTGGGGTTAAGTCTGATATTAAGTTATTAAATTGACACATAGAGAATGCGCGTGGTGAGTAGACACCGCTATGATTTCACAGTGTTAGATACGAAAACAAAACATCTCCTTCAGTGTAAAAAAACATATCAAGGATATATATTCGCTCCGCAGACATCTGATAATCCAATTATACTATTAGACATAGTCTCATAGCAAGAGCCGATTTCAAGCCATCAGGTACAATTAATCGTGCGTGGTTCCTCTCGTTCAGCGGAATCACAGATCGAAGATGTGCTGCAACATTATTATCACTATCTTAAAAAACTATAAGAGTAACTGTTTTTATACTTAAACGATAAGAAGATATGTAATAGGTCAGCAAACCAGATGTACGTTTACTTAATATCTAAAAGTGTTTGTGATTTTGATAGGAAATGCAGTATAACGTTATTGTGTAAAAGGTGAAAAGTCGCAGAATAGATTCCAGGTTTGTCCGGATTGCCTCTCAAAATCAACTTTTAGTTCTGATTTTTTTTAGTATAAGGCTTATAACATTATATACATAGTCATAAATTGATATATAGCCGATATATACTTTATTCCAGTTATATACAGACTAGTATTGCATTTTTATAACTTTTTGTCAAAAACACTTTACTAGTCATCATCAGTCACCGTTATATCATATATGCAATGTAAACTGCATTGACATGGTATGCAGCCGTCAAAACTAAAATTTCTAATGAACTATTAGTATCAACACATTAAGCGAGTGGTAGTGCATTGTAATCAGCAGCTCGATGGCGAGACGGCTTCTCTAAAATGCACACGGGAAGCGGACTAGAGACCTTTTTGATAAACTGTGGTCTCTCTTCTCCATCAAGCTAAACTATCGTAATATAAACTCACACAGTAATAATGACTTCAAAGTTTAGAAGATATAACTATTATATTTGGACTTAATTTCGCTGCGTCAACTAAAATATGTTTTCAAAGTACGAGTGAATACTTTAATAAACTTTAAGTATAAAAAACAAGTGAAAAAAAAACAACCACGTTCGAGTAACAAATTGTAGACATTTATCAGGCTGCATCGTTGTGATATATAACGGTGTTCAAATTTGAGATTATATACAACTAGATTTATGTTAGCTAGTTGAAAGTTGATGAAACACATTGGTCACCAGGGATACAGTCTATACAAGGATGACATTTTCCTGATAATTTCTTGTCACGGTGCATATATTCCCGACGCCGTCAACAATATTTTCAAGTATTACAATTCAGTCCGGTCCCAGGGTACTGCTATTGTTACAAGACGTTTGAAATAGATATCATTGAAGCAACGTTGCGTCCATTACTGAATAGAGATAACTGAACAGGGTGCGTCATTTGAATGCTTCATCCACCTTAGTTTGTATAATTGATAAAGTTATGATTGTGTTAGTATGTTATCACTGTGAACGTTGAAAATATCCAGACGAATGTGTATGATTTATAACCACTATTATTCAAATGTCCTTTCAATAAAAATGAACACATTGTATATTATGAAAATTAGCAATGAAATTCTAAAGTATGAAATTACATTTTAACAACTGTTTATATAATATAATTCAAAATAGCTGTATCTATAATGAAAATGTTATCAATAACATAATCATTTTTTAAAATTCAACAATATTTTTTTAATAAAAATTTATACAAAAAATAACATAATATAACAAAATACTGATGATTAAGATTGTAATGCTAATGATAATGCTAATGGTAATGTAAATACTAATGCTGATGATAATGATAATGACAACACTTAACTATAATTACTGAAATAGTTAATCTAATATTCCTTCTTCTACTGTATAAAATGAATATAAAATGTATTACATGATTGTATTCTATAACTGCGTTAAAGTAATTGATATAATTAAATATATCCGACAAACATGTTTTTTTATTCATATAACATCGTGTAATATATTCTTTGCTTAATGCCAAGCTCCTGATTCATCAACATATACTTAACAACTTACGTAATTGATTATTTTTACAACATCGTGGAATATATTCATTGCTAAATGCCAAGCTCCTGATTCATCAACATATACTTAACAAATTACGTAATTGATTATTTTTTACAACATCGTGGAATATATTCATTGTCTAATACCAAGCTTCTTTTTCTGCAAATTATACAGAAGTTCCGGTATTAGGAAAGGTGATTTACAATATGAATAACGTGTCCTTACTAATAAAACATGCTTACGTTACATTAACAATTAATGGAAACAAAAATGTTCAAAATAACTTTGTTATAACAGTCAAATTAAAAGAATTAGTGATTATTATGAAGGCTTTGAAAGATATATGGTTTAATCAGTCGGTAATCAGGCTTCGGCACAGTGATTGACCGTTTGAAGTTGGTTTCATCTCTATCTACATATACGGGGTATGTATACTTATTGCCTTTAAAAACGCAAGTTATATAGCATTGAATAGATATTTTAAACCATATCTGTTATCATGTGTATCGAGTCATGCATGTTGACTTCAATCAGTCTGTTATATTTGTGTTTTAAAGTGATGAAACTGAAAAAAAAGGTAAGAACGTTTTGCTTAACTTATCATTCATGTCATATAGATTTGATGCTACACATATACTTGCGTTTTGATATGTGTTCAATTTATAGGTGTATAATATCCTTATTGTAGTTGATGATAACCATGTTGAGAATGTATCTTTCTCCCTCAACAGTCTTGTACAACCTATCTCATGGATGCGAATAATATATTTGGTAAGTCACCTCAACAGAACAAACTAAAACGCCCCTCATAATAGACATGTTCCTACACTGATATTGTATCAAAGGATTAATACCCGCCGATATCTGTATAAGTCTCACACAATATATCCCAAATGGATCTTATAAATTGAATAAAAATGCAAATGTTTTACATAATCTAACATCTGTGTCACCATTTATCTGCGTGTTACAACTGGTAGTTGTTGACAGTTTTTGTTCTGATGTTCGCAAGATCATCTGCACCACCAAGTCTGAGTGAATTTCCATATCGTTTACATGAATAAGATATATTTATTATCAATGCTAACATGTTTTCAAAATGTAACTATTTGTGAATAAATGAATAAGTTAGTACAGTTAAGGCTTGACTGTTGTGGTTTTGCAACTGAACACTGGAAGGTGGTGACTTCTGTTGTCAAGCACTATGAGTCTAATGCGCTTGCTATAATTGTTATATATTGTATTGACTACGTTTACGTTTTTGTAGTGGCCCTGACTCTTTAACGCTGTGCTTTTTTTTTAAACTTATTTATTTTACATCGACTGTTCTTACAACTTAGATAAATCACGTTCTAACTTTTTCTGGTTAGAACCAGGTCTAATGGTTAGTTGTTGTAGGGTTACATGCCATACATATATCAACATACACAGCAAATGGGGTCATGGTCATTTCATTTGACGTCAGACAAATGCAGTTATATCAAAATGTCATATTTGGATGTTTGATTGTGCGTCTCAATGATTGCAAGTAACATTTAGAAAATCTAACTTGCAATATATAACTCGCAATCATTGATCCTTAAGTGTGTGACAGTATTTGACAATTGCAACTATTATTGTCGTGGTTTGTTCTCGTTGTAATGTTGTCATTGGTTTAGAAAATCATTAAATACATCGGTGTTTCGTTTGAATTGTTCATTTTTATATAATAATAATTTTTAGCATATTCATATTTGTCTCCATATAAACACACGTACACGCTGATTGTGTTTTATTTTAATAACTAATTTTGTTGGATCTGGTGCTACCATTTTAACGTCTCTTTTAATGATGTGACGAGATTTGGTGGACCTTTGAACCATATCTAAGGTCCTAATCATAATATTTCACACTGTTTTGTTATAGGAAGGTATACATGTTTTCATTTCTTCTTTATATGTGAATTGTCTTTATAACTTTATAAGACAAAGTATGTGCATTCACTTTGTGCTAATCGAATCTTCTACGCTCGTTTCACATAATTGTATTTATTGTTAACAGAACCTGAGCAATTGTTACTTAGTCTCTCGAAGTTCATTATGATGTCTATTTCTGTAAATGTGAATTAATGAAAGCGAAACTGATACTTCATGATAATAAAAATAATCTATAACGTGGAATCATACTGTCACGACTGTCAATTACTGTCAGTAACATTAAAGTACTATAATTACATTTGTCGTAGCTCGTTGTAATTAAAAAAAACAGCAGTTAATTCTAGTAATAGATATGAACAGACAAGTATGGCATGTGACAAGTAACAATAATAATTAATCACGAAACGAACACATTACATTTTACAATTTATTTTTTTGTGTGTTAGTTCATAAAACAGTTGATTTTAATATTGAGGGAAAACTGCAGGAAATGATATGTGTACAATAAAATTGAAGTATGTTTAGATCTTTAGATCTGTATTATGTCACGTTTTATATAATGATCGAATTCAATAAAGTTTTTGAAAATATATTTATGAATTGCTAGATATTAAATTTTAAAATGACATGTAAAACCATCGCCCATGATTTGCCTGGCATCCTAATCACAACATATGCATTAATCTCAAATAATGTCTGTACAAATAAATCTTAATATTCTATTAACTGCAATAAATGTTATTTGTGTCGATTGTTTGGCTTTTAATATAATTTCAATAGAGAATTAAACAAAATTACAAATTTTAAATATAAAGAAAAATTTAGAAAGATATTTATAGACACTTCATCATAAATAAGTAATAGCTTTATATTGTTTTGACTAGACAGGCCACAACATTGCTACAATATATATCATAATTGAAATTCTAGATAGTATATGAATATATCGTTGTATGTTACACTATAATAGTGCATTATAAGGTGTCAGATATTCAGTACACTGTGTCGTAATGTAAGTATAAAGGCTTATTCATACTTCAATGTTTTAGGGTATAAAATACAGTACATTGTTTATAAGCTGAAGATAAAAAATTAAGTATATTGCAAAATATCTGTACTCATCAAATAAAATGCAAGTTTATTTTTGAACTAAAGTACATTGTAAAATACCCTTATTTATAAAATAAAGTGCAAACTAATATGGTGCATGTTTAAAATTAAGTACATTGTAAAATATCCTTATTCATCAAATATAGTGCAAACTAATATGGTGCATAGTGTAAACTTATATGGTGCATGTTTGAAAGTGTATACAGTCATTGTAAAATATCCAAACTTATCAATTAAAGTGCAAACATATTTGGTGGATGTTTAAAACTATATAGTCCCAGTCATAATATAACGTACATACTATCATTCGTGTAAGTATATATTTCATTGCTGTATAATATGTCATAACGGTAAAAAACTGTCAAAGTTATAGATAAAAATTAAATACGTTACATATTTGATAAATAAAAGTCTGTGATTTGAATATATTTGGTGTACTAAACGAAACTGCGAACTCATTGACTATTGACAATGAAGTCTTTACCCATCAAATTATATTAATTCAAAAGTTGAACATGCAATTTTCATTCAATTACAGTTTTTGTCATTATTGAAGCTACCGTAGTATATTTTTTAATATAACACAACGTCACAATATTACAAATGTATATAAAAAAAAAACCTTTCTTGCTGATTGGAACATGCGCATAAAGCAGTTGCTGTCAGGAAGTCATATTATTTCCATCTTGCTTTCAGCGTCATTTAATTTAAATGGCATGTCACTTGTTTGTATGTATGATATAATTTGTTAACATTTGTTTATGTTTATAGTACTATGCATTTGCCAAGAACAACATTAAATATATATCACACTTTCCAACCTATACAGCAATATTCACTTCTCTTCTGCATTTGATCAAAATGGGTTATATAAACTTACTGCATTTAACTGCGTTTAATTTCTAAACAACGGAAAACTTTTGCAGCACAGCACGGGAAAGGATCAGTACATTTCATTGGTGGCGCGATCTTGCTTACTGGTGCATCGTCACGGTGTCATAAGTTGACGTTTACCGAAAGTTGCCATAAAACACGTGTTCTCGGCCATAGTGATGACAACGTCGCCGTTCCAATAATGACTTTTGTTTAGCGTTCTTATGCGTAAAACATGATTTTTACTATCAAAATGGCAAAATTTATTTACGTTGGTGAAATTTTATTTCAATTTCCCTAAGAACATTTTGTTTCTACAATACTCTATAAACGGCTTTTCATATCCAAACAAAATGGGGAAAATATATTTGTCCATATAATTATGCATTTAATATTTGTACATACACTGTATCAAGCGACCTTTATAATACTGGAATATGTGTAGACTATTGAATCGAAATGTTAACGATCATTTCAGTGGGGCAGATAATTTGCATATTATATATTCTGATCAGTAAATATACATGTAAAAAACGATGTTTTGCCGATTCAGAGCGGTATCAGCCACTATAGATGCATCATAGGCCATGCTAATTCACGAAAATATTTATAATATTATTTTTTTCAAAAAGAAATGTCCTCTTATACTGGTTATGCCGCTTTAAAGTTCAGCACTTCCGTTTGTATCAACTATCCAATGTAACCTCTGCTGTATTATTTGGCTTACAGGTGTATAATGTATAACACAGAGTCATGCATTCATTGTATATGTTACGTGGCTATTCGTTTAATACATGTGACATATAATGAAATACTTTAACACCCGGCATTAATTATATACTATGTTAACTTGTTAATGCATACTAGAAAATAGATAACATACATATTGCCATGACATTACATTAACATTGTATCTTCCATCGTTACACATGTCAATGTTTATTGAGAAAACAATTTTTAATGTAAATGTAAATTCTTTGAGACCGGAAAAATACATCCATAAAGTAAACCCGACTACTTAATTTTAATAAGAAAAGTTCACTATTACGTCTTCAGCGAGAGCAAATTTTCAATTACAAATATATTGCCTTTTGAGTGCACATTTAAATATTATATGTCATTTCGTCATAAATCTTAAGATTTTTTAAACTACCACATACATTTACAACGTAAAACCAATCTCCGGTATAGCTTCATCACCGCAACTGACTTGCAGAAGTGCTAATCATGTAGTTTAAACTTAATTATATTTCACTTGGATTGGAAAACAATTTCTTACAATTCAGACAAATCATGCTCGAAGTCTTCCAGGGTAAAACCAGTACTAAGCACAGTATGCGGAAAACATACAACAAATTCTACAGATCGTTGTCATTTTCGACCTCTGTGCGTGCCGCTTCCTTAAAATGATTTTACGATTTTTAAATGTGTTTATGTTTATTGCGTCACCATATGCAGTCTCGCAAAGCTTGTTATTCAGTGGTAGAGCATCGGATCTAAGATCGGGGTCGTAGATTCGAGCCCTGCCACGGCTATATGTGGTGTGCTTGAGCAATATACGCTATCAACATGTGCTTAGCACTGGTTCTACCCAGACATACTTCTAGCGTGATTTGTCTTTATGTTGTAAGAACATTTTCACAACCGATGTAAAGTATATAAGTGCAGAACAACTGCTTACCCTGAATACCCATCAGTGAAGTATTACCTGAAACTGCGCAGCTGGCACAGAGTCCTTGGTGTTCCTTTCTATTGCTGTCGTCATAAAAGCTATATAATGCCAACTGTTAACATAATTACCATGAGTGACAGTCAATTGCACATGTTCATAAAATGTCTTCCGAAATAATTATGCTTTCAGTGCAGAATTGGCATAAAACTTAAAACCATTGAAGTTGTTTTGCCAAAATCGCAATTGTATTGTTATGAAACTTATCTGAAATAAGTGTGCGTCTTTACACAAGTTGGTAATAAAATCAAGAAAAGTGAGCTATGAAATATTGGTTTAACGACGTAGATTCTATTTTGCACGGCAATAATGTCAAGGACAACATCGTTAAACACAAATGTTACCGTACAACTATGACAGCTTTTCACAAAATCTAGTCGCTTTTCACTTTAATTGCAAAATACAATACGCGAAACTACATTTGCAAAAAAAGAATCAATGCAGGAGCTTTTGAGTACAGTTTACGATATGGTAACGGTGTACAATGTCAAAATTAACATGTTACGCACACTGTTTATTCCCCCCTCCCCCCCCCCCCCCCCCCCCCCCCCCCCCGCCCAAAAAAAAAAATTTTAAAAAATAGCACGACGTCTTGATGTAAAAACACTTACAATAAATCTAATGACGTCACTCCGAAACCGTTACTTAGGCACATCAGTCAGGACATGTTACTGATATTTGTTTTGTTATCCAGGAAATGCGTAAGTGCTTGGACAACTGCTAGTAATTTATTATTAGGTATTGAATAGTAACAAATGGATAAAGATACCCGTAAGATCTTCAATACGTCATCAGTGTTTTGATATATATTTTTTGTTATAAAAGTCTTTGTCATAGAAATGTTTTTATCTGATTTGACAAATAACTGAATTACTTGCAACTTATATATAGAAGCGAAATACCTTTTTACTTTACAGCATTTTTTCAAATCTTCACTTGTTTGTCATATTAAGTTAATCAAACCATTAATATTTGGGTTGTCGGTATTTCTATAAACATTAAACACATTAGAAAGGTCTACGTTTTTTTCTCTTTCCGAGGTTTCTATATTCTTGTCAACGTGAAACGATAGTTATGGAAATAAAATGCATTTTATGTAACAGATCAACAAAGTTGCATCATAGATATAACTTAAAAGGACGCAAATATTTTTAATTTTCATACAAATGACAAAAGAATTGTTACACACTTGAATGTCACTGTAGTATTGCTTTTTTGTTGTTATACCGCCTCTTCATGACTAATTAGAAAACTATATTTTGTTTAAGTGTCTCTTAAAATTGAATTAAAATCCAAATTAATGTGTTTCCTTATTACCATTTGGTATGTTGAACTCAGTGACAATGTAAAACAATGAACACCGTGTCGCTAATTATGATTGACACGACACGTCTGGGTGTAATGGTACAAGCTCCACGTCCAAATGTCATCACTTCCCAACTAGTAATAAGGCGCTTCAATCAAGATATAGATAGCAGTAATTTGATTTTAGAAATGCGAATAATTATTCCGGCTTAGATAACCAGTAATGTGTAACTAAGGCTTGAGTAGCGGAGAAGGAAATTATAAGAGCCGCTAGAAGTTCTAGCTAGAGATCTCTATCTACTTGTGTGTTATTAGTGATAGGACTTCTCCTACTGAAGTAAATATATAATTGTATGATCGGCAAATAGCTGAAGTACTTGTCATAATATGAGTGGCGAAATGAATAATAACTGTTATGAGTTTTCCGAGAATCGTGATATTATTAAATTGCATTTAAGAAACCAGCGCAAAAAATGGTAATACCTATACACTCCAGTAGATTACTTCTCTCTCCAAAAACTGTATACGAATTGTTTAAAACGTGACAATATAGTTATGGCAATGAAAGAGTTTATTTTTTAAACTCCCCCTGTCGGTATGGATTAGAATTTGCCTACTGCTCTTTCCAAGCAGAGGAGTAAGATCCTTCCCGAAAAGGAACCCACCTGTTGACCGTGGGTGGCGACCCGTGCGGTTAGATGAAGGAGTCCTGGTGGTTGCGACGCAACACACCACTTTGGTCCGGATTTCAAGTCAAGACGGGAAGTCGGATTGGCCCAGTATTGATCAATCCGTCTGTTATGATATTTTTCTTGGATGATATTTTGTCATGTATCATCCTTTCTCCATTATTTCATCCACATTGATTTTTTTCAATTTTCATGTACTTAGTTTATATTAATTTTCAATGACTAAACTTCCAGTTATCTAATTTCCAAATCCTTGAAAACTGTCATGGCTTATGGGCTAATCCTGTAAAGTAAAATAATATATGGTTATACGTATGCCATTTTTAGATGGATGTTGGTGCAGTTCTTGTTTTGTCGGGACTTGAATTTACATCCATCGGGTGGTATGCGGGATCTTATGTATTGCTTTGCTTGAGTATATTGTTCACATATTCTTGGTATCATGTCTGTTGGATATGCACAGCGTGTGTCCCCTTGTTGGACTCCAAGGCGGGTGAGAAACGTGAACAACGAAACAGACACAAACACATTATGGCTTCCAAAAATAGACAACAAAACAATACTACAAATAGACCTGTACCTGCCCAGTCTTTGCACAAGTGTGCTAGACACGATTCGACAGAGACTGAATCAGATGGCGACTTCAATGATTTAAACTGGCGACGATTTTTGACATTCTCTTCAACAGATGAATTAAAACCCGTAACAAAATTTTCACTTTTTGCGATTTATAAGGCAATACTTTTTTTTGCTGGTGAACCATGAGAGGTGAAAAAAATTGAAATCTGGCAACATTTTGATTGAATGTTTGAAAAAATGTCATCCAGACAATTAACTTTCAGTCAAAAACTTTGTTGAAATACCGGTAGAGGTTCGTCCACACAACACACTTAACTCCTCCAACGGAGACATTCGTTCTAGGGAACTAGAACAATGTACTATTGAGGAAATGTGTGTTAACCTGAAATCACAGGAGGTCTCAGAATTGACACTAATTAGTACCAAAAAGGATGGCATTGTTAAATTTACGAATACCTTTATCATGACGTTCAATAACCCCAATCTTCCAAAAAAGTAAAAATCGGATATTTGTTAGCAACGGCGCCACATTCCAGCAGAAGACACATGTGTTGATTAAGCGCTACAATAAGTAGCGTCACCTGATGACAAATTTGGTTAATTTAACGAACCGCAATGTCAAGAAATGGTAATAACACTAAGATTGAACGAAACGAAACTATACTACAAAACTTGTACTTGATGATCTATAGTTTAGCCTTTTGGTAAAGAATAAAAAGGTTGAAATGAAAAATGAAGACAATACAAAATATTGCAAAACATGGAAGAAAGAATTAACTGTTCCAAAGTAATCCACACATCCGATATTATTGATGTATAGGTCAACGGTAAATATACAGTGAAATAGTTCTAACCTATAATATTTTTTATAAATATTTTATAACGTTCCCCCACTGCTGTCAACGTTTATGTCTACAACGAACAAATACATATTTTATTTTTTTTACAAATGTATGGAGAACACTATTGTATACGAATCACAATGCCTCTGCGTTTTTGTTAAATATAATAAATCACTAACAGTAATTTACTTACATATCAACAATTCATTTTATTTAAAAATATTTTGATCAAATGACACGTTCTACAAACGTTTACCGGGAACCTGAGAAAAAACATGAAGCAAAATAAAATTCTTGCTTGAAATCGTTCTTGATACATCAGTACCAAGAATTTACATATAAAGTGTTTTGTTTTTACAACACATGGTCCTGATGGAACCCATGTAGGAGCCCCTGGTGGAGTTCGTGGTGGAGTTTCCGAGTTCACCAAAAGCGTCGAGCTCTGGTGGTTCCAAGAGTTCGTCTTCAGCTAGCTCTTGTGTTACTAGGAGCTGGTCTTCAACGACGTCTGGTGTTGCCAAGAGCTCGTCATTTGCGAACTCTGGTAATACCAAGAGTTCATCTTCACCACACAAGGCTGGAAAAATAAATCTGGCCGCTGCTAAATTGTGTGCTCCAGGGAGGCAACCGGAAGAGTCTAATGACCCTAAAGTATACTGTTGCACAATAAATTTTCACACCTTGATATGGAGACCGATGAAACACCATCGGATTCCATTAAGGTTGTGAAAACGAAAGCCCCTATAGATCCTATTCTTACACTTCAATGAACGATTCAAATTCAAATAAAATAATACAATGGAATTGTCGAGGTTTAAAACCGAATTATGATGAGATTAGTTTACTTTTAAATGAACATATCCCTATTGCATTTTGTCTTCAAGAAACGTTTTTGAATCAAATGATAAAACTACTTTTAAAAAGTATTCTTTATATAATACAGTTTGTGATAAAGGTGAAAATGCAACTGGTGGCGTGTCTAGTCTTGTCAACAGAAACGTCCCACACAGTACTTTTGCAAAAGACACTAATCTGCAGGTAGTTGCAGTTAGTGTTACAATGCATAGAGCTATTACAATTTGCTCTTTATATTTATCACCAAGTACAACCCTTGATCTGAAGGATCTCGATAAACTCATTGCATAATTGCCATCACCTTTTATGCGATTGGGGGATTTTAATGCCCACAATTACATATTGGGTTGTAAAGACATAAATGATAAAGGTAAAAAAGTTGAATATTTTTTACATCAAAATAACCTATGTCTTTATAATGATAATAAATGTCATACATATTTACATCCGGCTTCAGGATCGAAAACTTCCAAACTTTAAAAAGCAGATTGGCCTATGTTCCAATCTCTTTGCGAAGAACAGTTTAAGCCTGATTTATCTAACGATACGGATGATCCTGCTGGTCAGTTTTCATCAATATTATACAGTTTAGCAGAAAACTCTATCCCAAAAACCTCGACAAATCCAAAACGCCCTCAAGAACCATGGTATGATGATGACTGCAAGAATGCAGTCAAAGATCCTAAAAAAGCATGAAGTCAATTAAATTTTACGACCCACACAACATAATTTGGACAAATTTAAAGTGTTTCGTGCAAAAGCAAGACGTTCTCTTAAGGAAAGTACTGGAGAGATTACGTCTCAAGACTTAAGTCTCGTAATTCCCTTAAGAAGGCGTGGGACATGGTCCGACAAATCAACGGTAAGGGTATTCCAGGTTGCGTTAACCATTTAAAAAATTTTAAAACATAAACATCAGACTGAAAAACAGAAACTAAACTTTAAATCAAATATTTCAGAAAAATATAATAAGAAATTCTCTTTGAGTGAACTGAAAAAATCCTTAAAGAAGGCACATGATACATCAGCTGGTCCTGATGATATCCATTATCAACTTTTAAAATATTTACCCGAATCGTCCTTATTAATTCTACTTGATATATCTTACTCTGTTTGGGTGACTGGAAACTTCCTCGAGTCTTGGAGTGAAGCTGTCGTTATTCCGGTACCTAAACCTGGGAAAGATAATACGGATCCAGTTAATTACCGTCCAATTACTTTGACAAGTTGTGTCTGTAAAATCATGGAACGTATGATTAATGGTCGCCTCGTTTGGTTCTTGGTATCCAACAACTTAATAACTAAATATCAAAGTGGATTCCGACGCCAAAGAGGCACTGCAGACCATTTAGTTAGATTTGAATCGTTTGTTAGGGAGGCTTTCATAAAGAAAGAACATTTAGTCGCTGTATTTTTTTGACTTACAGAAACCCTACGACACCACGTGAAAGTATGGAAATTTGAATGATCTTCATAATATGGGCCTTCGTGGCCGTTTAGCTAACTTTATTTGAAACTTTTTAGACGATAGATAGACAGTTTCAAGTCCGAATGGGCACGACCCTCTCTGTTGTTCACAAACAGGAGATGCGCGTACCACAAGGCAGTATTCTGCCTGTCACACTTTTTAATATAAAAATTAATAATATTGTTAAGAGCATAAATCCTGGTGAGGATTGCTCTTTATAGTTTGACGATTTTGTAATTTGTTATGAAAACTATTGAAAGGCAACTGGAACAATGCCTTAATAAACTTCAGACTTGGTCTGATGAAAACGGTTTTAAATTTAAAACAAAATTGTATGCATTTTTGTCAACTACGTAAACATCACGATGATTCCAATTTTACTTTTAGACGGGATACATATACCTTTTGTTCAGGAAACAAAATTTTTAGATCTTATTTTTGACCGTAAATTTATTTCTATTCCTCATCTTAAATATCTTATGACAAGTGTAATAAAGCACTACATTTAATGATGTTGCCAATACAAATTGGGGTGCAGATCGTAAAGTTTTACTTAGACTTTACAGATCTCTAATCAGATCAAAGTTGGACTTCGACTCTATTGTATATTGATCAGCTCGCAAGTCTTACTTAGCGATGCTTGATCCTATACACAACCAAGGACTACGACTCGCCCTTGGTGCCTTTCGTACGTCCCCAGCCGACAGTCTTTATGTAGAAGCAAATGAACCATCATTGTATTTAAGACGTGAAAAACTGGCTCTCCAATATTCAATTAATCTTCATTCAAATCTATCTAATCCTGCTCTTAATCTTATTTTTGACCCAAATTATGAAACTCTCTTTGATAAAAAACCTAAAGCTATTCGGACTTTCGGTCTCCGGACCAAACCAAAACTAACCGAAGCCAATATTGATCTTAATTTAATTGCTAAGTACAAAGTCTCAGAAATACCACCATGGACTTTGGAAAAGCCAAAAATCATTTTTGACAAAAAATCTGAAACAGACTTCACTACCTTCCAAAGTAAATTTAATAGAATCAAATTGTCTTAAAATCATTATTGTCACATATATACAGATGGTTCTAAAGATGGAGAAACCGTGGCTGCAGCTGCTGTTACAGGTCAACACACCTCAAAGAGCCGATTACCAAACGGAGCCTTCATCTTTTCAGCTGAACTCAAAGCGATTGATTTGGCATTGGACTACATTAATGATTCTGAAAAAAAAAACAGTTTATTATATAATTTCTGATTCACTTTCATCTCTTCAAGTCATAGATGGCATGAAAGATGATAATCCTCTCGTTCTTCAACTGTTAAATAGATACAATGTTCTATGTAAAGATAACAGTATTGTTTTCTGCTGGCTGCCTAGCCATACAGGAATTCGAGGAAACGATCAAGCTGATAAAGCGGCGAAAGCAGCCTTAAGCTTAAATATTATTACTTTTAAACTGCCTTTTACAGATTTTAAATCTCATATTAATAAATATATTTTTAGTTCATGGCAGTCCTCTTGGGATCTTGCTATAAATAACAAATTACATGTTATAAAACCAAAACTTGGCGAATGGCATCCTAGCAATATGTGTATTCGTCGAGAAGAAGTTGTATTAGCTCGGTGTAGAATACGCGATGTACACATTCATATCTTTTAAAACGTGAACCTGTTCCAGAGTGTGTGCCCTGTTTTGCACCGCTTACTGTGAGGCACATACTGGTCGACTGTGTGGACTTTTCTCCAATGCGAGAAAAGTACTACAGAGTCGACAGTATGAATGCATTATTTGATAAAATTGATGTTCACATATATTTGGTTTCCTTAAAGAGGTTAAGGTTTTTAATCATTTTCAGTACAATTATTATATTATTGACCTTGTCCACTTATTTGTTGTTTTTTGTTTGTTTTTTTTCATTTATTTATTTGTAAATAATTTTCATTTATTTATTTGTAAATAGTTTAAACGAATTTTTAACCGTATTGATTTAATATATTTTTGTCATCGTCACGTCCATTAATCTTTGCGCGCACAAAATGACTTATTTATGTGTCGACGTGCCGTAAAACACCATTCATTCATTCATTATTTTTTTAAACATATTATTACGTCAAGGAGTGATTTCAAATTCGCTTCCAATACAATGTCAATAAAGTCAAATATAGTCTTCCGTGGCCTAGTGGTTCAGAAGCGGGAGGTAGAAGGTTCGAATCACAGTGGAAGCACTTGGATTTTTTCTGATGCGGCCGGTTGCTCACCCAGCAGCTAGTGAAATTGAGGGGTACCAAATGTCTAACAGCCTGACGCCTGGTAATGATAGCTTTCGGGAAGTTACTGTGTAAAACATAACGGTGTCTTATAAGCCCAGTGTGGCTGGCCCTTTCAATAGGGGTGACACTAATATAAACAAACACTTTACTGTTACTTTAATAGTCAAAACTGTCTTAAGTTGCACAAAAAAGGCAGAGCAAAAATGACCACACTTTAGGCAGAAAGTTGGTTAATACAGGTTGATTCAAACTATTGTTGTGTAAATGGTACTAGAAAATGATGTTACAGATGCCTTAATAGCGTTTCTATGGTTTGCATTGTAGCTAGGTGCGATCGCCATAGTCTGGTCAATACAGTTATGTCTGGTCGTTAACAAATAATCATCTCCATATTATGTATATCATACATTGTGAATGTTTATTTATAACGCAAGGCTTGATATAAATCACTAGATAAGATTTAAATTGTTATAGTCAACTTTAAGTCCTTGGAGATAAATAGCTAATATCACATTAATACACAGTTGGATTTCCGAGTTTAATTTGATGTTTATCATGGTATATTTATGAAATCAGATGGGAATACTTACGTCGAAATAATTTTATTTACCAAATTAGAAGCAGGAGCGTTAAGAACGTTATCTGACGAGACCTAACGTGGCGTACCTTTAGATGTTCATGACTTGACTATTAAATATCTAGTTTGCTAAATTGATTATGACGCTTTATGACTTATGACTTGAATGTTAACCCAAGACCGAATACCGTTTTGAGTTTAAGTTAAAACAAGTTAATATTACAAAAGTGTATGCTCATTAAACAAATAGTATTGTTGTATATGCTTTACAATTACATTATAGTAGGAATATTTATACTTCAAAAATAAATTAATGATGAATTTTCCTCCTGTTTAAGAGAAGATTGCAATATATCAGGTTAATATCATTTTACTTAAGTGTGGAATAACCCTAACAATAGATTACTACAGTGTGGGATAATCCTATTAAATATAATATATTACTTAAGTGTGGAATAACGGAAATAAGTACAATATATTACCTAAATGTGGAATAACAGTAATAAGTACAATATATTACTTAAGTGTGGAAACTCTTTAATGAGATGCTAATGTTTAATATACACGCTGCTGTAGTATTTAACAATAAAATGCTTAACTTATGTACAAACTTCAGTATGATGGGGTCTTTTGTCAATGACTGAATAATAATCCTGCCAATGCGATAAATGGTTTAAGCATATTAGTATGTTTTATGTAAACAGTTGGTAACACGTCTGACTGATCATTTCAAGGGCGGTGTGCTCGAATCCACGCCCTGTCCTGTCTTTGTGAAGACTGGTGTAATCCACTCTGTTTCATTGTCACTCGTCTCTCAGCGATGATTATAGTGAGAAAATTGTTAGTAAACTGTTAGATATTATTGTAATAATGTACTATGAAATTAGTGCAATTTGGCTGAATGTAACAACTGTGAAATGGGTAGGAGACAAGGCTGTGATGTCAGCCCTTTAATTATTTTGCTTTTTATTAACGATTTAATACGCGTCTAACGTCATAACGAAGAGTGTACAGTTCTAATATATGCTGACGATATCTGGAGCGTGGCTGACACAACTGTAGATGAACATTATTGAACGTTTCTGTGATTCTATTGGAATGAAAGTCAATGGCGATAAGACAAAATTGTGGTTTTTAGAAATAGAGGTTTATACACAGAAACAAAATATGGATTTGCAATTTAAAGAAATTGAAAGTGTTCCTTTCAATGGATCAAGGGATGCATCTTTCTCCGAAACTGTATTGGTAAAAAATTAAAGAAATGTTGTCGTTACAAGCCAACAAAGCCGTTTCATCCATCTTTAGATAGCAACATATTTTTGTTTTCATCCAGTATATATTTTTATTCTATTTGATAGCATAGTAAGACCTTTATTATGTTATTCCTGCGGAACTTGGGTAATGAATACTCATACAGACAATAATGTGAACAATATGCCGCATTGCCACAAAAAAAAATTACGCTTGGATAGTGTGGTCGATAATATATAACTAAAAATATACAGCCGCCATAAAAAATACAGCCGCCATATAAAAGCCGCAAGATGGCTATGAGGCAGGTTTTTTTATAATTCAGTGCACAATTCAAATCAGAGACCCCATTTATAATCATTGATTTTTATAATGTTGCATACTATTAGATTATTGTTAATAAATTAATCGGCAAAGCATAATTTCTAAGATGGGTAATATTAAGTTTGAAAAATTCCAACAACCCAAAATTTTAAATTCAAGGGATATGCACTCTATACACATACATATTCGCAAGCAGCAGATAGCATAGTGTAGCATTGTATTTGGTAGCCTCCTCTTACAAATATTTACTACCTTAAATAAATGTTTTTGGGTTAAATATGTAAAGATGATGCTGGTAGAATTAATTGAGCTTGTAAAAACATTTTCCAATGGATTCTGACATTCATGGTTGGCCAAATATGTAGGAAACGTTACCCATTTTTTTTAAATGTCATTCATTGAGGCTTAAAGACTTGTCATTACAAACATTATATAGTAACTTACACAATTCACCAAAGTATGCACATGTAATAAAATTTAACCATTACTTTACATGGAATCACATTAGTCTACCCACTTGTCTTATTAACTGAATAAAATCCTCAAAAGCTTCCGTTACTCAAGTCATTCGCTTAGCACTGAAACCAGAAGACATAATATTATTGACAGAACATTACTGTAACAATCGTGCCCTAATTGTCGAAACAAAAAAAATATCAATTATAGAAGACGATGGAAGAATATCATATTTCACCAATGCACAGCCTACACTTCAATTAGTTTAATTCTATATATATATTTAGCTTATACTAATCTATTTTAGCTGGATTGCGATGTGTGCTCAGAGCATATATTAACCGCTTTCGAGAACGCTTCCTGGGTAGAACCATAACTGAGTGTTGTTTTATGAGAGGCATCGGGTCAAACCCGCAACATCTGGCGTGAGCGGCTAACACTCTCTCCAATAACTACCTCCCCGCTTGATCAATATATTTAAATCATCAGTGGTTGAATAACCAAAATCCAGAAAAAGTCTACTAGTTATTTTCCTTAAAAGATACTGACAATGTCATCAATATAGCAGAGTTGTTATACCATGTCTTTAGATAAGTATCTATAGTTTTAAACACAGTAATAAAACTCACATTTGGTTAACTCATTGCAGGATTAGTACTTTACTGATACTGATTAACATTTCTACCATATTCGACATTTTAAAAATCTATTGATTACTTTATTAATTACACTTTTTTATTTTCACTTTAATTATGTAAAATTGTATTATGGAACGGTGGCCTAGATTGCTGCAAATAAACGTTATAACTTGTAACTTGTAAAAGTGCACTGAAAAAAAGCATCTGAAATTGAAATATATGTGTAGAGTTTGTATTTTTATATATTTAGATTAATTATTGTGTTGTAATTCATAGTTTCTATTCACTATAATTTGAAATAAACAAAAAGCGTTTTTTTTCCAGATATACTCCCTTCAAAGTCAGAGACAGTTAGTCAGAGTCAAACATATTACACTTGTACAGTTTCGAAGTGTTCCTGGAAGGCTTTTATCGTTAGTATTATAATATATAAAATAACTTGCACCGTTACTACAATGTATCGTTACGAAAGCATTGTTTGTGATATGCATTGTACAAATAATAGACGAGACGAATTTTGCGTGGCAATTGAATATTAAAATAAATATTTTTACCCACAAAACTATAATATATTAAAGACGAATTTTGCGTGGCAATTGAATAATAAAATGAATATTTTTACTCATAAAACTACAATATATTTGAGACGAGTTTTGCATGACAATTCAATATTAAAATAATTATGTTTTACCCATAAAACTACAATATAATTGAATATGACATATTTATTCTATTTTAAGTATCTGTATTATTTTAGATGCAATTATATTTATTTGAATATAGCATGGTAACACTATATTATATTTTATTATGTGCCATTGTCAGGTGGAAATAGCCTTCATTGTCTGGAATTTATAAAATGTATTGCTTAATAGCAGTTTGTCAATGTTGCTGTGTATAAAGGTCATTTCTCTGTTTTAATTTATATGATCTTGATTGTTGAAAATTTTCCTTTTGTTATTGATAGTTATGTGAATGGCATGCATGTAATCAAATGTTTATGTTTTAAATTTGATTTCAATAAGTACTGTATATACATTTTTTGGTGTATGAATATTAAATGTAAATACATATTAATGCATAATACATTTAATTGTGATATTTAATTAATGGCCATGAATGTGTCTATTTAGTTATACATCTAAGATTTTGTGTAAACAAAGGCAATGTTGTAAGTAAAAATATGTTAGATGAGCAGAATTTCTAGATAACAACTATATGATATGAGATTGCATGAGGTATATTTCTTTGTTAACAACTAGACTAAATTTGACATATTTCTAGATAAACATCTACGTTGAATGATGTAAATTTCCAGGCTAACAACTCGGTTGAATGATACTAATGTATTAATCTTAAGTTCAGATATCTGTTCACATTAACGTTCATCAAAGCTATCATTGAATAATTCTCCAACAAGTGACTTACCACTAAAATACCACATGCATATATACACTTGATGAACATAAGCAAAGACACACACATTGTATATACATTTTATGATAACACTAAGACGTTCAACGCTACTGCACAAACCAAAGAAGGTTTGTATTGCAATGTTCTCTTGCCCATCCGGACCTAAAGTCTATCATTAAACCACGTCACCATACTTGGTCAGTATTACTTACATGTATATGCGTATGTAATCGGTTATACTGTGGACATAATAAGTGCAACTCAATGTTATAAATATTGGTAAATCATTAAAAAAACATGCAATTCAGATATTAAATATGTTATGCTAGAACTAGTTTTCCTATGTGTTATGACTCTAAAAATAATTGTAGCGCAATCAATGTGACCGAACTCTCAATATATTGAAATGTGTAAAATGTAGTATTACCTTTAGTACAACTGTAACAAATACAAAAAAAATTAAAGTCATGTGCCTTCACTGAATTCCTAATATTTAACAAGTATACTTTTAATTTTGATGTCATGATTCGTGATAAAAAAAAGAATATTGTGCAAGTGGTCTGAATGTATGAATCTATCTTTATGCATGTTATAAATACGTATGGATATTCAAAGTTAGTTGAAACCTTCTAAATTCCTTTTTATGAACGCGATAGCTTTGGGGTTTTTTTATTTTGTTATCAACGATATTAAAGTGATTTTATTATATAGGCTGTCATTATGGAAAACTATTTATGGTTATATGAAATAGCAACGCCTGCTTATCTGCCTGTTATTTACATTACTTTCGTGGCTTCAAATCCTATTTACAGGATGAAATAGATGTGTATATTACAGGTATTGGCGATTGTTAATACCAATGCAAATCATTTAAAGCACTCCATTGCTATCAACTTCGAATGCCGATTTCATAAACTGAACAGCGGTATATTAGATAGGGTTATTAGCTGCTAGCGCAAGAGGTTGTGAGTTCGACACCAGGATTAACCTTGTGGCTAATGGATACATTTGGCATTATTTGTAAAAACGTTTAAAATATTTATGTTTTTTTTATTTTCGCCGGTAATAATTTCTTTTATATAAACTTTGTTGTTTTGTGTTATTGCTTGTTTCAATATGCTTTTTTCAATAAAATATAGACGGTGATTGTTTTTGTTTCGTGTCTCGACATTATAAAGACAATCAGGCATATTTTTTTTCAGTTGTGCATCAGCAGAATCAACAGTTATTTGTTGCAAATATTGATAAGCGATGTTGTGCAGAGACAAATTATACATCTTTGTGCGCCCATCGAGTTTTTCTAGAACTGCAACAAAGGTGCAATTTTAGACTGGATGATTTGTACTGTGTCTGTTGGATTGATATTTCCGTTTTCAAGCACATCAATACTACTAATATCATGTTTTGAGCAAGAGCATTATAATGACACTCGAACTTGACACATTTATTTTTTATATTTTCATTTAAACGTGTAATGGATTGTCAAACATCTGCCAAAACCCTTACCAGTGTGCTATATATACAAGTGTCAGGGAATATATCAGGAGAAAAACCCTATTAATGTCTTCAAAATGAAATTATTTCTTTTAAATGGATAAAAACATATCTCATTATCGTTATTAAATAAAATCTGAATGATTTGGTATATTAAATCTACCAAAATGTGAGAAAATCAATATTCAAATGGAAAAGAACTTTATAAGATTTTATCTTCCGTTCTAATCAATATTTATACCTAAACCTATGTGTTTATATGTACATTTAAATGAATAAATAGGTGTATACCAAATTAGAATAGTAAACTTGAAATGAAATTTCCATTCTAAAATAGACAGCACGTAAATAATGTTTGATGACCTTTGCGTCGTCATTCCGACTCTTTCTAAGATGAAACAAGTGTTATAAACTGTAAACCTGTATAACAGATCAACCTGATATCAAATAAAAATGATGTGACTCATTGAATCCGCCGCAAAATATGTTGCAATTTTAAGCGGGAAAATTATTTTAGTCTCACCTTGGCGTGCAGCCATAGTTACGAAATCCCTTTTCAATACAATAATTTGGCAGGTTTAAAAAGGATATCATTTTGGCATTACAGGTTCAGTGGATATATATAGGCAACAAAGTATCTAGCCAATTTCAAAAGATAGAATAATCCTGATAAATTCCCGCTAAGGGTGAATTTATTTTGGAGCAAAACATGTGATTAACAGAATATATTATAAACAAGCCAACATACCAGTTTTATCAAGTAAACAGACAGGCTTCTGGCAAAGAATACTATAAGTGTAACGTCAGTAGGTAATTGACTGTTAACAGTTGGGGATTCGGATTTGTTTTCAAATTGATATTTATTTTTAAAAGCAAATTGATTATACATAAGCGTTGTTCCATCCCATGAGTATTTCTATCAGGAGGCGATTCAAAATTTCCAGTTGGGTATTCGCCGCGAATTGCCATCTACCAACCAGTTGCCAGTTGGGGATTCGGACTTTTTTTCATTTTGATATTTGTTTTCAAAAACAAATAAATTCTATAGAAAAACAGTTCATAACAATAAATAAACTCTATTTAAAATAAGGTCTAGGATTTCTATGGTAAAAAAAGACACAGTATGAATTTACACCCACATAAAAATGCACAATAACTGGTAGGTTGACCACGATGGTTTTTTTTTATAACAGGGTGCAGTGACACCCTGAGATATTTTGAAAAAAGAAGTCTTAAATGGATGCATATGTTGAAATCCTATAAAAGTCACTTTTATAACACCAGTGATGTCTTATTGCAGTATATGCTATACCAACTTTAACTTTAATCATCTTCAGCAAGAAATCACAATTATTATGAACCATTTTGAAAATATTTCAAAACCAAATTACATAAGCCTTGTTTTTAAGCGTAATAACTATTTTAACGTGGGAAAAAAGGGGCGTAACTGTGAAGTGAAACGCCACAAGAGCAATAACATATTTAATGAAAGGGTCCATTGGATGCACAAAACGCAACCTAAAAGACCAGCATTCGAAGACATGCAATTAAATTGAGTACCGAGTACAGTAAATAGGCTCCAATGATCTAAACATAACAACAACACTGAGTTCAATGACGATGAGTATTTTACGCCTACCACATAACGAGTTTGTTTAGTATTCGGTTCGTGATGTTTAATGGAACATGCACCATCCTTCACGCCCACTAGCATCGACTTAAGCGGAGATGTATTATCTAAAATCACTGAATGAACTCCGTGATTCTGTAACATTGATTTTTGAAAGCAAAATACAGTTATTAGCTAAATTACTTAAACGTTTATGCTAATTATAATGCAATTCGGTGCTTTACTTGCATGTCCTATTGTCATGTTTGTATCTTGTTTGCCTGTGATATGTACTTGTGTTGTACTGGGTACTTTGGCATAACTACACATGTTTCCATGTACGTATAAACTTTATGTTGTAATGTCAGTTGTTAATCTGAGATATTTTTATAATAATATTTATTCGAATAATTAGATAATGATGGTAACATTATGATCATACAAACATTCTAATACTTTGAATAAAAGACTTGTTTATTATCTGCCTTTAACTATTTATCTTATATTAAAATTGTGTTATATATTCATAAGTTAAAGTATGTGTTTATTTGGTAACAGTTAAACATTGAAAACTGAAAACAAACATACTTTTATAAGAATATGCATCGAAAGCAATCGATAAACTATGTAGCTTCTGTCTGTCTATATGTCTGTCAATTTAGGCAGATCAGCGTGATTGTGATAACCATTGTCTTCAGTTCGAGTCCAGCCCGTTGTTAAAACTTAACGTGAGACAGTTTGTCATTTACTTGCGGAAGAACCGTGGTTCATTCTGAAGAAATCCTCCATAAGTGAAATTGGATGTGTGATATATTACCTTTCACGTGTTAAACATGGCGTTAAACTCTTTAATTCTCTATAAGACTTCAAATTTGCATTTAGATTTACTTTTGTTGAAATGGATTTCCTCATATCAATAACATAAAAATAATTATTTGAGATTAGTTTAGTCATTAAAATAATATTAGAATTTGTCTTCAGTGGTTAATACCATTTCTTTACGCTATCGTGTTTTCTAAAGTGCTATCTTGGGAAATCACTTATGTGTGCATGACATGGCCGCATCTCCGCTGTATGAGTGCACGAGCGTTCCAATGTATCGTGATTACCGACTATATCTCATTCTTGATTTTATCTGTCATTCTGTTAATTTTGTCTGACATTGTTGATTTTTATCAGGTTTGTATTCATCTATTATGGAAACACATTTACGCCAGACCGCCAACTATGTGATTTGTGTAGTGATTGTTGTAAGTTGTTTTTAAATAACAGGTCATTTAAGTATATACTTTGTTAATACTGCACGCAATATATTTTGCAAATTTAACAAATCTGAGAGTGAAAATATTAATTACGTAAATCTGTAAACTATAGTATAATTTACAACCAAGAAAAGTCAATAATTGTTATCCATATGCTTCTGTTATATAAATAATTCACAAAACAATATAAAAGCGGCTATAACTCCTATAACATTTGACTGACGTTAACACACATTGAATCTGTTTCGTACGTTATACACCAAATATGAATTAAATAGTAGACATTCTCAAATGTTAAAGTTATTGATTGGAATCCATAAAGTTTATTTCAATTAAGATTCAATGGGAAAAGGGTAATAACTAATGTAAAATTTTACCGATGTTGACAAATATCAAAATGACATGTATATTATAATTATACAGCTACATGTGAAATATCTATTAAATAGACAGACCTGTTCAATGCTATTATTCGGATAACACTTAGATCTCGGATGAACGAACGGATGGACGGACAACAGGGGTAACACTTAATACCATATTCAAAATTGCTAAAGCGGCGGGAGTATAAAAATAGAGATTAGACTAAAATAGATTTCGAGCTTAAAAGTTCAACATATTTTGTGAGTCACGTGATTTCATTTGGATTGCAATTTGATGCGTAATACACAGGGTCGGATCAAGGAATTCAGTTTCAGAACAGGCAAACACGTTTTCAGTAGAAATATAACTAATTTTGTAATATAGGAGCTTAGTGGAAGGGGAATGTACGCCGGCGTTTTTAAAGAGTAGATCCGCCAAAAAATCGTTTTAGCTTAGAAAGAGTCCGAATTACGCCAATCAGTAGTTAAGTGGTGTCTTTTTTTAGAATTTCGTTTCAGGTTTACCACTCCAATTTAAATATAGATTTTGTCCTGTTTTAGTGGATTTGGCATACCAAACCATTCAGCTTTTATTTATTAATGATAATGATATGCTTAATATCCATGTTTATAATTACTTTATGTTTTTAAACATTTCTAGTATGTTTTTTTCTATTATATTATTCCATTTAAGATTGTCATATGAAAAAAATGTATACTGAATCCAAACCAGAGAAGTGATGTATACAAGTCAATAGGTAAGTTCGAACTGAAGCTAACATTTAACAAAACGTCCAAGCTGTTGCTGGTAGTACACGTCACGTGTCTGATTACGTCATAGTAATATAAGAATAACATTATGATAAGCGCGTAATTTGATTAAAGCTACATATATGTATGAATCATTTCTTTTTGCCATTTAATTTATACATTGAAAACTCAGAGCTTATATGAACCACTTTTGAGTTTGCTTCCAGGATAGAACCAGTACTGAATATTATTTTCAGAAAAGCATCGGGTCGAGCTGGGGATCAAGTCCACTACCTCTTGAGTGAGCCAGATTTGACGTACCGTGAACAAAATTTTAATAATACTATCAAATTAGAATTGAATTGTACATTTAAAACCAACGTTTGGGAGAATGTATCTATAAGCCAGCCTTTGAAAGATTCAAATTGTCAAGTAAATTCAGTTAGTAATATATACTGTATGTCTATACGTGTACGTGTATAGAAAATACCTAATTTAAGACTAATTGAATAACTATAATTGTTTTAAAGCAATTGCTTTTATGTTTTACAATAAATGTTAATATGGTCTATTATTATTTCGCAAACATCCTTGTAGGAATGGATAAACATCATTGTTATGCATAACTATTGAATAACTAAATTTTAAATTAAAATATTTAGTTGAAGTAGGGAATTTTATTGTTAATGAAACTCGAAAGGACGACTGGCTACTATATGAAAACTAAGTGTATAGGTTACAGTGTGTCGCCTTGTTATGTAAAATATGACTAAATTACCGCCCCATACACACGTGTATCATATTTTTTAATTATAAACCAGAATTTATTTTATATATTTGCTATTTTTCACAGCGGACGGTAACACAACACGGATGTCACTAGTTAGATATGTAAACTAATCATACAATAATAGTGTGTCAGTTGGCTATATAATTAAGCCTACTATATTAAAGTACTACTGCATGTATATACAAGTATGCGATATAATGTAATTATTCTCATACGTCTAATCTTTTAGTAACTGATCAATTACCCAAACCTGATTAAGGGCGTTATTTGATTGATTACAACAATTCTAAGTTATACACAATTCGTATATTTTTCTTCTCTTAATTCACTTTCGTGTCAGAATAACTTTTGGACAGCTGAACCAAATCAACTTTCGTGCATATTTGAGTGAGTAAGATTAGTTGTGACTTTCCAAGTAACTGAATAAATTGCTCTTTCTTTACTTAATCTAAATTGAACAAGCAGTATAGCATGTACTAAGTACAAAGTATTACATTTTTTTTAAATAATTGTATATGTATTATTATGTTTAAGTAATTTTTCATCCGACAGATATGTTTCCTGTCTGCATATTGTATATTTAATTCTCAACGTAAAGATATAATGAGCCAATAAGACATTATTAAACACACAAATAGTATTTTACGTAATTAGCAAGTAATGTACATGTTTTTCGGCTTGTAACATACTAGTTTATGTACTTAGATAATGTATTACAAACCAGATCATCACACATATTACTTGACAATTGCATGCCAATACAATATATTGCATTACACACATATTACGGGATAATACCATGTCAATAAAATATCTTGCATTACTCACCAGACCATCACTCATATTACTTGACAATTCCATGCCAATACAATATATTGCATTGCTCGCCAGACCATCACACATATTATGTGACAATACCATGCCAATACAACATATTGCATTGCTCGCCAGACGATCACACATATTACGTGACAATACCATGCAAATACAATATATTGCATTGCTCACCAGACGATCACACATATTAAGTGACAATACCATGCCAATACAATATATTGCATTGCTCACCAGAACATCACACATATTACGTGACAATACCATGCCAATACAATATATTGCATTGCTCACCAGACCATCACACATATTACGTGACAATACCATGCCAATACAATATATTGCATTGCTCGCCAGAACATCACACATATTACTTGACAATACCATGCCAATACAATATATTGCATTGCTCTCCAGACCATCGCACATATTACTTGACAATACCATGCCAATACAATATATTGCATTGCTCGCCAGACCATCACACCTATTACGTGACAATACCATGCCAATACAATATATTGCATTGCTCGCCAGAACATCACACATATTACGTGACAATACCATGCCAATACAATATATTGCATTGCTCGCCAGAACATCACACATATTACGTGACAATACCATGCCAATACAATATATTGCATTGTTTACCAGACGATCACACATATTACGTGACAATACCATGCCAATACAATATATTGCATTGCTCACTAGAACATCACACATATTACGTGACAATACCATGCCAATACAATATATTACATTGCTCACCAGACCATCACACATATTACGTGACAATACCATGCCAATACAATATATTGCATTGTTTACCAGACGATCACACATATTACGTGACAATACCATGTCAATACAAGATATTGATTGCTCACCAGACCATCACACATATTACGTGACAATACCATGCCAATACAATATATTGCATTGCTCACCAGACCATCACACATACATGTATTACGTGACAATACCATGCCAATACAATATATTGCGTTGCTCACCAGAACATCACACATATTACGTGACAATACCATGCCAATACAATATATTGCATTGCTCGCCAGACCATCACACATATTACGTGACATTACCATGCCAATACAATATATTGCATTGTTTACCAGAACATCACACATATTACGTGACATTACCATGCCAATACAATATATTGCATTGTTTACCAGAACATCACACATATTACGTGACAATACCATGCCAATACAATATATTACATTGCTCACCAGAACATCACACATATTACGTGACATTACCATGCCAATACAATATATTGCATTGTTTACCAGAACATCACACATATTACGTGACAATACCATGCCAATACAATGTATTGCATTGTTCACCAGACTATCACACATATTACGTGACAATACCATGCCAATACAATATATTGCATTGCTCACCCGACCATCACACATATTACGTGACAATTCCATGCCAATACAATATATTGCATTGTTCACCAGACTATCACACATATTACTTGACATTACCATGCCAATACAATATATTGCATTGTTTACCAGACGATCACACATATTACGTGACAATACCATGCCAATACAATATATTACATTGCTCGCCAGACCATCACACATATTACGTGACATTACCATGCCAATACAATATATTGCATTGCTCACCAGACCATCACACATATTACGTGACATTACCATGCCAATACAATATATTGCATTGTTTACCAGAACATCACACATATTACGTGACATTACCATGCCAGTACAATATATTGCATTGCTCGCCAGACCATCACACATATTACGTGACAATACCATGCCAATACAATATATTGCATTGCTCACCAGAACATCACACATATTACTTGACATTACCATGCCAATACAATATATTGCATTGTTTACCAGACGATCACACATATTACGTGACAATACCATGCCAATACAATATATTGCATTGCTCGCCAGACCATCACACATATTACGTGACAATACCATGCCAATACAATATATTGCATTGTTTACCAGACGATCACACATATTACGTGACAATACCATGCCAATACAATATATTGCATTGCTCACCAGACCATCACACATATTACGTGACAAAACCATGCCAATACAATATATTACATTGCTCACCAGACCATCACACATATTACGTGACAATACCATGCCAATACAATATATTGCATTGTTTACCAGACGATCACACATATTACGTGACAATACCATGTCAATACAAGATATTGATTGCTCACCAGACCATCACACATATTACGTGACAATACCATGCCAATACAATATATTGCATTGCTCACCAGACCATCACACATATTACGTGAAAATACCATGCCAATACAATATATTGCGTTGCTCACCAGAACATCACACATATTACGTGACAATACCATGCCAATACAATATATTGCATTGCTCGCCAGACCATCACACATATTACGTGACATTACCATGCCAATACAAGATATTGCATTGTTTACCAGAACATCACACATATTACGTGACATTACCATGCCAATACAATATATTGCATTGCTCACCAGAACATCACACATATTACTTGACAATACCATGCCAATACAATATATTACATTGCTCACCAGAACATCACACATATTACGTGACATTACCATGCCAATACAATATATTGCATTGTTTACCAGAACATCACACATATTACGTGACAATACCATGCCAATACAATATATTGCATTGTTCACCAGACTATCACACATATTACGTGACAATACCATGCTAATACAATATATTGCATTGCTCACCCGACCATCACACATATTACGTGACAATTCCATGCCAATACAATATATTGCATTGTTCACCAGACTATCACACATATTACTTGACATTACCATGCCAATACAATATATTGCATTGTTTACCAGACGATCACACATATTACGTGACAATACCATGCCAATACAATATATTGCATTGCTCGCCAGACCATCACACATATTACGTGACATTACCATGCCAATACAATATATTGCATTGCTCACCAGACCATCACACATATTACGTGACATTACCATGCCAATACAATATATTGCATTGTTTACCAGAACATCACACATATTACGTGACATTACCATGCCAATACAATATATTGCATTGCTCGCCAGACCATCACACATATTACGTGACAATACTATGCCAATACAATATATTGCATTGTTCACCAGACTATCACACATATTACTTGACATTACCATGCCAATACAATATATTGCATTGTTTACCAGACGATCACACATATTACGTGACAATACCATGCCAATACAATATATTGCATTGTTTACCAGACGATCACACATATTACGTGACAATACCATGCCAATACAATATATTGCATTGCTCGCCAGACCATCACACATATTATGTGACATTACCATGCCAATACAATATATTGCATTGTTTACCAGACGATCACACATATTACGTGACATTACCATGCCAATACAATATATTGCATTGTTTACCAGACGATCACACATATTACGTGACAATACCATGCCAATACAATATATTGCATTGCTTACCAGAACATCACACATATTACGTAACATTACCATGCCAATACAATATATTGCATTGTTTACCAGACGATCACACATATTACGTGACATTACCATGCCAATACAATATATTGCATTGTTTACCAGAACATCACACATATTACGTAACATTACCATGCCAATACAATATATTGCATTGTTTACCAGACGATCACACATATTACGTGACATTACCATGCCAATACAATATATTGCATTGTTTACCAGAACATCACACATATTACATAACATTACCATGCCAATACAATATATTGCATTGTTTACCAGACGATCACACATATTACGTGACATTACCATGCCAATACAATATATTGCATTGTTTACCAGAACATCACACATATTACGTAACATTACCATGCCAATACAATATATTGCATTGTTTACCAGACGATCACACATATTACGTGACATTACCATGCCAATACAATATATTGCATTGTTTACCAGAACATCACACATATTACGTAACATTACCATGCCAATACAATATATTGCATTGTTTACCAGACGATCACACATATTACGTGACATTACCATGCCAATACAATATATTGCATAGTTTACCAGACGATCACACATATTACGTGACAATACCATGCCAATACAATATATTGCATTGCTCACCAGAACATCACACATATTACTTGACATTACCATGCCAATACAATATATTGCATTGTTTACCAGACGATCACACATATTACGTGACAATACCATGCCAATACAATATATTGCATTGTTTACCAGACGATCACACATATTACGTGACAATACCATGCCAATACAATATATTGCATTGCTCGCCAGACCATCACACATATTACGTGACATTACCATGCCAATACAATATATTGCATTGTTTACCAGACGATCACACATATTACGTGACATTACCATGCCAATACAATATATTGCATTGTTTACCAGACGATCACACATATTACGTGACAATACCATGCCAATACAATATATTGCATTGTTTACCAGAACATCACACATATTACGTAACATTACCATGCCAATACAATATATTGCGTTGCTCACCAGACCATCACACATATTACGTGACATTACCATGCCAATACAATATATTGCATTGCTCAACAGAACATCACACATATTACTTGACATTACCATGCCAATACAATATATTGCATTGTTTACCAGACGATCACACATATTACGTGACAATACCATGCCAATACAATATATTGCATTGCTCACCAGAACATCACACATATTACTTGACATTACCATGCCAATACAATATATTGCATTGTTTACCAGACGATCACACATATTACGTGACAATACCATGCCAATACAATATATTGCATTGCTCGCCAGACCATCACACATATTACGTGACATTACCATGCCAATACAATATATTGCATTGCTCACCCGACCATCACACATATTACGTGACAATTCCATGCCAATACAATATATTGCATTGTTCACCAGACTATCACACATATTACTTGACATTACCATGCCAATACAATATATTGCATTGTTTACCAGACGATCACACATATTACGTGACAATACCATGCCAATACAATATATTGCATTGCTCGCCAGACCATCACACATATTACGTGACATTACCATGCCAATACAATATATTGCATTGCTCACCAGACCATCACACATATTACGTGACATTACCATGCCAATACAATATATTGCATTGTTTACCAGAACATCACACATATTACGTGACATTACCATGCCAATACAATATATTGCATTGCTCGCCAGACCATCACACATATTACGTGACAATACTATGCCAATACAATATATTGCATTGTTCACCAGACTATCACACATATTACTTGACATTACCATGCCAATACAATATATTGCATTGTTTACCAGACGATCACACATATTACGTGACAATACCATGCCAATACAATATATTGCATTGTTTACCAGACGATCACACATATTACGTGACAATACCATGCCAATACAATATATTGCATTGCTCGCCAGACCATCACACATATTATGTGACATTACCATGCCAATACAATATATTGCATTGTTTACCAGACGATCACACATATTACGTGACATTACCATGCCAATACAATATATTGCATTGTTTACCAGACGATCACACATATTACGTGACAATACCATGCCAATACAATATATTGCATTGTTTACCAGAACATCACACATATTACGTAACATTACCATGCCAATACAATATATTGCATTGTTTACCAGACGATCACACATATTACGTGACATTACCATGCCAATACAATATATTGCATTGTTTACCAGAACATCACACATATTACGTAACATTACCATGCCAATACAATATATTGCATTGTTTACCAGACGATCACACATATTACGTGACATTACCATGCCAATACAATATATTGCATTGTTTACCAGAACATCACACATATTACATAACATTACCATGCCAATACAATATATTGCATTGTTTACCAGAACATCACACATATTACGTAACATTACCATGCCAATACAATATATTGCATTGTTTACCAGACGATCACACATATTACGTGACATTACCATGCCAATACAATATATTGCATTGTTTACCAGAACATCACACATATTACGTAACATTACCATGCCAATACAATATATTGCATTGTTTACCAGACGATCACACATATTACGTGACATTACCATGCCAATACAATATATTGCATTGTTTACCAGACGATCACACATATTACGTGACAATACCATTCCAATACAATATATTGCATTGCTCACCAGAACATCACACATATTACTTGACATTACCATGCCAATACAATATATTGCATTGTTTACCAGACGATCACACATATTACGTGACAATACCATGCCAATACAATATATTGCATTGTTTACCAGACGATCACACATATTACGTGACAATACCATGCCAATACAATATATTGCATTGCTCGCCAGACCATCACACATATTACGTGACATTACCATGCCAATACAATATATTGCATTGTTTACCAGACGATCACACATATTACGTGACATTACCATGCCAATACAATATATTGCATTGTTTACCAGACGATCACACATATTACGTGACAATACCATGCCAATACAATATATTGCATTGTTTACCAGAACATCACACATATTACGTAACATTACCATGCCAATACAATATATTGCGTTGCTCACCAGACCATCACACATATTACGTGACATTACCATGCCAATACAATATATTGCATTGCTCACCAGAACATCACACATATTACTTGACATTACCATGCCAATACAATATATTGCATTGTTTACCAGACGATCACACATATTACGTGACAATACCATGCCAATACAATATATTGCATTGCTCACCAGAACATCACACATATTACTTGACATTACCATGCCAATACAATATATTGCATTGTTTACCAGACGATCACACATATTACGTGACAATACCATGCCAATACAATATATTGCATTGCTCGCCAGACCATCACACATATTACGTGACATTACCATGCCAATACAATATATTGCATTGCTCACCCGACCATCACACATATTACGTGACATTACCATGCCAATACAATATATTGCATTGTTTACCAGAACATCACTCATATTACGTGACATTACCATGCCAATACAATATATTGCATTGCTCGCCAGACCATCACACATATTACGTGACATTACCATGCCAATACAATATATTGCATTGTTTACCAGACGATCACACATATTACGTGACATTACCATGCCAATACAATATATTGCATTGTTTACCAGACGATCACACATATTACGTGACAATACCATGCCAATACAATATATTGCATTGTTTACCAGAACATCACACATATTACGTAACATTACCATGCCAATACAATATATTGCATTGCTCACCAGACCATCACACATATTACGTGACATTACCATGCCAATACAATATATTGCATTGCTCACCAGAACATCACACATATTACTTGACATTACCATGCCAATACAATATATTGCATTGTTTACCAGACGATCACACATATTATGTGACAATACCATGCCAGTACAATATATTGCATTGCTCACCAGAACATCACACATATTACTTGACATTACCATGCCAATACAATATATTGCATTGTTTACCAGACGATCACACATATTACGTGACAATACCATGCCAATACAATATATTGCATTGCTCGCCAGACCATCACACATATTACGTGACATTACCATGCCAATACAATATATTGCATTGCTCACCAGACCATCACACATATTACGTGACATTACCATGCCAATACAATATATTGCATTGTTTACCAGAACATCACTCATATTACGTGACATTACCATGCCAATACAATATATTGCATTGCTCGCCAGACCATCACACATATTACGTGACAATACTATTCCAATACCGTATACTGTTTCTATATAGTTGTCAAGTTATGAAAGATTTCAGAATGCAAACAACAATCGGTAGCACGGATTTACTCTGTACTGTTTTACCATATGTAGTATTATATGTGTACTTCCCTATTTAAAATTAAGTGCAGACGTTCTTGAAACACAATTAATGCCAAATGTCTTTAGACGTAAGATGTCTTTGTTCGCTTGTAAATTATACTTCCCAATGTTAACTTTCGTTCTTGCGTCATCTGTGACGACGTGTCAAATATCAGTTTCAATCTTCGCAGACATATGACAATTAAATGACAAATTATGTGTTATGTTTCAATACGTGAGAATATTTTAGATCAAGCAAATAAAGTACGTGTAAATAATTTTTAAAATTATCTTTAATGAGCGAGTTTATGAGTGTTGTTTCGATACAGATGGGAATAGGAAATAATCGTTTGTCTGTCTGTCTGTTTGTCGGTCGGTCGGTCGGCCGGTCGATTGGCCGGTCGGTCGGTCGTTCGGATTGGCCTTTATGATTTAAATACCGTCTGGTCTGTTTTTAATTTAATAAAATGATAAAAGCTTTTTAGTTGTTTTAATTATAATCATGGGAAATCTTTCAGAGTTATGTGATACTTTACGCTCTATAAATCTTGGGAGTTTTTGGAATATCATGCTCACCATCAACATCAGACTGAAGATTTTAACTGATATTTGAATAATAAATGAAATATTAGATTCAGCAGACACAATTATGTACGCTCTGTTTGGGGTTCATGTTAAGTCTTGAATTCATACATATTCGTGATGTTTGTAAAATACTTCAACGTTAAACAATTTAATCAGTAATGGTGTCAGTTAACGGCAAATTACATACGAGCTACAAAAAATCCACAAGCCTTAATCTGTCCCTGAAATAGCATGTTAAATTATGATATACTGCATATGAGCTGCAAGCTTCTCTAAGCCTAACATGTGCCTAAAACTGCAATGATAAATTATAGCAAACTAAGTAATAACTGAAAATTTCCAGATGCCTTAATCTGTGCCTAAACCTGCAATGAAAAGTTATAGCTAACTAAGTAATAACTGATAATTTCCAGATGCTTAAATCTGTGCCTAAACCTGCAATGATAATTTATAGCAAACTAAGTATTAACTGAAAATTTCCAGATGCTTTAATCTGTACCTAAATCTGAAATGAAAAGTTATAGAAAACTATGTAATAACTGAAAATTTTCAGATGCCTTAGTCTGTACCTAAATCTTCAATAATAAGTTATAGCAAACTAAGTAGTAACTAGATATTTCCAGATGCCTTAATATGTGCCTAAATCTGCAGGTTAAATCATAGCATATTATCATAGCATATGTTAAATGTTTAGCAGTATATTAAATTATATATTTACCTTTAGACACAGCTTTAACAGCGAAATTAGTCATTAGACAAATATACACTCTTGAAGAGGTCTAGATAAAATGACGATGATAATGTTGTTGCTGATGCGTAGTCTGCTTACAAATGTTTCGCGTTATATAACTATTATCAATAACCAGGAAAGCAAAAGCTTATTTTTTTTATTTTAAAGTAAGAGTTGGGTCAACGCTCCAACGGGTGTATCATTATGCAAATAAAAGTCATATTATGTCAGTTATTTTGAATGATAGACCTACAATTCAAATGTTGTGTTCTTTATTAGTAACGTATCTGTTATCATATATAAAACAATAACTGGAATGAATACTCAAACATTGACTTCTTGGCACTTTATGTATGTCATCAATATAAAGCATAGTTCACCTTTCTTTGCAATGTGTGTGATAAAAAGTAAGAATATCTTTAATCGTATTCCTTTTTTGGTAAATAGTTATGTTATCTTCAAAACAGTAATCACAACAGCACATATAATACAAACAATACATAGACTCATAGAAATATGGAAACACAAATACCGAAGAATACCGCCTTGGATAGACGGTTGGCAACGCTAGTCTTATTGTCCGTCGTCGCAATATAAATAAGCAAGTTGCAAAAAGACTGACAGCGTCACCGTCTAGAGAGTACTGTGAAAAACACACAATGTCTTAACAACAGTATGATTTGTAAGCAAAAATGTACATAAACGTTGGAAAAATGTGTGAGCAAAAATGAAAAAAAATTACACTGTCATTTAAACAATTGCAGTGTTCTACATCATTATTGTCAACTTAATACCGGTTTGACGTTAGATTCACACGCCCTCCTGATAGCCAACGCGTGTGGATCTGCCGTGGGTTCATGAGATTCACACGTGGAAATATAACACGCATTTGCCATTGTTTTGGATCCGCTAACAACATTTATTTAAAGGTTATAATGCGTGTCTTTGTTTGAACATAGGTAAAACAGGATAAATACCCCATCCGGGTGTTATTTTACCCGTCAAACATACACTAATGAACGGAAAATAGACAGTGCTTAAGACCGCTAATAGAGAAGGAAATCACAAATAGTGAATCACAGTTACACTTTTTTACTAAATTTTACTGTTATTTTAGTGAAACACGCCGATCGAAAGCTGACTATTACCTGATGACATAGTATGTATAACCTGCTAACAATAAGTGTATGATACAAATGCATAACAATATACTATCTTAACAAATATTGATTGATTGAATATTTAGCGTCATCTTATGCCATCGAGAGCGAACAGACGATCTGTTAATCAAACCACTGTTTCCTGGATCCTTGAAGGTTAACCAGCACCCGAACACATCCAATCTCCGCAAGTAACTAATTACTTTCCCACTTGAATCATCGGCGAGAGACGAATGATAATGAGACGCAATGTCGTATATCAATCATCACGTAGACTGTGGCCGGGCGGGGATTCGAACTCATACTCCCTGGATTGATTATCAGACGCGCTACAGGCTGAGTTAATCGGACCCGTCATCTTAACAAATAAAAACTGTATGACTTGCTTTGAAACAATAATTTCTGTAGAGACAACCAAAGTGAATATTTCACTGTTATAGGTCATCGTTCTTGAGTTCTCCAAGTGTAATAAATTTTGTTTTAGAACAGCATTAGTATTATTATTTATATTCGATATCAATTAATTAGTTCGATAACAATCATCACCTTCATATGAAATGCTTGACAGTGATTAGTGTCAAAAACTTTCACTTCGAAATAGGCAATTTAACAAATGAAAATATGCTATAAAAAAAACTAATTTAGATCAGTTTATATACGAATTTGTTAAAACTTTAAAATATTTTTTAATAAACGCTAACTTTAAATTTTCATCGTCGGCGTGTATTCAAATATTTGAATATTTCAATCCTACAGTATTGTTTTAATGTAATACTTCGCCAGTTTTGGCAACTGTCATTCGAACGATACGTCTCAGACATGTCTCAGATATGTCTCAGATGTCTTAGAATAAATTTAGAAACTGACCCAACTGCATTAAAGCCGAGCTGCAACCACAGTCGTTCCAATTAAACTGTTTCCCTTGATGGTGTGCATGAGATTAGATTTAACAACCGTGTTAATAGTATACATATACTTGATTATGTTTATAGCAAACTATTTGAACAAATCCTTGATTAAATTACATTTTTAAAGTTCTGAAGCTTTTATTTAAAATACTGTAAAACAGATTTTATTAGTGAAGCTTTATATCACTATTATTTGTGACTTTCATCCCTCGCGAATTCCAAGTTTGCGTTAATTTTTTTTTATTTGAAAAAATCTGAATATACCATTATTTCATTTATTATTTTAAGCACATTTGGCTAAACATAAATTATAACGGAACAATTTGATAAAGTGTATATGAAATGTAAAATAACTGTTATGGAAGCAGATTTACACAAGCTTCTAAAGCTTTTTTCTGCATCCTTTCCACAAAATTTGTTAAACGTATGACTTAATGCTTTATTGTTAAATGTAGCTTAATGTATTTACTTTTGTAAATAAAATATTGTTTAAACTAATTACGAAATAAATGCAGTATGCCCTATAAGGAAAGTGGTATTCGAAAGAAGTCACCACAACATCACAACAACAAAACGTAAATAAATACAAATTAGAATGATAATACAAATATACTATGGAATTGGCTGCAGAGGTTATCTACTGGAATGGCGATCGTACTGAAATGGTATAGTTACACTCGTCACAATGACAATGATCATAGTTTGTATGAACATAAAAAATGATAGACACGGTGTTGACGTAGGTCAGTGGATCACAAAATATTACGGACTACGGACTTATCGTAGGAGGATATCAGCTGTAATTATCAGCATCTCAACGTTTTATAGTGTTTTTATTAGGCAGTTATACCTGTCATAATATAGTTACAAATAACTAATGTTAACATATAACCCTGGTATATAAACCATTTGTATAATATCAAAAATGGTGTGCACAAAAAGAAACATAATTCAGAGAGAGAGAGAGAGAGAGAGAGAGAGAGAGAGAGAGCGAGAGTTCAATGTTTTAGATATATTCTGGAGTAACATGTTAAGCACTATATTTTGATTCTATTTGGATTCCTTGCCAAAACGTACACACACTCTGCTTTTTTGCTGTATTGCGTACATATCATACAGAAATTGGTACCTTTGATGTTAAGCACATGTTTTAATTGATAGCATAACTTAAAAAGCGTCTCATTATTGTTGAACGTCTCGCACAATAATTAATTTTGTACTGTTCTACATATAGAGACATGCACTTCTGGAGCACTGAATACATAACCAATGGTTCTCAAAGTACCTTGTTCTTATCGATATTCCTCTGTTGGTCCAATTATGCAGAAAAAGATATGTGTTTGACTTGGTTGCTTTTTCAGAATTTCGATGGTTTGATGGAACCCCGTCATTTTTTTTTACAATTCTGCCCATTTGTTGTGTATCACTACGCATCTTTAAACTGTTATAGTATCATCAAACAGTTAGCAATATCACCCAAACTTTGCAGAAATCATGGAAATGTTCCAATGGTCCCATATACACAAAGAAATATGACATTTTATGCATTTTTAACAAATAAATTGCCCAACCGCTTTACACTGCTCTTATTTCTTTGGCGTAAGAATCTTGCTACCGTCATCTAATCGAGGTAATTCTTAAGTGAGACCTTATGACCTTTTTTTATTGTATCATATTCTCGCTATTCTCAGACTGCAGTGAATCCATTGCATTTGCACATATTCTGTCTTAATTCATTGTACAAAATACAAAGCCAAGCGAGCTATGCTTAGAAACGGCCTTAGCAAACATCAACTTTAAAACGTCAATCATCTCAGCTTTTATTGATGTCAAACTGTCAGTCAAATAAGGTTCAACACTAAGCCAGTTAACGTTCATTTAGTAATGATTTAACAATTAAGAAACCCCGATCGCTCCTTGCGGTCGCTCACTTTGGGTTTCTTAATTGTTATTTTTTACTCAATGAACACTAAATATTACTTAATGTATTCAGTATATGTATAAATAAAACCAACAGTAGCAGTAACTGTACCATATAACACGCTCTTACTGATTTTAGATTTTGCGAGGAAATTGTGTTTCAATTAATCTATGTTCATAGTTCTGCCTGATCGTGGCAGAGGTTCGCTATTTTAAAATAGAAATAGTACTTATTACACTTGAACACACTTTGCGTTTAACTTCGATGCATGCATTAACGCTAGCTAAATCTTAAACTAACGAAACTGTAAAGAAAATCAAGGTTTATTCAACAGTCTACTTTCAGCCATGATTGAAGTGATCTCAACCTAATGGTGTCGTTTGACATTTTTTAAATATATTTACTTAACACTATCTCTGTTAAGTACACGATGATCCAAACATTCCTTCTGTTTTCAATTGATCCTTGGGAAGTGAAATCATTAGTTTCTAGTTATAATTTCTTTGATACAAACTTTCAAATATTAACAATCTGTCTGGTAGTATTGTTTTAAATACTCGGAGATGTGGTACTCATTTTGTTTGAATCATTAGTCTGTCTCGTGAATAATCTGCATCAAGAACAATAAAAATAATCATCAATTTCAATCAATTTATTATGACACTGATAAATTCCCAATTGTTTGTATTTGTATTTGTTATATTGTTGTACAAACATTAATATTCAGTAGTGAATTGATATCGGAACCACATGTCTCAGCATAAACTACTACTATCGGCGTTCAATGATGTTGTGCATTCGATTGCATTTGAAAACTTGCGTAAAAACTACATCTACGTTTAGAAGCCTTAAATCAATTTTGCAATATATGTCGTATTCAAGTTGTTACACCCAAAAGACAACAAGCGTGAGTTGCATACATATACTATATAAACTGTTAAGTATGATTTTTATAATATTGCATTATTAAGGGGTAGTTAACTAAGCTTAACCCATCACGACATACGCCTAACCCATCACCACATACGCCAAACCCATCATCACATACGCCTAACATTAAATACGACTGATTTGGTAATCAATAACACATAATAAAACGACGCTTCGGAGGTATAGCATATAATAACACATTCTTCATAATCAAAGACATTGTTAAGCTTAACTGTTTAAACATTTCAAACCATCAATCATATATTTGTATGTCTACCATTTAAACACGTTGCGCTGAAATGAACATGAATAATACTTCTTATATTTCTCTTTAATTTCCTAAGTTCGTCGTTAACATCGATCAGTTCCATTTACTGTTAGAATTAAAATAAAAATGTATCTCTTGATGTGTCATTAATGTAATATAACTTTTATTATTTTCACATTTGTTTTGCTTTTGGATTATAACATATACTACTAATAATAAAAACACTTTATATGTCATAATTAATCAGGTCATAGACTACAAAGCAAGTCATGAAACAATACATCGTTCATTTTGTAAAGTAGGTAAGATTCCAAGGTTTCAGATATTTAATTCCAATCATATCAGTAAACGTCTCAATATATGAATCTCTGTTCAATAACAAACAGAAACACTTATCTCACAAGGTGTGTAAAACAAGACTTAGTACTCAATGACTGCTTCATATCACGCCATCGATTGTTTAATGGTGTTCAATGCCAATACCAGCACATTTAAGGTTAAAGAAATGGAAAGTTTCTCACATTCAGTTTTTGGAGCTAGCACAACTCGGCGAGAATGATCTTGAGACGGTGCCATAGACCAAGTGGTCTCGGAGGAACCCATCATGCCGTCGTAACTGACAATTTACCCATGATAAGGACAATGGCTCTAAAGATTGATGTAAGACATATCTCCACCTAGATGGTCAACACTTTATTGGTCAATTATAAGATTCCGTTTTTTATTCTTTCTTTTCACTATCGGAGTTGCTATCTTACGTTACTAGAACAACTATTTCAGTTAGTTTCTTGGGACTGGGAAAGATATAATGATTTTAAGCAATTTTAAACTTCATTCATTACTCAGATATCCATATATTTATATAGAAGGATATATGTTTATGTGTGTATGTGTTAGAAAAGGCATGAAAATGTTAATATATACAAACCAGTGCAAAACATCAACAGGAAATTGTGTTTACTTATTACAATCCTTCGAAAAATCATTCAACTGTGAAATACATATGGCCATATTACTTTGGCTGGGACACCAATTTAGCTTAAGTTTGTCAAAACTGATATATGATGATCAGCAGGGTGGTACTGTTTTATATTTACAGTAAATGCAGTAAAGAAATAAAATTCAGTTGAAATTACATAACACTCAAAGCAATTTGATTCCCCTAGCAACCATATTAATATATATAAACACCATGTCGCCGCTCATGTACATGACATTAACCACACCTTAGTAGTTGAAGTAGCATTTATTTCATTATGTTTGTTTTCGAAGCCCTGCTCAGCCATTGTCTTCGTTATATTGATATACGACATTGCGTCTGATAACTTTCCAGGATCCCAGAACAAAATATTTAGTTTAACAGATCGCATGTAAGCCCTCAGTCGCATGAAATGGCGCTATATTTTCAAACATAACAGATATGTACATATACATGTCATAGTGCTGCTGAACTAAGACACCATAAGTTTGACACAGCGTCCATTTGGGATATAAACCGTCTGTTTGCATTTTTAAGTATGAATCATCGTCTTAACGATTGTATAATGAGATTTATCAGTTCCAAGAATATTTCTTATTATTTTGCATTTGATCCATAAATGTTAATTACTGAACTAAACCTTTGAAGTAATATAATATGATACTATGATATTCAGCAACTTTCCTTAAACCTGGACCTTGAGATATTCAAATTCAACAACAGAGATTGTCTTTATCTATGTATTAACTTTAATTACATTTTAATATTGATTTTGATTTCTGAAATGTCTTCAAGAACATCTTGAATAATATTTACATCTGTTTATTCCTATCTGATATATTACAGTTTTGTCAAACATTATGTACTTTTATACGAGTTAGTCTTGTGGAGCGACTTGAATGAACATCGTCTCTATTTATGATATGACGATGAGAGACAATACAGTGTGTACCTCATGATCAAGCTTCACCTGGGTAATTTTGCAATTGATCGTAGGAAGAACGACTTTTATGAAATAGCATTTTGTATATATTGTCTTAGTTATCATCTGTGTACACCATTTCGTTTACATTCATTATATGATGAACAAATATAATATAGCAGGTAACGTTGAAATGTTCAAAGAAACAATGAATTATATTAAATAAAAACCCATTCCTGATGAATTATACAATGGTATTTATATGCAAGAAGCAGCTTGTATATCGATATGAACATTTTAATGGTACATTTGTATTGACGAAATATATATGTAAAAGAAAGGTAACAGCAATATTTGCTACTTTTAGAAAATATGTAACAGTAATGTTAAAAAAATAAACCGGTGTAATAAACGGTGAAAATTAAATCATTTCCGACACACAGTGTATATGGTCAGCTACCACCATTGCGTTTTCCATAGACTTACATTATAACGTTTGACCTAACTTTCACTATTTCCACCAATCACGGACCAAATATCCTACATCATATTAAAGCTCTATCCTAGACTCAAATTAAAATGTCCCTAAAATGAGGTCAAAAGTATCACTTTTTATCCGCTTTTTGCCCCCCTGAAGTTGAGTACCCCCACTTTTAGTATGAAAAAAACTAAATTTTACCTATTTTACTTTCCATACAATTACCTTAATAAAATGAATTTAGTCAGTCACAGAAACATAATTTTAATTTTTTATTGACACAAACATAATAAACTTATATTTCATGGCGATCATTAGCCAGTTTGACATTTTCATCCAACCAGAAATAACCTTACTATAAAAATGAATACCCTGAACACCTCTATACTTTTTTTAACAAATCAGAGACCTCCTCACAATGGTGGTAGCTGGCCTAAAGGGGCATTTTATTTGTCTTTTTTATTATTCCACTGATGCCAATTCAAAGAATAAATATTTCCCAACAATATGATATTATTTTTATGCTTCTACTACATAATTCGATCAAATTGTGGCATTTTCCATTAAAAAAAGTATACATATTTTCACTAAAATCCTAATGACAAAACTGTACATCAATTCATATTTACTTGGACACTTGACCTTCAATATCTGAACTAATCATTCTTGTTTTTTTTATATTATTTTGGAAACAAGTACATTAACATGTAATGATAGCTTTGCATATTAACTTTTAAGATTCTTTTGCATAAAAGTGTGTTTACATGATAATTTCATACCACACCCACCAAAATTTGATGAAAAAATGCTAATTTGACCATTTGCTCTAATTTCATAATGAATGTGTCAATATTTTTATAAAGATGTGGTCGAATGCATTTGATCGAATAAGATTAACAACCGAATGGTAAATTATACCATTTTGCAAACTTTCGTTGTCGCTTCGGTTAAAGAATTTCATTTGGATTGCATACTTTCTAATAGAAAGAGAGCCTTTCGGAACATCAGTTACCAAGATAGAAAAAATGTGATATTAATTTAGCGGTTAAATATTTCTTTAATACAATGAAATTGTTATACATCGTTTTCTATGTCTTGAATTAAAAAATATGTGAAAATGACAGAAATTATATCAAAAACAGCCAAGCGTGAAAATTCATGATTTTTAGTAGTATCACAGTTATTATCAGTTCTAATGAATTTGGAGCACAAAACACACACTTTAAGTGCACTACAACATTTTTGATCGAAATATTCATCAAATGTTACATTTAAGCCAAAAATATGCCATACAAAATAGGGGAAAAAATGGAAAATATTTCCAAAGTTATATAATTCAAGTATTTCTTGCATGTAGTATGTTCAGATTGTCATGTAATTTAGCAACATTTGAGTACAATTTATATTACCAGGCACCCATCAATGCAACTATTCAACTGGATTTACTTATTACTGCACAATAAAATGGTTAAATGTAATAAACTGTCATATAATATGACATGACATGCTGATTTTGAGTGGATAAAAATGAAAAAAATGTCAAAAGTGGGCACATTTTGAGCACAAAATTCAAATTCAGTACTTAAGTACATATATTTTGAGCTACAATTTCAAAATCAGTACTTAACCCCACTATTTCATGTGTATTTTTGCTCCACAATGTATTTAAGATCAGTTTTGTGCTTTTCAATGGATCTAGGGTATGCGATTTCAGCAGACAAGGCGCAAGCTATTGCGACAAGTCAAACTTGTCATTTTAACCAAATTCTCCTATTTTAGCCTCATACGGTACCTTAAAATATAATAAAAAGTTATATTTTGTCAAAAGTTACCATTTTCATTACCATTCCATTGTATTCAACTTAAATGCACTTGAAATGTTGAGTAGAACATACTGAGGGCTATTTTAAACCATGCGGCTCTCATTTTTGACAAAAACCTTTAAAAAAAAAGAGAAAAAATGGCCAAAATTAATTAATCTGCAGAAAATTTTATTGCCATTTCTCTACAAGCATCTCAATTGCACTGTTTACAGAATAAACGTTAATGCGATGAAAATTGAGAAAAGGTTGTCGAGCCAGTTTAAGTCAGCGACCACCATTGCGTTTTCCATATACCTACATTATAACGTTTGACCTAATTTTCACTTTTTCAACCATTCGCGGACTAAAAAGTCCTACATCATATTAAAGTACTATCCTAGACTCAAATTCAAATGTCCCCAAAATGAGGTCAAAAGTTTCACTTTTTAACAATTTTTGCCCCCTGAAGTTGAATACCCGCACTTTAAGCATGAAAAAAAATAAATTTCACCTATTTTACTTTCCATCCAGTTTCTTAATAAAATGAATTTAATCAGTCACAGAAAGTTTATTTTTTTATTGACAAAATCATAATAAACTTATATTTTACTGTGCTCATTTGCCAGTTTGACATTTTCATCCAACCATTTCCATCACATACCTTATACAGCAAATAACTTATTCAACACACAATCAGCACATACTTAATACAGCAAACAATCAGCACATACCTCATACAACACACAATCAGCTCATACCTTATACAACACACAATCAGCACATACCTCATACAACACACAATCAGCACATACCTCATATAACACAAAATCAGCACATACCTCATACAACAAACAATCAGCACATACCTTATACAACATACAATCAGCACATAACTTATACAACACACAAACAGCACATAGCTTATACAACACACAATCAGTACATACCTTATACAACACACAATCAGCACATACCTTCTACAATACACAATAAGGCACATACCTTATACAACACACAATCAGCACATACCTTATACAACACACAATCAGCACATACACTGTACCTTATACAACACACAATCAGCTCATACATTATACAACACACAATCAGCACATAAAACAATCAGTACATAACTTATTCAACACACAATCATCACTTACCTTATACAACACACAATCAGCACATACTTTATGCAACACACAATCAGAACATACCTTATACAACACACAATCAGCATATACCTTATACAACACACAATCAGCACATACCTTATACAACACACAATCAGCACATACCTTTTACAACAAACAATCCGCACATACCTTATACAACACACAATAAGCACATAACTTATACAACACACAATCAGCACATACCTTATACAACACACAATCAGCATATACCTTATACAACACACAATCAGCACATACCTTATACAACACACAATCAGCATATACCTGATACAACACACAATCAGCACATACCTTATACAACACACAATCATCACTTAAAAGCTGTAACCATTTTTATCACATACCTTATACAACACACAATCAGCACATACCTTATACAACACACAATCAGTACATACATTATACAACACACAATCAGCACGTACCTAATACAACACACAATCAGCACATAACTTATACAACACACAATCAGCACATACCTTATACAACACACAATCCGCATATACCTTATACAACACACACTCAGCATATACCTTATACAACACACAATCAGCACATAGCTGATACAGCACACAATCAACACTTAAAAGTTTTAACCATTTTTATCACATACCTTATACAACAACATACAACCAACACATACCTAATACAACACACAATCAGCACATAACTTATACAAAAACACACAATCAACACTTAAAAGCTGCAATGGAAGGTTTACAGTACATGCGTATAAAAGTACAAAAGTTATAACTCTTGGAAAGACACCATCGGTCTGAGATCTCTTCAATTATGACTGAAAGTGAAATTTTGAATAAACCCTGATTTTCTTTACTGTTTCGTTAGTCCAAAATTTTCATGGCGTTCATGCATGCTTTCAAATCATAAACAGAGTTATGCAGTGCAATCTTAGAATAGCAATATTATGCCACGACCAATAGAATCGTGAAAATAGATTAAATTGAAACGCATTTCCTCTCGTTATATTTGATACCAGCAAGGGGATGTCATAGGGTACAAGGTACAGCAATATTGTGCTGCTGTGGGTTTCACTAAATACATTAATGATGGTCCGATCTTAATATTAACATGCTAAGTAAACCGTTGTAAAAATAACGTATATAATAAATCATAATTAAACATATTTTTGTGCACAAAAGCAATGAGATGCCTTTGAATGTCATACTACATAAAATAATTGTAGATTTCCACTGAGTATCCAAGTTACCAGTTTCTATTATTTCAAATGTAATTTAGTACTGAAATATGTTTTTTTGCATTCACACATTTCTTTAATAATGTAAAACTATTCGGTTATACGTCTCACGTACCATTTAATTTTGACTTCTGGATCATTGATTGTCAATCCAACCGCATGCACAAAACATCAAGGGAAAACAGTTAATCTGCCGAAACGATTGTAGTAGAGGTTCGCCTTCAATGCAATCCGGTCAATTTCTATTTTATGTCGAGACGTATTGCTCGAATGTCAAATAACAAAGCAGCTGAAGTATAACGTTTATAAATCAAAATAATTGATAGATTGATTGATTGATTGATTGATTGATTGATTGATTGATTGATTGATTGATTGAATATTTAGCGTCATTTTTATGCCATCGAGGGCTTACAGACCATCAGTTAACCTAACCACTTTTTCCTGGGATTAACCAGTACTCGAGCACACCCCATCTCCGCTAGTAACTGATAACTTTCCCACTTGAATCAGTGGTGAGAGACGAATGATAATGAGACACAATGTCGTAAATCAATCATCACGGAGACTGTTACCGGGCGGGGAAAACAAAATAACAAACACAAATAAATAACATTGGGAATTCATCAGTGTCACAATACGTTGATTGAATCTGAAGATTGGACTTTTTTTTCTTTCTCTTGTTGCAGATAGTTCACGAGACAAACTTGTGATTTAAATACAAATAGTAAACATTGATGAAAATAAACATCCTGGTGCAATAGTATTTGCATTCTTTATATTATAATAGAAAGTTATAAACACATCTGGGCATTGATTGCGCACAATTACGTCTATGCAATTCAATATAAGCATTGCATTCTATGTTTTATTAACGGTTAATTCGCGACGATGAAAAAGCTGAACAATATATTTCCTTATTACCCATAGTATAACAACAGCACTGGAAGGGTTCTGAACTTCAGTAATTGCAACAACAGCTCTATTGTTATTGCAATATTATTATATACTAATATATTATATGTTAATTATTTAAAGCCTCAATTTTATATTAAAAAAAGAGCATTTTAAGATGGGGGCGATGAAAATATTTTGGCAAAATTCTATACCGAAAATATTTTCACCCGCCCATTTTTAGTCAAAATACATTTTTTTCCTTTTAAATTTAATGCCTTCTTTATTATAAATAGTTACGCTCTATTTTTAAAAAAAAATATTTGGGGAGATGGAGGTGAAAATATAGGATGTTGTGCGTGTGTGTGTGTGTGTGTGTGTGTGTGTGTGTGTGTGTGTGTGTGTAGGGGGGGGGGGGGGGGTGATGAAAGTATTATAGCATAATTCAATAATATTTCGACCCGCGGGTGAAATTTTAGACGGATGAAAATATGATATGAAACCAGCGATTAAATTTGAAAAGCATTTTAATATTATCATTCATTAAAATAACTTATTAGACAATGTTTTGAAGCTTTCAACCAATTAATGGGTCCAAATTAATGGCATCCTATATCTAAAATGTATCTTTGTATCGTATTTTTTCCACCTGCGAGTCAAAAAGCGTGATTTGGATAGCTGTAAATTTTAAACTATATATTGTATCGATGTAATTGTAGGATTGCGTGCTCAAGGTACAGTGAAATTAACAAACCCCTTCGTCTCACGTACGCCACACATCAAATATGTTTACTATGATAGTCATCAATGTCATTTAATATAAAGCAGCTGATAGTTCTTCTGTATAAAAGCCATTGTTAAGCGTCCTTGGAATATATAGCAGGTAATAATTATTCAGTTTAAACGGCATTGTTAAGCGTCCATCGAACATATAGCAAGTAATAGTTCTTCTGTATAAACGGCATTGTTAAGCATCCATCGAACATATAGCAGGTAATAATTATTCAGTATAAACGGCATTGTTAAGCATCCATCGAACATAAAGCAAGTAACAGTTCTTCTGTAGAAACGGCATTGTTAAGCGTCCATCGAACATATAGCAGGTAATAATTATTCAGTATAAACGGCATTGTTAAGCATCCATCGAACATATAGCAAGTAACAGTTCTTCTGTAGAAACGGCATTGTTAAGCGTCCATCGAACATATAGCAGGTAATAATTCTTCAGTATAAACGGCATTGTTAAGCGTCCATGGAATATATAGCAAGTAATAACTATTCAGTATAAACGCCATTGTTCAGCGTCAATCGAATATATAGCAGGTAATAATTATTCAGTATAAAAGCCATTGTTAAGCGTCCATGGAATATATAGCAAGTAATAATTATTCAGTATAAAAGCCATTGTTAATCGTCAATCGAACATAAAGCAAGTAATAATTCTTCAGTATAAACGGCATTGTTAAGCGTCCATCGAACATATAGCAAGTAATAGTTATTCTGTATAAAAGCCATTGTTAAGCGTCCTTGGAATATATAGCAGGTAATAATTATTCAGTTTAAACGGCATTGTTAAGCGTCCATCGAACATATAGCAAGTAATAGTTCTTCTGTATAAACGGCATTGTTAAGCGTCCATCGAACATATAGCATGATATAATTATTCAGTATAAACGGCATTGTTAAGCATCCATCGAACATAAAGCAAGTAACAGTTCTTCTGTAGAAACGGCATTGTTAAGCGTCCATCGAACATATAGCAGGTAATAATTCTTCAGTATAAACGGCATTGTTAAGCGTCCATCGAACATATAGCAGGTTATAATTCTTCAGAAAAAATCGGCATTGTTTAGCGTCCATCGAACATATAGCAAGTAATAGTTCTTCTGTATAAAAGCCATTGTTAAGCGTCCATGGAATATATAGCAAGTAATAATTATTCAGTATAAAAGCCATTGTTAAGCGTCCATCGAATATATAGCAGGTAATAATTCTTCTGTATGAAAGCCAGTGTTAAGCGTCAGTAATGATTGTGTTTAAGTTTTCCAGATCGTGAAACTTATATTTGAGTGTCAACCATTTGCATACGGTGCACTATCGTACAAACGCATAAGAAATGCTTCTTATTAATTGTTACTCTATTTCTTGATAACACTTATTAACAAATTAATTTTGTTCATTTCAAAATCCAGGGGTCGTGAGATCGAAACCCCGCCGGCAACTGTCTCCGTGATGATTGATATACGATATTGTGTCTAATTTTCATTCGTCTTTTACCGCTGTTCAATTGGGAAAGTTATCAGTTACTTGAGTAGATGGGATGTGCTCGAGTACTGGTTAATCCAAGGAGACAGCGGTTAGGTTAAATCGTCTGTTCACCCTCGATGGCATAAAAAATACGCTAAATGTTCAATCAATCGTTGTTCAATATATTGACTTTGCCATGAACATTTCTTTGACGTTTAATAACCATGTACTATATTACATTTAATAGTTATGCATGTTTGCTTTTACATTAAAATATATAATGAATCATAAATAAACTGTGCCTTTAACAGTTAGCTAAGACAGAGACAAGGGCAAACCACAAAGCAAGTCACGGCATTCCACGTTACATATGACATATGACATCCAGTTGTTGGAAGATAACCTCAGATAGGCCCGAACAATCAACATTACAAGTTATATCTGGCATCCAGTTCTACGAATATATCCTTAAAATAAGAACGAGTAGTACACATTACAAGTTATATCTGGCATCCAGTTCTACGAATATATCCTTAAAAAAGGAACGAGAAGTACACATTACACGTTATATATGGCATCCAGTTGTTGGAAGAAAACCCCATTATGGGCCCTAGCAGTCCACATTACACATTGTATCTGTCATCCAGTTCTACAAATATATCCTCAAAATTGGAACGAGCACTACGTATTACAAGCTGTATATATGACATTCAGTTGTTGGAAGATAACTTCAGAAGATAACCGTGATGAAAGTCAGAAACTTCTCGAGTATCATGTATTTAAATACAGCTAGTTAAGTGTCACGGCCTTCTTAGAATTCAGATTTCTTAGAATTGACATATCTTGTTGTTTTGTTGTTTTTGTTTGTTTACGAGTCTGTTTATTTCACAAAATTGTGCTTTAAAACAGGAACTTAATTGTTGCAATAATTTCTATTAACGCATGTTAGACGAAGAACTGTCATATTTATTAAAAAACACATCATATATATCCTCAAACTTCACCAAATAATAAAATTACATTACAAGGAGGTCGTGCATTCGATTTCGTAGTTACTGACAGAACTTGTTGAGACTCAATCATTTAAATCATTCATATTGTTTTTGGCATTTATGATTTAAAAGCGAATGTTATTCTGACGGTTTAACAGCTCGCAAATACAGTTGATGAAAATTGATAATTGAATCTGTCATATTACAGTGATAATTTACTGTTTTTATATTCTCGTCATTCGGAGAGGAGTAAATTATGTTTTGTAGTAAACAATAAAAACTATATTGGATTAGAGGGGCGGAATTTCAATAAATTGAGTTTTGGCCTCCTGCGCTATTCGATATGTGGCGGGTTCAATATGCCAATCTCAACATGTTGGCCTCTCGAAATGTAACACTCAAAGCAGGCTCGAAAGTGGTTCATATAAGTTCTGAGCTTAATTCTTAATCGAGCTTAAATAATTATTATTTACGAAATAATGTACTAGCTATGTAAATATGACATTTACAACAACATATCTTAAGTTTGTTTCAACTTATATATAATCGTCATTATGGAAGTTTTGTTTAATGTTTAACAGTTTATACAGCACAGAAATAAAAACGCTGTCCTTATTAAGACACACTCCTGGAATTATTAATATATAAGGCTCGAAACGTTTTACATTTTATAATATAGTATTACATATTATGTTATCGCGGCGCACTCACATGGTATAATCAACATCTTAATATTGGCATAATTTTGAAGTAGCATCCATTCTATTATGTAAACATGTATGTCCTTGAATCCCCTGCTTGGTCACAGTCTCCGTGATATTTGGTATACGACATTGCCGTTCGTGGTGATTTTCGTGGTCATTCGTCTCTATCCGTTTATTCAAGTTAAAAAAATTATCAGCTACTTGTGCAGATGGATATGAATGTTATCGGGAACTATTTAACCTTCCGGGAGACCAGAAACCATATTCAAATAAAACAAGCATGTAGATGTTCAAGTACTGTTAAATGGAATTATTCACCATCAATATGATAATGCATACATTTTGAAGATTAAGTGTTGTTTTTTTAATTGCATTTTTAAGTATGAATCAGTCTCCTGCTGATTTTAAAATGTCATTTATTAGTTCCAAGAAACATGTTTATTATATTGCATTATATCTATACTTGTAAATTACTAAACCAAACCTTCAACGTTATACAATAGGATACACATTTTCAGAAAGTTTCTGTCTAATCTGGATGTGAAGAAATTTAACTCTTCGAACGGAAATATCACCATCTCCGTATGGTCTTCAGTTACATTCTAATATTGTTTTAGTTTTTACAACAGTTGCATAGAACATCTTGCTTATATCTATTTTATCGATGTATTTTATTTTCGTCATATATTATGTGGATTCAACCACTTTTAGTTATTGTAGGTCTTAACGACGATGGGAAATGCGATTATGTGTGTATAGCATGTTCAATCTTCATGGTTGTACCTTTGCTATTGATACGGGTGCGGCGATTACAGCTGTGTCAGAGTTGTCATTACTTGTGTTTGTTTGTATTGTCTTTTTTTTATACGCTTACTCAACGTCTGTATTTGGGCAGTTGCTACGATTGTTTTGTTTTATTTTGAATAAAACCATATCCTGTTATATAGTATTCACAATTTGTGTGTATATTAAGTATGCCTATTGATTTTTAAAGAATATATATTCCGAAATGATAATGCTTTTTTTTCTTTCTAATATTATTTCTTATAGAACAGATATCTACACGGTATATCGCTCTCAAAATAGTAAGACTATTGATATTACTTGGGTTAACACCGTCTCTGTCTAGCACTTGACGATGATGGGAACTGAGAATGAATACACTTTTTTTTAACTGCTAGTGTCGAAATCAAAGATAGATAAATTTTAAATTAATTAGATAAATTTCTTTCGGTATCGTGATAATCTATTTCTATATTATTATATTATCGTGTCAATAAATATAACATACAAGGGTCGACTAATATTTTCGCAGATATACCTAAATCACATCTGCCCAGATGTCTACATAATTATTATATAACTACAGTTTGACTGATATACTATGATCGGCGCCTTACAAGTGAGCACTGCAATTCAGGCTATAACGTAACAACTAGCCATAGTTTGACTGATTTTTTGTTGCGGTTTAAACCGTAACGACCAATATTTTTATGTTTCAAATTTGTCAACTCTATACTTTGTAGAATTAAAATAATTAAAAAAAAAGTTCACACTTTCTTTTGCGTTTGAGTATATATATATTTGATTGTACTTACTCGGTTTTAAGCGACAATGCTGAATTCAATTCACGAACAATATCAATGTGTAAACCTATATATGAACGCATAAACACATGAACATACTTATCTAGATATATTACTGTTTAAATGGTTATTTTAAAGCAATAAGTAAAACAGTCAAACCTGTAGAAGTGGTCACCTCAATTAAGCAGTGACTTGTCTTAAGCAGCGACATTGGCTTTTCCCCATTCCTAATCTTTCAGAGCAAATCAATCTGTATTAAGGAACAACCTGTATTAAAATGCCATTATTGCTTCTTTCCTTGACTGGCTGCTTAAGACGGGTTTGACTGTAGATATAAATGATTTCTTAAATTAATTGACCAGTGCATTTCGCTTTCCAAGAAACAAACAAAACAGGAGGAAAAACATTCGAATAATGTAATGTTAAGTATACATATAATTTAGAATGCCTCTTCGCCTGCAATGTGTAATGTGTAATATGTCTCCTTAGTATATAAATAACCACTCATGGTAATGTCGAAAAACACCTTTAGTTAGAGATTATTTCAATTATAATTGAAATCATAGTGTTGAATAAGCTTTGATTTTCGTTTCAGTTTCGTTAGTCTGAGATTTAAATGACATTCATGCATATATCAAGGTTAAGACAGAGCTGTGTAAGATCAGTTGATATTACATGTACTGCAATCTTAGAATAGCGACATTCTGCCACGATCATCATGATCAGAATCATGAAACTAGATTAATAGAAACGCAATCCCCTCGTAATATTTGAAACCAAGAAGATAGTGTTATAGCGAACAGTTAAATTGCGGGTTTCAATTATGAATACATTAATGCAAGGTGGATCCTTTTAAGAGGAAGCTAATTAAACCATTTTAGTTAAAAAACAACAACGCTTTATGCATCAACTTAAATTATAAACCAACATATTTGAGATGCTTTTGAATTCCATTACATTACTTTAAATGGTGTAGTATCCACTCAACTTCAGGGTTACCTGTGTCTCGGTTGCCAGACACATTGAAATGACTCTTTGAGGTTAATACTTATCGTTATACCATTTTAAGTTATTTTTCTTCCTTAAATAAACTTACCTAAACATTATTTAGTTTTTCATAATATGCTTAGTACATTTACAAACGCAACATTTTTATCAGCATTATATAATAAATATAACAGATTTACTCTATCAAGATTACATGTACCCGACGAAGCAAGCATTCAATAGTGCAAACAGTGTTGGTACAAGATTGCAGGAAACTTCAGTGGCGTAGACAGTATGAATGAGTTATTTGATAAAATTGATGTTACACATATTTTTGGTTTTCTTAAAGAGGTTAAGCTTTTTAATCATTTTTAGTACCAATTATTATATTATTAAACTTGTTCACTTAATTGTCTTTTTTTTTTTTTATTTATTTATTTATTTGTAAATAATTTTCATTTATTTTTGTTTAAATCTGTATGTTAATTTGTTGTTTTTGTACATGTAGAGTGAATCTTCTTTCCTACCTATAATGTGTTGGTACGCCGTAAAATCCCATTCATTCATTCTAAATGTATCAGGCTCTGCTGACCATGGGTCATGCTTAATTTGTATATACCTTATCTGATAAATATTTTAGACTTTCAGACAATAGCATGGCATTATTTATCTATTTCCTATAACGAATTTTGCTCAGATGTTTAATCTTTCTGTCCCATTCTGTTTCACTACTGTGCTGCTTTGTGTACAGCTAATTGCCAACATTAAGTTCTAATCATTGCAGTGGAATTAAATTACATAATATTGCCATGTGTTTATATCAATTTCAATTTACCTAAATGACAACTTGAACTCTCTACACCTTGAAAAAAGTGAAATTGAATATCAATTACACTGAAAAGTGAAATTGAATATCAATTACACTGAAATGATCATGGATCTAGAACAGAGTATTTTAACTGTCATTTTCGTTAATATAAAATAATATATCAGGGTTATAGTATGATATTGTTGACAACATATCATCATTAATAACTTTAAAGTGTCAGCGCATGGTATAATAAATGTATACATTTAAATATTTGGCATAAGTGTTTTAAATCATTGGAATCAGCTTGTCCCGTGAATCATCAATTTCCAAATCGTCAAGTTCAATCAACGTTTCGTGACAATGATAAATACCCGGTTGTAACGGTTATTTGTTTCTGTTTGCTGTCTTGTTTACAAAAGTACTCATTTTACAAGTTTTGTTAACTGACATTTGAGTGCCATGTATCAACATGAAACAGAAATATATTAACTAAATATTCCTAATCATCTGATATCGAATGCTGATGAGAATGTAGCAATATCTGATATCACAGAATAACAGGAATGCCGTGGCATTTTAAAAGTAATTTCGGAATATGATTATTAGGTTCCACATCTAGGCGTCGTTGCATTTTAGCAGATATAAACACATACTATGTCATTTCTATATCGCCCCGTCTCTCAAAAACACTTAAATGCAAACACAAGCTCCAACTCAAATATTAAACTCAAAATATGTGTCCGAGCGATCCTCATGAAGTGTTATTCGGGTCAACATAAAGTTTAAGCTTGAGCTAAACCAGTTGAGTCTGTCTCAAACAATTAAATCACCAAAATAAAGCGAATTGTGTTAGACTTCGTCAACGTTTTTACAAATGGGTATTGCAAGAGCTTGAACGCACGTTGCTTTGACACTATATTATTTGAACAGACTATCCATTTGTATTATTTTTGTTAACCGTGTTATTGTATGTCTAAAATATAAGAATACATGATCATCAAATATAAAAGTTATCAATTTGTTTAATAATGATCATATTATGATTATTCTATTCTATTCAAAACCAAATTTGCAAAAGTATTATGTGTGTTTGATGTCATATTTTATCAAAAATAACGATTTTAATAGTCTAGACTAGTAAAACACCCTTGTTGGTTTGGCATTTACGTTTTAAAAGGAAATATTATTTTAAAAGCTTATCAACTATCAAATACCTTTTAAACTGACGTTTGTCATTAACGTTACTCATTGATGGTTTCTAAATTGATATGCACTGTCATTTGTAGGTGATAGATAAACACTTAAAACTTTATATTGAGTTAGCTCGATATCTACGGTATCAGATATACAACTAAACTATTGCGTAATTGCTATATGATGAGTATAATATAAACATAATAAATGGGACGTTTATATACAAGGAATAAACTTGTATTGCAGGGACCTTGCGTTTTTTATAAACTGTAGTTAACATAATAAAACTGCTTCTCTGAATCATTTACAGATACTCCAATAGTTGAAATTGTGAAAACTTACAATGCAACTAAATGTCAACAAAATGCTAACAGTGAGTTTGTAACGGATGCAAGTGACCTTTCGAATCACGCGCCGTAGTTAATGAAATAACACCCGCTTCTCTGCCAAGTTTCAGTCATTGTTCACAACCAAGTTAATTAGATTACATTTAATAGAACTTTATCTACCACTGATACACACATTCCTAAACGGGGTCCTCCGTGGCCGAGTGGTCTAAGGTGCCGTCTCAAGATCACTTACCTCACTCACCGCTAGGTAATAGGTTCGTGTCCCGCTCGCTCCAAACATTTTATGTGAGAAAATTTTCAGTTACTTGCGGAAGAACGGTGGTTCTACTCAGTCTGACTCAGTCTGAGGTCGTCCACCGCCAGTAAAGCTGGATATGCCATATATAACCTGAAATGTATTGAATATGGCGTTAACCCCCATTAAAGAAACAAAAAAAAATATTCCTACACTATCGTAGATACTGTAAAGATTAAACAGTAGAATACTGAAACGAATTCTGATAATAAAACCAACATACACTTGATTACTTGTAATGCATCTGTTTGGGAAACAAAATGTGTGGAAAATCTATCTTACTTTATACAATGAGGCTCATCAAACACCAAATTATCTCCAGTGTCATTCATTATGTTATTCTATTGTAAACTTAGTGAATTATATTCATTATACCCAGCATGTGGATCACAGATTCCAGTAATAGAACCTGTATCATGGTTCGGAGGTTCGATCCTCAGCCATAGCTTTATGTGGTGTTCTTGAGCAAGACACTTTATGGTAAATATATCATATATCTGAATGTGATACATAAAAAAGTATTATCTTTTGTTTGTATTCATGTAATATTATTTTTGTAAAACTCAACAAAAACTCGTGTAAAATAGTTTCGCCAATGATTTGTGTATGTCTTAGTTTAAATGTACGCCCCTGTAATATTGTTTTCAATTTAAATAAATAATTAAAAAAACTTCTTACCTGGCAATCTAGGTCAGCAGCATGACTACGTCCAATGAATTATTATCTAAATTCAGTTTATTCCGATAAAACTTGACATTTAAAACAATAACAACGTAATTTCAATTAGCTTTATTGCATAGCTTAGTTTTATATTCACATCCCGATTGCATACCATTAATCGGATGATTGTGTTTTGAAATAAACAGCAACATTTGTAAATTAATATTTTCTTTTTCATTTTCAGATGCGTGACGCATGTTAATGTCAATTAACAAAACTATTGTAACAGTGTTCTAAACAAGATAGGAAAGACTTGCTCATTATCACAATATCTGATTAAATCTGACAATTAGGAAATTATTCTTGCTTCACTTTATTCACGGTGCAGTTCTCATTAAAATTATAATCTGGCACTGCTAATTTAGGATATAACGCCAAGTTACTTAAAGAAATTTAAGAGGATTAATAACAATGTCGTAAACTGGAATCAGTTGTTATCGCAATTAAATGCGTGCATGGTAAACTGTAAGAATATGCATGTATGTTTTACTGAGTTACCATTGTTACAGTAACAGTTTTAATCGAGTTAACACATTTACAACACTCATTACATTGGAAGTTGTAGTTGGTGATTTAAACTGTGCATTGATGTACAATTAATGATTCTTCAATAACTGGCCTGTAACTGCCTGTATTGTTGGTTATGGTAGAATGAACGGGGTTTGATGCGGTGTATCAAATGTGGTCAGCTCTGTGTTTAAATTTTTTCTGTACATGTATATCTATATTCTTAGTTTATTATTCAATTTAATAAAATCACTTTACTGTTGTTGTGTTTTTTTATTTACCGACCTGTATCTGTATACCGTACAGCAGTATGCCATTGTGTGACTATAGTGAAGACATAAATTGGACGTTGGTTAAAAACACTTGCATGTACCTCATCACATATTCATTTTATGAATCTTCTTCATCATTGCCTGTCTTATACGTAGCCGACCGTTTATTGATACGTGTCTCATAAAATTCGGTGATTGGTCATTGAACGTTACATAGTCGTATGATTTCTAAAAATAGAACCTAACCAACCGATTGCATGTGTAGCAGTTTTACGCAGGTTTCCTCTAAAGCATGAGTATCAAAAACAGAAAAGTGAAATAAAATGATTAATGTATAATGTTCGCAGTTACATTTTGGGTTCCCTGGTTTATTCAGTTAATACTACTGTCTGACTGATGGATGTATAATAATCAGTCCATATAATATATAACTAAACCGATTTGTCCTCCGCAATAATGTACTTCGATAGGGTTATGTCATTTGCACTACGTCAACACTCATAAATACCGTTTACATAAGGAATACTGTTTTTTTAACTACCATTGTTACAAACCAAATACGCTTAATATTTGAAATGATAATATTATGTTTATATTTGAATTGTCCAATAAAGACAGATACATTTAATAACTGTTGTGCCCTTAAAAACCGAATACGGTATGTTTCACTTAAAAATTGGATGGATTAGTTTCACAATATTGTGTCGGTTTTATATCTGATTGTTTTGGGGTTTTTTTTGGGGTTTTTACATACGTCACAGGGTCAAGGAATTTGAGAAGATATCATAATAACGTAAATATATGTGGCCTTGATTGAGCACATTAAATTATTGTAACACTTATTCATATAATCAATTATTGCATATTGTAAAGTTGTATATCTGACGACTGAAAAAAAATAGGAATACACTTAGAATATTTAAAGTTCTTAATCATTGAATTGTAAATAAAACCTATAGTACTGTTAAAAACATGCAATTTCTAAGATAAGAAGTTTCAATAAAGAATTTCAAACGATATGCCCGCTTAGTAACAGATGAGCCAAACACTTCTACATTCTGACTAACAGATTTGAAGGAATTTATTCAGATTTATTATCTATTTTATACCATACCAACTTTGTAGATTATCATTTTCTTACCTTCATTTAGTTAAGTATGCACATCTGATCGTATTGTGAACCTTTGATAGCTGGCTTATTTATTGCAATGGAACTGTAAACTATAAACAAACAGAAAATATAAAGCTTTCAAGATTCAGTTTTAAAACTATATGAATCTGTGATCATAACCAGTCATTAAGTGTTAAAGAGCTTGGGGATTAGTTTTATTGCAAAGAATATTTATTTACACCAAAGCAACGTTTAATCAAGTCAAACCATCAAAGTAAAAATCCAAAACTGACGCGGGCAACGTTTTAGTCGATTGATTAAACTTGATTCCTGATGATTGAATTACAAAGGACCTTTGAATAAATGGTTATGCTCCGATATGGCACCGACACATCATGAGTTTTTATTTAACTGACATAATTTATATTTTAGACAACGAAGAACATATAAGGTAACTAATGAATAATAAGTTTACCTAACTTCTAAATTTCCAATGTCTCCATACATTTTTTATTGTTTCCATTCACTTTCAAAATTTCCTTTGTTTTTTTGGGGTTTTTTTGGGGGTTTTTTTTATTAAATAAAATCTCCCTTTTTATGGACGAATTCACCGACATAATACGTTTATACTGTAGCCGATATAGCGATATGGGCGTGCGTATATATTTCACAAGTTATACATGTGTGTTCTGATCATCAAATGTGATTGAAAGATAAAAAGTAATTTATTTTATGATTGCTTTACGGGTATGATTCAAATGGAAACGTCAAACTGTTCAAATCAAACATCTCAAAAACCTGAAATTGAATTTGACCTGTGTCATTATAATGAGGATAACAGTAATATAAGCTTCCCCAAGATATATAAGAAAAATAAAACGTTTTACTTTGTTGACATAATTGGAGCAACGCTTGTTTATAATTAGCAAGTTAAATTATTAAATATGGAACTTATGTGAGCATATTTATTAAACAGATCCAATAGAATGATACTGACTTAAATGTCAAATGTAGGATTGATTTAATATGTTGTACACATCTCCTATGGTTGAGTTTAAATATATTTAGTGTATTGCAAATATATTTACACATATTTATGTTAAAAGCAGTTTGCTTCTTTAACAATTATCACAATATTCAGCAATTTGAAATAACATATGCTTAAATGTCAAATGTACATGTATTGGATATTGGATCACAAATGTTCCCTAACATGTTATACACTACTTCTATGGTTTAGTTTAAATAGGTAAAAATATTTAGTGTATTGCAAACATGTTTACACATGTATTACAAGCAGTTTTCCTTAGATATGATCACAGTGTTCAACAAAATGCAATAACCTAGGCTCCGACAGGCAAGCACGATTCTGCATCAGTACAGGTCATTAAGTATGGTAACTGCTGCATTGAACGAGTTAAAAGTTAAATTAGGGAAACGCTTAAATAAACAGGGTGATATTGATTGAATTACATGCAAACAAAACAATAATCAATCCAATAATTGTGTGCGTCTCTGGCATGCATGGTGACTACTTTTATTGTGTTGTTGATGTTCGCGAAAGGTTCTTTGTTCATGAATGTAGCACAGATATAACTGCAAGGGCAACGGATATTGCAAGAATAAAAGACCTCTCTGTGACAAATAGTCATAATGCACTGGTTGTCATTTTCATTTGATTTCTACAAAAGAAACATTCGGATATGATGCTAATTTAAAAAACATCATTCAATTTTACCACATAAATATAAACCAGACTTGGCATGTCGACATGGAATAAAATAAATGAGTTATAAAACGAACAATACATTCTTCAACTTGCTTTTGAGCTGGTGGTCTTTTCTTAAAGAAGTGTAATATCAAACAAAAAGCCCGGAATATGTAGTTTTGTATTTTGTGCGCTCTATTTATTAGTTAATTTAGGATTTATTTTAACATAAATCTTCATAGTTTATGGATGTATATGTCAGGCTTCTTTTCAGTAACCGTGCGTGCAAAATAAAACAAAAGATATATACTTGTACAAATTAAAAATAATGGAAGAGCATTAGCAAAATGCATTATTACTTTAGGTACTCCTCTCTCAATGTCAGAACTATGTATTGCTTCATGAAACCGACGTTATATTTCTCACCAATCCAATCCCTCAATAGGTACTCCTCTCTCTCAGTGTCAGAACTATGTCTTGCTTCATGAAACCGACGTTATATTTCTCACCAATCCAATCCCTCAATAGGTACTCCTCTCTCAATGTCAGAACTAAGTATTGCTTCATGAAACCGACGCTATATTTCTCACCAATCCAATCCTTCAACAGGTACTCCTCTCTCTCAATGTCAGAACTATGTATTCCTCTATTGTACGTATCAAATTTATGACGTCATCAGTTGTCATACACTACACATTGTCACGTTTAAATGTATTAATGTGGAATTCATAGGCGGAGAAGTGACATACTCGGACTCAGGGGAACATATTTATCTGGTCAATTTGCACGTGTTGTTTTCCATCTTTAGTAGTCTGAGTGGGTGTTATTGACAGTGGCATCTGCAATAGTTCTTTTGATATTGTATGTCTCATTTGAATCCAATCCAACACACAGTGTGCCTAAATGTGTATCTATATTTCACATTTGACTACATTAAAGTCAAGTATAGCAAGCTTATTTAAGTAATACTTTCGGCAAATAAAGCACACATGTACTTTTATTGTTTTGCTTGTGCCTTATTCATATATTAAGAGGAACAACTAATCCGTTTAACCCATTCTCAATCATCCTCATGGTGTTTTATTTAACTTTTGTTCAAAACAATGTTGATGTCACCTATTCTGTGTGTATTTGTTGTTTTTTTAATATTATTCATCTATCTATTATGTTTGGTATATACTAATGGGGTGTCTGTAAACTTTGGATTCTAAGATTCCACTTGCAGACTTTCTTATCATTACCCCCCAAAAAAAGAAGTTATACAATTCAACAAGATTATAAAAACCGGGAAGGGATGATTAACTTGAACATATTTAGGAAAAGAACATTCAGCAACATTACTTCATGGACACTTATGCAAGGTTTAGAACTTTATTTCAAATCAAAAAATGCGAAAAATGCAAACATATTTTTTTTTAAAAACAACTTCAACAGAATTGAACAGTTAGTTATTAACTAGAGGTGTTAATCTTGGTTAAATGATGCTGACTATTAACGTATTATGCATTTATATAAAGCAAACCAAATAAATGGAGAAAAAAACATTAAACTAGAACCCATTGCAAACAACAACAATACAATTTAAAAGAAATCACCAATATTAAAAGTGGAAACGAAGTTTCATATAATAAACAATTAGATTACGAAAACAATAATCATGAAAACAAAGTTTTATATAATAAACAGTGAACTTATAAACAAAAATTGAAAATTAATGCATACAAGTTCAATTCACTGTAATCTAAATACAAAACATTTTACAATATAAAATTAATATTTAACGAGAATATTACCAAATAAAGAGCTTCTACACAAATGTTATTCATGTATTAATGTTAAAAGCAGGTTTCATGTTTGTAACATGCAACGTGGATACGAGTAAACATTGGTTTTGGGAATATCGATGTACGAGAAGACAATCGATTATTGACGAATTTAAACAATTGTCTCATTAGAAAAAAAGATTTTTCAATTTTGCAACTATATATTTTGAATATGTTAGTTAAGAGTAATTCAGATATAGTTGATTGTATACTATTAAACGCAAAATATTTCATTCATAAATTAAAAAAGGCAAAATCAGTTCTTAGCTTAACATCTTTCATGCTGTAAATATGTGTCAAAAATATATAGAGATTAATGGCTTTTAAATAATATAAGAAGACAATATGAATTAAAAGTAAAACAATTCAATTATGAATAAATACTTGACGTTTAATGATCAAGGCAGTTATTTTTACCAAATTCTCTTGTCTTAATCCAGTTCAATTTCTTGTCAATTCGATTCTTTAATTATATAGCTGCTTTTAATGTGAATATGTTTTGAAAATTTAAATTGATTTTATAACCACCTTCTATTAGAAATAAATATTGAAAGACAATAATAAAAACAGTTTAGTGTTTTGGGATAAGTATGTGTTGGATGTGTTTGAAATTAGAATGATAAAATTAAACTAAATTAATTATACATCTCTACGCTTGCAAACATGGGTTACATACAGTTTCCTAAATTGTATTTGAACTCTGAGGAACTCGTATAACACATCTGACATCCAAAATGGCATACACCTGCCATTTTCATAAACTAATGTAATTCCAACAATACAAAAGCAATTGGAGAGTAGTACATTCTAACATTTTTCCCATAGAAATGAATTGGATAATCAAGTAGACTTCGGTATCACGAAAATACTTAAGTCCGTTATTTTATTTCAACTCAAAAGGTAAGCTCAATTCACAATATTTGAGTTTTAGTGAAATAACGGACTTAAATATTTTCGTGAAACCGAGGCCAGAACACGTGATTACACGTCGGAGACAGTCGTGCGCATCTCGCACGTAACGTCTCCCATTGGAGGATATTTGAAAATTAAAAATGGCCGTTGTATTTGAAATTAAAAGTATATTTGAATTAACTCTTAAGATTATTCGTATTTTCAAATGATACAAAATTAAAAGTATATGTTTTTATGTTGATGTGATGGGAAGGATATTTTATTTTACAAAAACAAATATGCATACAGGTGAGAAGCAACGATCTTCTAATATATTTGATAAATCACTCTTTATTTATAAATTTATTTATATGTTACTTTAGAATGTATTAAATCGCAGTATTTGATGAGTAACTTGCACAGTATGCTGTAAATTAATAAATAATTTACCTGTTTAGTTCAAAACAAGTTTATATTCATAGTTTGAAACTGGAAATTACTTTCCCCCGATAAAAATGGTACATAAGCATATATTATATTTTTGTGATAATTTATAAAAATGTATCACTCGTATAACCTAGCATACCACACAAGTGCTATTTGGCGAAGAAACTCTACTGCTTGATTTAATCTTAACGTATATATGAATCACTGTACCGCTTTAAGAGTGTAATTCAGCAATTACTTCTGTCAAGCTTTCACATTACCTCTTATCACTTCTGTGGCTAATTTTCTTGGAAGAATGGCTCATTTTTGTAATAACAGCTATCAAGGCTGTGACTGACAAATTGCCTTTCAGTGATTGTCTTCCAGGACGTTATTTAGACGTATAAGTATACATTTCTAATTAAATCTCTTAAACATGAGAAAAATGTTCTGGAGATATCTTAGATAATCTGGTGACATATTTGGAAATTGAAACAATAACAGTGTGATTGTGACGTGACAATTCAATGAGTATATATTGTCAAGTATATAAACATTAGCGCCAGTGTACACACTGTGTTATAGTTAGTCACGTATTAATTATTGTATTTATTAGTTTGATAATGTTAAATTTAAACCCAATATAATACTGGCGTGAGAAATTCTATAGGTACATGCGTTTAGTCATTAATCTGGGAGGTCCTTATTAGTTTGAAATTTTGATAAATAATCTGTCAAAAATAGCGTACAACAGGGCTAAAATAGAGATAGTTAACATGTTTTATGGGCATTTAGAGGACTAGAGTTGACATATGTGCAGGAAATACATGATAAATAATGACTGGTATATGAATTAAGTATGACTTTTATGACAATTAGTGGGAGTAGTTTGGATTTAGTTTGAAGTAGCCTGAGAATAAAAGTTTTACTTTGGGATGCGAGATGTTAAGACGGGTTTAAGTTTAGGAGGAAGACTTTGGAAAGTTGGGATGTTAAGACATGTTTTTTAGAATGGTTTGGTTTCGGGTAGAAAATGCGGGTTACGGCGCAGTTGGGTTTTAAATAGGAACTGTTATACTAAAATGGGGAACGTGTTTGACCTATGTGTTAATAGAATTTATTAAAGTTTAAATGACAGTTGTAATAATGCAATAAATAAGTATATATAGAAAGTCCTGCTTTCTGTGTTAGTTATGTGTGTTGTTAAAACAACACTATTTTTAACGGAAATGTAGTTAAGTCACAGTTTGATAAACGTATTAAAATGCTGGAACTTGTGGGAGACTCTTTCTTTCGTTATAAGAAAACTGCATCGAGAGATACAAAATATTCTGATATAGACTTCTATTTGGTGTTAAAAGTTATTTTATTCTAGTCCTGTAGAACAAAAAAAAATTGCTCAAGGGTTTGATTAGATGCGCGAGGAAATTGTTGATAAAATATAGCATTTTGAATAGATTATACAAGATTTTTAAAAATCTTAAAGTTAGTTAAAAATATGTTTTCAATATAGCATGGCTATATATACTCATAGACCCCGTATCGCCAAAAAGGATATATATTTAACATGCTAAAATTAAGTATTTAAAAGTCTAGAGATTTCCTAACTTGGGTTCAACTTCAATAAACTTCGCGATTATAAACGCAACATATTTTTCATAACAAATTACAAGAGTCACGTGATTTCATTTTGATTTGAATTTGATCCACCGAAAAGGTTAACACGTTGTAAAATTTGTTTCATCTTAGAAAGAGTCTGAATGAGATGTGAAGGTTGTCAAGCAGTATCTAAATGATGTCTATTTTTAGAATGGGGATTTCGTTTGAAGTTAACAACTCCGATGGTTACAAACAGTAAAAAGGCAACAATAAACACGACTAACTAACGTCAGTACTCAGAGATCAGACAGAAAGTAGAGTTTGCGAAACCTTCTGTAAAAATATTCACGCTGCTGTGGTGACGTTATTGGTAACTTAACAGAGCATATTTAATAGATAATAAGATGCTATATTTGGGCTAAAACTGTACAGCGATAATGTTGTTTTAAAACAAAAAATGGAAGTGAATTCCTAAATCTAAAAAACAAGTCAAAAGTATTGAGCAATGCATTATAATGTATACAGATGCTCTTAGATTCTCATCCAAATGCATGACGCATAAAGCTTTAACTTGTTTTGCATTTTCCTTAGAATGTTTTCGTGCATGTGAAAACTTTAGAAATAGTGATTATGCATGTCTAGCGTGGATTTGTTTTCGATAGCTCATGTGCTGGTCTAACAAATGTAGCGTAACACTAGATTTAAGGTTAATCATTTTCCTTAAAGCACACATGTATTATTTTAGACCAAATATAGCAAATTGTAAAGTACAGTCACTGCTATAGGCAATTGTATGTTTCAATTCGGCATATCAAATAGTCAGATAAACACCGTCATAATATTTCTACACAACTGATAACAATCAGATATTTAGATCATTTTATACAATATCTTAAACTATTGAGCAAACCTGGATGTGTTCACGATGATGACATGCATAATTAAAACATACAGAAAGGATACACAGAGTAAATATCAGAGCTACATTATCAAATTAATGTAAGCTATATTTACAGTTTTAAAACATGTATGAGTCCTCCTAGGCCGTGTCTTCCTAGTCGATGCCATCTAACGATCACTTACCTCTCCAACGCCAAGGTCGTTTGTTCAAGCTTATCTCACAAGAAAATGAAGATTGGATGTTACACCCGAAAAGACAATTGTTCTACTCAGATTGAATCGAAGGTCTTTCTCAACCAAGAAAACTAGATAAATTATATATTGTCTCAAACCAGTTTAGAATTGCACAAACCCCTATTCACATAAAGCAAGCAAATGTTTATATCTAATCAAACCCATTACAAATAAAATGAATTTAATGCGCCAACTTTTACTCTTTACTCTGTAGTAAATATAAATCGACCCAGTCCCAACAGGTCGATTCGGATAACCTCGGATCATTCTTCATATTGCACAGAAACAACAGGGGATTATCTTATATTGATTTACGGAGATATGTCGCAAAATCATGGACATGTATTTCAAAGTTCACTGTCCTTCAGCGGAAATATCTATTTATTATGTTTCGTATAAATTGTGTCAGTTGTGACGTTCGTTCTCGATTATTTCTTGTCTATGTTGTAACTAAATGAACCAGAACAAAGTTTAATATTTCTAAGGTTTCATGCCAGACAGTCGTATACTGTAAATGCATGTCAAATGTTATTGCTAACGTAGGTTATAAACAAAAATAGTTATTGTACCAGTGATATGATAGATGTGCATGAATTCAGAAGAGAATATCAAAAAGAAGATGAGCAAACACAAATAAAACATGTTCCCTGCAAATGTTTTATGCTTTGCCAAATAAACAGTAACTGCTTCTCGACTCGTTATTAAGAATTAAATATATTTAACAAAAGTGTTTAAAATATCATTCAATAAATCAATTCAAATATGCGAGAAATATGTGTTTGCCATTTTGAAGACGTCTTTCTCATTCGTAATATTGTGAAATGGACAATTGTTTTGCTTAAATATTTGGATATTGTCATTTCACAGTTTGGTATTAGAATACGTCGCTTTACGATTTCATAATCATAATTGAGTCGTTTAAACTACAAATGTATACACTAGTTAGTGAATATTATATATTCGTTAAATAAAAAAACAAAATTAGCAAGTGTAAAAGTAATGCGGTAATGGTGTAATTGTACTGTTTTAAATATTTTAACGTACTTTAGCACATTAGCATGTTTCAAATACACAGATTTACTAGCTTTAAAGTTATACCGGTCAAGGCTGAGTAGTTTTGGTTGGAAAATATTGTCATCTTACAATCTTACGCATTCTCATTGGTCAATATATATTGTAAATCAGTCTTGGAAAGAAATTTGTTGTGTAAAGTTGTGTTTTGAGCTGTCAGTTTATATCTTTCCTTCAATAACTTATTTAATTTGCAAGCTGCAAGTTTCACAGTAGTTATTAATAAACTGTCTCGTATGTAGTTATTAGATATTTGGACAATGTATAGTTTATTGTGCCATTTTTTTACCGCTTGGAGGTAGTGGTCCTTGATATTTGGAATATGGAGGATTAAAAGTAGGAACTGTTATTTGTTTCATTTATATTTTTAAGTGTCTATAGGTATTTATTTACTGTATTATTAGTAATCAAATGGGTTGATAATTGACAAAGGATCAATTATAATCAAGAACTGATATGGAGAATTGGTTAATTGTTACGATGTTTATTATAAATGTCCAAATGTGCATGTCTGCATTATTATAGATGCGTCCGCATGTCGGCTGGGAACATTATATATCTTTTAATCCTTTTAAGAAATAGAAAGTTGAACAGCGAATATAAATACTATTATAATTATTGTTATAAGGTATATATGCTAGATGTTTGAAACACCTGTCTGTATGAAAAGTATATTGTTGTATGTTTTAAATGTTAAAGGTACTTCTTCATATATATGTACATACATTATAAAAACTGGAAATATGTAGTGCTGGAGAAATAGAGATGATGGTGGTAGAAGAAATTAGACTCTTTGTACTATATACATATATGTATCCGTATGAATAAATATTCGTTTTGTATAATGCTAGAAAATTGTATATTTTACATATATTATGTAAATGTATCAGTTCAATGATATAATATAATACATTATTAGTATTAGGTCTTCTGTATCTTAATTATGATTAAATTAGTTTAATAATGTCATTGATATGTAAAATAATGTTTGATATAAGGCATAAAAGTAAGTAAAATGTGATATTATAAATATGATTTAGTAATTGTGTTTTGAAAGCTGTATTTTTATATTTCAGAGATGTTTGTTTCTGTTATTTCTGGGCAGTGGAATAAATTATGTACATAGAGAGCAGTGTTGTATTTAATAACAACCCTTGTTATGATGTGTGGGTTAACAGCTAGCTGAGCTTACCCTATAATAGTATAATATAAAAATATAGAGAGTAAATAGCTATGAAAATAATTCATTTCGAAACAATTCTAAATTGACAATCGTTTTTCCATACAAAAAAAAGACAGGAATCATCTGGCTAGCATGGTACATGTCAATAGTTACTTTTACGTTAGGCAAGATGGTAAAACAGAGGAAAAAGTGTTGTCCGCTCACGTAAAAGGTCGCGTGTTCGATCTCGCACTTTTTCCGATGTCATATCTAAAATAAAACTCAGTAATGGTTATATCCAGAGTCGTGAGGCATATGATGCAGGACGGTGTGTGAAGACAAGCTTCTAGTCTGCTACAGCGTATGTTTATTCATCCATTTGTCAGTAAATATTATCGATTATTGTGTCAGGCAGTGTAAAACATTATTCAAAATGGGAACGTATAATTTGTATGAAGAAAACAAGTTCAATTTTGTTTTGAAGCACGAACATACTGCATCTGTAATAGGAAACTGACGCCGGTAAGGAACACGTGTAAAAATATATGGCATTACAATACAAAGTCGAGCTAAACTCATTAGACGAAACTGCAACCGTTGTCTATCTACAAGAAATCAAGATCTACTGAGTTGTCTATCAAATTAAAAAAAAGGTTGTATTTTATTATAATTCATAGTACCCTTAATGAACTAACGGACCGACATCCTTATCCCTTTTATTGAGAAAAATGGTATGTTTATTACATAGGCACATGCCATCATAGGAAATTCAATAGAGATATATGTACTAAACTGAATAATGTGAGTGTAAACTAGATGTTTAATTTTGTTATACGGTGAGTCTGGAACATTACAAAACATCCACCGTAAACGGATTATTTTAAAAGATACAAACATTTATAAAGGAGAGGCACACAACATCTACATATATGGCATATGGATGTGTCTTTGCAATGCGTCAAATTTTTTACATTAATGGTATTATTTTGGCTCTCCTGGATGTGTCTTTGCAATGCGTCAAATGTTTAACTTTAATGATATTGTTGTGGCTCTCGTAGATGTGTCTTAGCAATGCGTCAAATATTTAACTTTAATGACATTGTTGTGGCTCTCCTGGATGTGTCTTTGCAAGTCGTCCAAAGTTGTACATTAATGGCATTGTTTTGGCTCTCATGGATGTGTCTTTGCAATGCATCAAATGTTTTACATTAATGACATTGTTGTGGCTCTCATGGATGTGTTTTAGCAATGTTGCGAACGTTTTACATTAATGATATTGTTTTGATCTTGATTGTTGAAAATATTCCTTTTGTTATTGATAGTTATGTGAATGGCATGCATGTAATCAAATGTTTATGTTTTAAATTTGATTTCAATAAGTACTGTATATACATTTTTTGGTGTATGAATATTAAATGTAAATACATATTAATGCATAATACATTTAATTGTGATATTTAATTAACGGCCATGAATGTGTCTATTTAGTTATACATCTAAGATTTTGTGTAAACAAAGGCAATGTTGTAAGTAAAAATATGTTAGATGAGCAGAATTTCTAGATAACAACTATATGATATGAGATTGCATGAGGTATATTTCTTTGTTAACAACTAGACTAAATTTGACATATTTCTAGATAAACATCTACGTTGAATGATGTAAATTTCCAGGCTAACAACTCGGTTGAATGATACTAATGTATTAATCTTAAGTTCAGATATCTGTTCACATTAACGTTCATCAAAGCTATCATTAAATAATTCTCCAACAAGTGACTTACCACTAAAATACCACATGCATATATACACTTGATGAACATAAGCAAAGACACACACATTGTATATACATTTTATGATAACACTAAGACGTTCAACGCTACTGCACAAACCAAAGAAGGTTTGTATTGCAATGTTCTCTTGCCCATCCGGACCTAAAGTCTATCATTAAACCACGTCACCATACTTGGTCAGTATTACTTACATGTATATGCGTATGTAATCGGTTATACTGTGGACATAATATATGCAACTCAATGTTATAAATATTGGTAAATCATTAAGAAAACATGCAATTCAGATATTAAATATGTTATGCTAGAACTAGTTTTCCTATGTGTTATGACTCTAAAAATAATTGTAGCGCAATCAATGTGACCGAACTCTCAATATATTGAAATGTGTAAAATGTAGTATTACCTTTAGTACAACTGTAACAAATACAAAAAAAATTAAAGTCCTGTGCCTTCACTGAATTCCTAATATTTAACAAGTATACTTTTAATTTTGATGTCATGATTCGTGATAAAAAAAAGAATATTGTGCAAGTGGTCTGAATGTATGAATCTATCTTTATGCATGTTATAAATACGTATGGATATTCAAAGTTAGTTGAAACCTTCTAAATTCCTTTTTATGAACGCGATAGCTTTGGGGTTTTTTTATTTTGTTATCAACGATATTAAAGTGATTTTATTATATAGGCTGTCATTATGGAAAACTATTTATGGTTATATGAAATAGCAACGCCTGCTTATCTGCCTGTTATTTACATTACTTTCGTGGCTTCAAATCCTATTTACAGGATGAAATAGATGTGTATATTACAGGTATTGGCGATTGTTAATACCAATGCAAATCATTTAAAGCACTCCATTGCTATCAACTTCGAATGCCGATTTCATAAACTGAACAGCGGTATATTAGATAGGGTTATTAGCTGCTAGCGCAAGAGGTTGTGAGTTCGACACCAGAATTAACCTTGTGGCTAATGGATACATTTGGCATTATTTGTAAAAACGTTTAAAATATTTATGTTTTTTTATTTTTGCCGGTAATAATTTCTTTTATATAAACTTTGTTGTTTTGTGTTATTGCTTGTTTCAATATGCTTTTTTCAATAAAATATAGACGGTGATTTTTTTTGTTTCGTGTCTCGACATTATAAAGACAATCAGGCATATTTTTTTCAGTTGTGCATCAGCAGAATCAACAGTTATTTGTTGCAAATATTGATAAGCGATGTTGTGCAGAGACAAATTATACATCTTTGTGAGCCCATCGAGTTTTTCTAGAACTGCAACAAAGGTGCAATTTTAGACTGGATGATTTGTACTGTGTCTGTTGGATTGATATTTCCGTTTTCAAGCACATCAATACTACTAATATCATGTTTTGAGCAAGAGCATTATAACGACACTCGAACTTGACACATTTATTTTTTTATATTTTCGTTTAAACGTGTAATGGATTGTCAAACATCTGCCAAAACCCTTACCAGTGTTCTATATATACAAGTGTCAGGGAATATATCAGGAGAAAAACCCTATTAATGTCTTCAAAATGAAATTATTTCTTTTAAATGGATAAAAACATATCTCATTATCGTTATTAAATAAAATCTGAATGATTTGGTATATTAAATCTACCAAAATGTGAGAAAATCAATATTCAAATGGAAAAGAACTTTATAAGATTTTATCTTCCGTTCTAATCCATATTTATACCTAAACCTATGTGTTTATATGTACATTTAAATGAATAAATAGGTTTATACCAAATTAGAATAGTAAACTTGAAATGAAATTTCCATTCTAAAATAGACAGCACGTAAATAATGTTTGATGACCTTTGCGTCGTCATTCCGACTCTTTCTAAGATGAAACAAGTGTTATAAACTGTAAACCTGTATAACAGATCAAACTGACATCAAATAAAAATGATGTGACTCATTGAATCCGCCGCAAAATATGTTGCAATTTTAAGCGGGAAAATTATTTTAGTCTCACCTTGGCGTGCAGCCATAGTTACGAAATCCCTTTTCAATACAATAATTTGGCAGGTTTAAAAAGGATATCATTTTGGCATTACAGGTTCAGTGGATATATATAGGCAACAAAGTATCTAGCCAATTTCAAAAGATAGAATAATCCTGATAAATTCCCGCTAAGGGTGATTTTATTTTGGAGCAAAACATGTGATTAACAGAAAATATTATAAACAAGCCAACATACCAGTTTTATCAAGTAAACAGACAGGCTTCTGGCAAAGAATACTATAAGTGTAACGTCAGTAGGTAATTGACTGTTAACAGTTGGGGATTCGGATTTGTTTTCAAATCGATATTTATTTTTAAAAGCAAATTGATTATACATAAGCGTTGTTCCATCCCATGAGTATTTCTATCAGGAGGCGATTCAAAATTTCCAGTTGGGTATTCGCCTGGAATCGCCAACTACCAACCAGTTGCCAGTTGGGGATTCGGATTTTTTTTCATTTTGATATTTGTTTTCAAAAACAAATAAATTCTATAGAAAAACAGTTCATAACAATAAATAAACTCTATTTAAAATAAGGTCTAGGATTTCTATGGTAAAAAAAGACACAGTATGAATTTACACCCACATAAAAATGCACAATAACTGGTAGGTTGACCACGATGGGTTTTTTTTATAACAGGCTGCAGTGACACCCTGAGATATTTTAAAAAAAGAAGTCTTAAATGGATGCATATGTTGAAATCCTATAAAAGTCACTTTTATAACACCAGTGATGTCTTATTGCAGTATATGCTATATCAACTTTAACTTTAATCATCTTCAGCAAGAAATCACAATTATTATGAACCATTTTGAAAATATTTCAAAACCAAATTACATAAGCTTTGTTTTTAAGCGTAATAACTATTTTAACGTGGGAAAAAAGGGGCGTAACTGTGAAGTGAGACGCCACAAGAGCAATAACATATTTAATGAAAGGGTCCATTGGATGCACAAAAAATACCTAAAAAACCAGCATTCGAAGACATGCAATTACATTGAGTACCGAGTACAGTAAATAGGCTCAAATGATCTAAACATAACAACAACACTGGGTTCAATGACGATGAGTATTTTACGCCTACCACATAACAAGTTTGTTTAGTAGTCGGTTCGTGATGTTTAATGGAACATGCACCATCCTTCACGCCCACTAGCATCGACTTAAGCGGAGATGTATTATCTAAAATCACTAAATGAACTCCGTGATTCTGTAACATTGATTTTTGAAAACAAAATACAGTTATTAGCTAAATTACTTAAACATTTATGCTAATTATAATGCAATTCGGTGCTTTACTTGCATGTCCTATTGTCATGTTTGTATCTTGTTTGCCTGTGATATGTACTTGTGTTGTACTGGGTACTTTGGCATAACTACACATGTTTCCATGTACGTATAAACTTTATGTTGTAATGTCAGTTGTTAATCTGAGATATGTTTATAATAATAATTATTCGAATAATTAGATAATGATGGTAACATTATGATCATACAAACATTCTAATACTTTGAATAAAAGACTTGTTTATTATTTGCCTTTAACTATTTATCTTATATTAAAATTGTGTTATATATTCATAAGTTAAAGTATGTGTTTCTTTGGTAACAGTTAAACATTGACAACTGAAAACAAACATACTTTTATAAGAATATGCATCGAAAGCAATCGATAAACTATGTAGCTTCTGTCTGTCTATATGTCTGTCCATTTAGGCAGATCAGCGTGATTGTGATAACCATTGTCTTCAGTTCGAGTCCAGCCCGTTGTAAAAACTTAACGTGAGACAGTTTGTCATTTACTTGTGGAAGAACCGTGGTTCATTCTGAAGAAATCCTCCATAAGTAAAATTGGATGTGTGATATATTACCTTTCACGTGTTAAAGATGGCGTTAAACTCTTTAATTCTCTATAAGACTTCAAATTTGCATTTAGATTTACTTTTGTTGAAATGGATTTCCTCATATCAATAACATAAAAATAATTATTTGAGATTAGTTTAGTCATTAAAATAATATTAGAATTTGTCTTCAGTGGTTAATACCATTTCTTTACGCTATCGTGTTTTCTAAAGTGCTATCTTGGGAAATCACTTATGTGTGCATGACATGGCCGCATCTCCGCTGTATGAGTGCACGAGCGTTCCAATGTATCGTGATTACTGACTATATCTCATTCTTGATTTTATCTGTCATTCTGTTAATTTTGTCTGACATTGTTGATTTTTATCAGGTTTGTATTCATCCATTATGGAAACACATTTACGCCAGACCGCCAACTATGTGATTTGTGTAGTGATTGTTGTAAGTTGTTTTTAAATAACAGGTCATTTAAGTATATACTTTGTTAATACTGCACGCAATATATTTTGCAAATTTAACAAATCTGAGAGTGAAAATATTAATTACGTAAATCTATAAACTATAGTATAATTTACAACCAAGAAAAGTCAATTATTGTTAGCCATATTCTTCTGTTATATAAATAATTCACAAAACAATATAAAAGCGGCTATAACTCCTATAACATTTGACTGACGTTAACACACACTGAATCTGTTTCGTACGTTATACACCAAATATGAATTAAATAGTAGACATTCTCAAATGTTAAAGTTATTGATTGGAATCCATAAAGTTTATTTCAATTAAGATTCAATGGGAAAAGGGTAACTAATGTAAAATTTACCGATGTTGACAAATATCAAAATGACATGTATATTATAATTATACAGCTACATGTGAAATATCTATTAAATAGACAGATCTGTTCAATGCTATTATTCGGATAACACTTAGATCTCGGATGAACGAACGGATGGACGGACAACAGGCGTAACACTTAATACCATATTCAAAATTGCTAGAGCGGCGGGAGTATAAAAATAGAGATTAGACTAAAATAGATTTCGAGCTTAAAAGTTCAACATATTTTGTGAGTCACGTGATTTCATTTGGATTGCAATTTGATGCGTAATACACAGGGTCGGATCAAGGAATTCAGTTTCAGAACAGGCAAACACGTTTTAAACTAATTTTGTAATATAGGAGCTTAGTGGAAGGGGAATGTACGCCGGCGTTTTTAAAGAGTAGATCCGCCAAAAAATCGTTTTATCTTAGAAAGAGTCCGAATTACGCCAATCAGTAGTTAAGTGCTGTCTTTTTTTTTAGAATTTCGTTTCAGGTTTACCACTCCAATTTAAATATAGATTTTGTCCTGTTTTAGTGGATTTGGCATACCAAACCATTCAGCTTTTATTTATTAATGATAATGATATGCTTAATATCCATGTTTATAATTACTTTATGTTTTTAAATATTTCTATTATGTTTTTTTCTATTATATTATTCCATTTAAGATTGTCATATGAAAAAAATGTATACTGAATCCAAACCAGAGAAGTGATGTATACAAGTCAATAGGTAAGTTCGAACTGAAGCTAACATTTAACAAAACGTCCAAGCTGTTGCTGGTAGTACACGTCACGTGTCTGATTACGTCATAGTAATATAAGAATAACATTATGATAAGCGCGTAATTTGATTAAAGCTACATATATGTATGAATCATTTCTTTTTGCCATTTAATTAATACATTGAAAACTCAGAGCTTATATGAACCGCTTTTGAGTTTGCTTCCAGGATAGAACCAGTACTGAATGTTATTTTCAGAAAAGCATCGGGTCGAGCTGGGGATCAAGTCCACTACCTCTTGAGTGAGCCAGATTTGACGTACCTTGAACAAAATTTTAATAATACTATCAAATTAGAATTGAATTGTACATTAAAAACCAACGTTTGGGAGAATGTATCTATAAGCCAGCCTTTGAAAGATACACATTGTCAAGTAAATTCAGTTAGTAATACATGTATATACTGTATGTCTATACGTGTACGTGTATAGAAAATACCTAATTTAAGACTAATTGAATAACTATAATTGTTTTAAAGCAATTGCTTTTATGTTTTACAATATATGTTAATATGGTCTATTATTATTTCGCAAACATCCTTGTAGGAATGGATAAACATCATTGTTATGCATAACTATTGAATAACTAAATTTTAAATTAAAATATTTAGTTGAAGTAGGGAATTTTATTGTTAATGAAACTCCAAAGGACGACTGGCTACTATATGAAAACTAAGTGTATAGGTTACAGTGTGTCGCCTTGTTATGTAAAATATGACTAAATTACCGCCCCATACACACGTGTATCATATTTTTTAATTATGAACCAGAATTTATTTTATATATTTGCTATTTTTCACAGCGGACGGTAACACAACACGGATGTCACTAGTTAGATATGTAAACTAATCATACAATAATAGTGTGTCAGTTGGCTATATAATTAAGCCTACTATATTAAAGTACTACTGTATGTATATACAAGTATGCGATATAATGTAATTATTCTCATACGTCTAATCTTTTAGTAACTGATCAATTACCCAAACCTGATTAAGGGCGTTATTTGATTGATTACAACAATTCTAAGTTATACACAGTTCGTATATTTTTCTTTTCTTAATTCACTTTCGTGTCAGAATAACTTTTGGACAGCTGAAACAAATCAACTTTCGCGCATATTTGAGTGAGTAAGATTAGTTGTGACTTTCCAAGTAACTGAATAAATTGCTCTTTCTTTACTTAATCTAAATTGAACAAGCAGTATAGCATGCACTAAGTACAAAGTATTACATTTCTTTTAAATAATTGTATATGTATTATTATGTTTAAGTAATTTTTCATCCGACAGATATGTTTCCTGTCTGCATATTGTATATTTAATTCTCAACGTAAAGATATAATGAGCCAATACGACATTATTAAACACACAAACAGTATTTTACGTAATTAGCAAGTAATGTACATGTTTTCGGCTTGTAACATACTAGTTTATGTACTTAGATAATGTATTACAAACCAGACCATCACACATATTACTTGACAATTGCATGCCAATACAATATATTGCATTACACACATATTACGGGATAATACAATGTCAATAAAATATATTGCATTACTCACCAGACCATCACACATATTACGTGACAATACCATGCCAATACAATATATTGCATTACTCACCAGACCATCACACATATTACGTGACAATACCATGCCAATACAATATATTGCATTACTCACCAGACCATATCACATATTACGTGACAATTCCATGCCAATACAATATATTGCATTGCTCACCAGACCATCACACATATTACGTGACAATACCATGCCAATACAATATATTGCATTACTCACCAGAACATCACACATATTACGTGACAATACCATGCCAATACAATATATTGCATTACTCACCAGACCATCACACATATTACGTGACAATACCATGCCAATACAATATATTGCATTGCTCACCAGACCATCACACATATTACGTGATATTACCATGCCAATACAATATATTGCATTGTTCACCAGACCATCACACATATAACGTGACAATACCATGCCAATACAATATATTGCATTGTTTACCAGACCATCACACATATTACGTGACAATACCATGCCAATACAATATATTGCATTACTCACCAGACCATCACACATATTACGTGACAATACCATGCCAATACAATATATTGCATTGCTCGCCAGACCATCGCACATATTACGTGACAATACCATGCCAATACAATATATTGCATTGTTCACCAGACCATCACACATATTACGTGACAATACTATTCCAATACCGTATACTGTTTCTATATAGTTGTCAAGTTATGAAAGATTTCAGAATGCAAACAACAATCGGTAGCACGGATTTACTCTGTACTATTTTACCATATGTAGTATTATATGTGTACTTCCCTATTTAAAATTAAGTGCAGACGTTCTTGAAACACAATTAATACCAAATGTCTTTAGACGTATGATGTCTTTGTTCGCTTGTAAATTATACTTCCCAATGTTAACTTTCGTCCTTGCGTCATCTGTGACGACGTGTCAAATATCAGTTTCAATCTTCGCAGACATATGACAATTAAATGACAAATTATGTGTTATGTTTCAATACGTGAAAATATTTTAGATCAAGCAAATAAAGTACGTGTAAATAATTTTTAGAATTATCTTTAATGAGCGAGTTTATGAGTGTTGTTTCGATACAGATGGGAATAGGAAATAATCGTTTGTCTGTCTGTCGGTCGGTCGGTCGGTCGGCCGGTCGATTGGCCGGTCGGTCGTTCGGATTGGCCTCTATGATTTAAATACCGTCTGGTCTGTTTTTAATTTAATAAACTGATAAAAGCTTTTTAGTTGATTTAATTATAATCATGGGAAATCTTTCAGAGTTATGTGATACTTTACGCTCTATAAATCTTGGGAGTTTTTGGAATATCATGCTCACCATCAACATCAGAGTGAAGATTTTAACTGATATTTGAATAATAAATGAAATATTAGATTCAGCAGACACAATTATGTACGCTCTGTTTGGGGTCCATGTTAAGTCTTGAATTCATACATATTCGTGATGTTTGTAAAATACTTCAACGTTAAACAATTTAATCAGTAATGGTGTGAGTTAACGGCAAATTACATACGAGCTAAAAAAAAAAACACAAGCCTTAATCTGTCCCTGAAATAGCATGTTAAATTATGATATACTGCATATGAGCTGCAAGCTTCTCTAAGCCTAACATGTGCCTAAAACTGCAATGATAAATTATAGCAAACTAAGTAATAACTGAAAATTTCCAGATGCCTTAATCTGTGCCTAAATCTGCAATGATAAGTTATAGCAAACTAAGTATTAACTGAAAATTTCCAGATGCTTTAATCTGTGCCTAAATCTGAAATGAAAAGTTATAGAAAACTATGTAATAACTGAAAATTTTCAGATGCCTTAGTCTGTGCCTAAATCTTCAATAATAAGTTATAGCAAACTAAGTAGTAACTAGATATTTTCAGATGCCTTAATATGTGCCTAAATCTGCAGGTTAAATCATAGCATATTATCATAGCATATGTTAAATGTTTAGCAGTATATTAAATTATATATTTACCTTTAGACACAGCTTTAACAGCGAAACTAGTCATTAGACAAATATACACTCTTGAAGAGGTCTAGATAAAATGACGATGATAATGTTGTAGCTGATGCGTAGTCTGCTTACAAATGTTTCGCGTTATATAACTATTATCAATAACCAGGAAAGCAAAAGCTTATTTTTTTTATTTTAAAGTAAGAGTGGGATCAACGCTCCAACGGGTGTATCATTATGCAAATAAAAGTCATATTATGTCAGTTATTTTGAATGATAGACCTATAATTCAAATGTTGTGTTCTTTATTAGTAACGTATCTGTTATCATATATAAAACAATAACTGGAATGAATACTCAAACATTGACTTCTTTGCACTTCATGTATGTCATCAATATAAAGCATAGTTCACCTTTCTTTGCAATGTGTGTGATAAAAAGTAAGAATATCTTTAATCGTATTCCTTTTTTGGTAAATAGTTATGTTATCTTCAAAACAGTAATCACAACAGCACATATAATACAAACAATACATAGACTCATAGAAATATGGAAACACAAATACCGAAGAATACCGCCTTGGATAGACGGTTGGCAACGCTAGTCTTATTGTCCGTCGTCGCAATATAAATAGGCAAGTTGCAAAAAGACTGACAGCGTCACCTTCTAGAGAGTACTGTGAAAAACACACAATGTCTTAACAACAGTACGATTTGTAAGCAAAAATGTATACAATCGTTGGAAAAATGTGTGAGCAAAAGTGAAAAAAAATTACACTGTCATTTAAACAATTGTAGTGTTCTACATCATCATTGTCAACTTAATACCGGTTTAACGTTAGATTCACACGCCCTCCTGATAGTCCACGCGTGTGGATCTGCCGTGGGTTCATGAAATTCACACGCGGAAATATAACACGCATTTGCCATTGTTTTGGATCGGCTAACAACATTTATTTAAAGGTTATAATGCGTGTTTTTGTTTGAACATAGGTAAAACAGGATAAATACCCCATCCGGGTGTTATTTTACCCGTCAAACATACACTTATGAACGGAAAATAGACAGTGCTAAAGACCGCTAATAGAGAAGGAAATCACAAATAGTGAATCACGGTTACACTTTTTTTACTAAACTTTACTGTTATTTTAGTGAAACACGCCGATCGAAAGCTGACTATTACCTGATGACAAAGTATGTATAACCTGCTAACAATAAGTATATGATACAAATGCATAACAATATACTATCTTAACAAATATTGATTGACTGATTGATTGAATATTTAGCGTCATCTTATGCCATCGAGAGCGAACAGACGATCTGTTAATCGAACCACTGTTTCCTGGATCCTTGAAGGTTAACCAGCACCCGAACACATCCAATCTCCGCAAGTAACTAATTACTTTCCCACTTGAATCATCGGCGAGAGACGAATGATAATGAGACGCAATGTCGTATATCAATTATCACGTAGACTGTGACCGGGCGGGGATTCGAACTCACACTCCCTGGATTGAAAATCAGACGCGCTACAGGCTGAGTTAATCGGACCCGGCATCTTAACAAAAAAAACTGTATGTCTTGCTTTGAAACAATAATTTCTGTTGAGACAACCAAAGTGAATATTTAACTGTTATAGGTCATCGTTCTTGAGTTCTCACAAGTGTAATAAATTTTGTTTTAGAACAGCATTAGTATTATTATTTTATTCGATATCAATTAATTAGTTCGATAACGATCATCACCTTCATATGAAATGCTTGACATTGATTAATGTTAAAAACTTTCACTTCGAAATAGGCAATTTAACAAATGAAAATATGCTATAAAAAAACTAATTTAGATCAGTTAATATACGAATTTGTTAAAACTTTAAAATATTTTTTAATAAACGCTAACTTTAAATTTTCATCGTCGGCGTGTATTCAAATATTTGAATATTTCAATCCGACAGTATTGTTTTAATGTAATACTTCACCAGTTTTGGCAACTGTCATTCGAACGATACGTCTCAGACATGTCTCAGATATGTCTCAGATGTCTTAGAATAAATTCAGAAACTGACCTAACTGCATTAAAGCCGAGCTGCAACCACAGTCGTTCCAATTAAACTGTTTCCCTTGATGGTGTGCATGAGATTAGATTTAACAACCGTGTTAATATTATACATATACTTGATTATGTTTATAGCAAACTATTTGAACAAATCCTTGATTAAATTACATTTTTAAAGTTCTGAAGCTTTTATTTAAAATACTGTAAAACAGATTTTGTTAGTGAAGCTTTATTTCACTATTATTCGTGACTTTCATCCCTCGCGAATTCCAAGTTTGCGTTATTTTTTTTTTATTTGAAAAAATCTGAATATACTATTATTTCATTTATTATTTTAAGCACATTTGGCTAAACATAAATTATAACGGAACAATTTGATAAAGTGTATATGAAATGTAAAATAACTGTTATGGAAGCAGATTTACACAAGCTTCTAAAGCTTTTTTCTGCATCCTTTCCACAAAATTTGTTAAACGTATGACTTAATGCTTTATTGTTAAATGTAGCTTAATGTATTTACTTTTGTGAATAAAATATTGTTTAAACTAATTACGAAATAAATGCAGTATGCCCTATAAGGAAAGTGGTGTTCGAAAGAAGTCACCACAACATCACAACAACAAAACGTAAATAAATACAAATTAGAATGATAATACAAATATACTATGGAATTGGCTGCAGAGGTTATCTACTGGAATGGCGATCGTACTGAAATGGTATAGTTACACTCGTCACAATGACAATGATCATAGTTTGTATGAACATAAAAAATGATAGACACGGTGTTGATGTAGGTCAGTGGATCACAAAATATTACGGACTACGGACTTATCGTAGGAGGATATCAGCTGTAATTATCAGCATCTCAACATTTTATAGTGTTTTTATTAGGCAGTTATACCTGTCATAATATAGTTACAAATAACTAATGTTAACATATTACCCTGGTATATAAACCATTTGTATAATATCAAAAATGGTGTGCACAAAAAGAAACATAATTCAGAGAGAGAGAGAGAGAGAGAGAGAGAGAGAGCGAGAGAGAGCGAGAGTTCAATGTTTTAGATATATTCTGGAGTAACATGTTTAGCACTATATTTTGATTCTATTTGGATTCCTTGCCAAAACATACACACACTCTGCTTTTTTTGCTGTATTGCGTACATATCATACAGAAATTGGTACCTTTGATGTTAAGCACATGTTTTAATTGATAGCATAACTTAAAAAGCGTCTCATTATTGTTGAACGTCTCGCACAATAATTAATTTTGTACTGTTTTACATATAGAGACATGCACTTCTGGAGCACTGAATACATTACCAATCTTTCTCAATGTACCTTGTTCTCATAGATATTCCTCTGTTGGTCCAATTATGCAGAAAAAGATATGTGTTTGACTTGGTTGCTTTTTCAGAATTTCGATGGTTTGATGGACCCCCGCCTTTTTTTTACAATTCTGCCCATTTGTTGTGTATCACTGCGCATCTTTAAACTGTTATAGTATCATCAAACAGTTCGCAATATCACCCAAACTTTGCAGAAATCATGGAAATGTTCCAATGGTCCCATATACACAAAGAAATATGACATTTTATGCATTTTTAACAAATAAATTGCCCAACCGCTTTACACTGCTCTAATTTCTTTGGCGTAAGAATCTTGCTACCGTCATCTAATCGAGGTAATTCTTAAGTGAGACCTTATGACCTTTTTTTATTGTATCATATTCTCGCTATTCTCAGACTGCAGTGAATCCATTGCACTTGCACATATTCTGTCTTAATTCATATGCATGTACGAATGTCATTTATATCTTAGACTTATGAAACGGTTAAGGTTCATTTTAAGTCGTAATTGTAGAGATTTCAAACTAATGGTGTATGTCGACTTTCAAAAGATTGCGTTTTGAATAAGCACTTATATAGATATTTCTATTTCGACATTACAATTAAAGTTATTAAACTCGTGTACCGTTATTCGATTTAAAAAGGGAAAGCGTTTGATAACACCACGTCATTCGCTAAAATAAGACTACGGACTTCTCCAATGAGATTATCAACAGTTTTATAAGCAGGAGCGAGAGAGAAGTGAGAGATATCCTTTACATGTCTAGCTATTTTCTACTTTATTTTAGAATTCGTGATTTTCTATTTCTTAATGCATGTTTACACGATATTTATATTCTATTTAGATTCATTTAGAATACATAAACACAGCCTACTCTTTTCGCTGTATCGAGTATGCATTATACAGAGAATGTAATAGTATGAAATTCAAAAGTATCACATAAATGCTATATGTGGCATTATCGTATAATTCAGTGCATATTACTTTTTTTCAATATAGTTTAGTAAGCTTATTCTTAATAGGTTCGTTCCGTTATAAGTGTACAAAATACAAAGCCGAGCGATCTATGCTTAGAAACGGCCTTAGCAAACATCAACTTTAAAATGTCAATCATGTCAGCTTTTATTGATGTCAAACTGTCAGTCAAATAAGGTTCAACACTAAGCCAGTTAACGTTCATTTAGTAAAGATTTAACAATTAAGAAACGCCGATCGCACCTTGCAGTCGCTCACTTTGGGTTTCTTAATTGTTATTTTTTACTCAATGAACACTAAATATTACTTAATGTATTCAGTATATGTATAAATAAAACCAACAGCGGCAGTAACTGTACCATATAACACGCTCTTACTGATTTTAGATTTTGCGAGGAAATTGTGTTTCAATTAATCTATGTTCATAGTTCTGCCGATCGTGGCAGAGGTTCGCTATTTTAAAATAGAAATAGTACTTATTACACTTGAACACACTTTGCGTTTAACTTCGATGCATGCATTAACGCTAGCTAGATCTTAAACTAACGAAACTGTAAAGAAAATCAAGGTTTATTCAACAGTCTACTTTCAGCCATGATTGAAGTGATCTCAACCTAATGGTGTCGTTTGACATTTTTTAAATATGTTTACTTAACACTATCTCTGTTAAGTACACGATGATCCAAACATTCCTTCTGTTTTCAATTGATCCTTGGGAAGTGAAATCATTAGTTTCTAGTTATAATTTCTTTGATACAAACTTTCAAATATTAACAATCTGTCTGGTAGTATTGTTTTAAATACTCGGAGATGTGGTACTCATTTTGTTTGAATCATTAGTCTGTCTCGTGAATAATCTGCATCAAGAACAATAAAAATAATCATCAATTTCAATCAATTTATTATGACACTGATAAATTCCCAATTGTTTGTATTTGTATTTGTTATATTGTTGTACAAACATTAATATTCAGTAGTGAATTGATATCGGAACCACATGTCTCAGCATAAACTACTACTATCGGCGTTCAATGATGTTGTGCATTCGATTGCATTTGAAAACTTGCGTAAAAACTACATCTACGTTTAGAAGCCTTAAATCAATTTTGCAATATATGTTGTATTCAAGTTGTTACACCCAAAAGACAACAAGCGTGAGTTGCATACATATACTATATAAACTGTTAAGTATGATTTTTATAATATTGCATTATTAAGGGGTAGTTAACTAAGCTTAACCCATCACGACATACGCCTAACCCATCACCACATACGCCAAACCCATCATCACATACGCCTAACATTAAATACAACTGATTTGGTAATCAATAACACATAATAAAACGACGCTTCGGAGGTATAGCATATAATAACACATTCTTCATAATCAAAGACATTGTTAAGCTTAACTGTTTAAACATTTCAAACCATCAATCATATATTTGTATGTCTACCATTTAAACACGTTGCGCTGAAATGAACATGAATAATACTTCTTATATTTCTCTTTAATTTCCTAAGTTCGTCGTTAACATCGATCAGTTCCATTTACTGTTAGAATTAAAATAAAAATGTATCTCTCGATGTGTCATTAATGTAATATAACTTTTATTATTTTCACATTTGTTTTGCTTTTGGATTATAACATATACTACTAATAATAAAAACACTTTATATGTCATAATTAATCAGGTCATAGACTACAAAGCAAGTCATGAAACAATACATCGTTCATTTTGTAAAGTAGGTAAGATTCCAAGGTTTCAGATATTTAATTCCAATCATATCAGTAAACGTCTCAATATATGAATCTCTGTTCAATAACAAACAGAAACACTTATCTCACAAGGTGTGTAAAACAAGACTTAGTACTCAATGACTGCTTCATATCACGCCATCGATTGTTTAATGGTGTTCAATGCCAATACCAGCACATTTAAGGTTATAGAAATGGAAAGTTTCTCACATTCAGTTTTTGGAGCTAGCACAACTCGGCGAGAATGATCTTGAGACGGTGCCATAGACCAAGTGGTCTCGGAGGAACCCATCATGCCGTCGTAACTGACAATTTACCCATGATAAGGACAATGGCTCTAAAGATTGATGTAAGACATATCTCCACCTAGATGGTCAACACTTTATTGGTCAATTATAAGATTCCGTTTTTTATTCTTTCTTTTCACTATCGGAGTTGCTATCTTACGTTACTTGAACAACTATTTCAGTTAGTTTCTTGGGACTGGGAAAGATATAATGATTTTAAGCAATTTTAAACTTCATTCATTACTCAGATATCCATATATTTATATAGAAGGATATATGTTTATGTGTGTATGTGTTAGAAAAGGCATGAAAATGTTAATATATACAAACCAGTGCAAAACATCAACAGGAAATTGTGTTTACTTATTACAATCCTTCGAAAAATCATTCAACTGTGAAATACATATGGCCATATTACTTTGGCTGGGACACCAATTTAGCTTAAGTTTGTCAAAACTGATATATGATGATCAGCAGGGTGGTACTGTTTTATATTTACAGTAAATGCAGTAAAGAAATAAAATTCAGTTGAAATTACATAACACTCAAAGCAATTTGATTCCCCTAGCAACCATATTAATATATATAAACACCATGTCGCCGCTCATGTACATGACATTAACCACACCTTAGTAGTTGAAGTAGCATTTATTTCATTATGTTTGTTTTCGAAGCCTTGCTCAGCCATTGTCTTCGTTATATTGATATACGACATTGCGTCTGATAACTTTCCAGGATCCCAGAACAAAATATTGAGTTTAACAGATCGCATGTAAGCCCTCAGTCGCATGAAATGGCGCTATATTTTCAAACATAACAGATATGTACATATACATGTAATAGTGCTGCTGAACTAAGACACCATAAGTTTGACACAGCGTCCATTTGGGATATAAACCGTCTGTTTGCATTTTTAAGTATGAATCATCCTCTTAACGATTGTATAATGAGATTTATCAGTTCCAAGAATATTTCTTATTATTTTGCATTTGATCCATAAATGTAAATTACTGAACTAAACCTTTGAAGTAATATAATATGATACTATGATATTCAGCAACTTTCCTTAAACCTGGACCTTGAGAAATTCAAATTCAACAACAGAGATTGTCTTTATCTATGTATTAACTTTAATTACATTTTAATATTGATTTTGATTTCTGAAATGTCTTCAAGAACATCTTGAATAATATTTACATCTGTTTATTCCTATCTGATATATTACAGTTTTGTCAAACATTATGTACTTTTATACGAGTTAGTCTTGTGGAGCGACTTGAATGAACATCGTCTCTATTTATGATATGACGATGAGAGACAATACAGTGTGTACCTCATGATCAAGCTTCACCTGGGTAATTTTGCAATTGATCGTAGGAAGAACGACTTTTATGAAATAGCATTTTGTATATATTGTCTTAGTTATCATCTGTGTACACCATTTCGTTTACATTCATTATATGATGAACAAATATAATATAGCGGTAACGTTAAAATGTTCAAAGAAACAATGAATTATATTAAATAAAAACCCATTCCTGATGAATTATACAATGGTATTTATATGCAAGAAGCAGCTTGTATATCGATATGAACATTTTAATGGTACATTTTTATTGACGAAATATATATGTAAAAGAAAGGTAACAGCAATATTTGCTACTTTTAGAAAATATGTAACAGTAATGTTAAAAAAATAAACCGTTGTAATAAACGGTGAAAATTAAATCATTTCCGACACACAGTGTATATGGTCAGCTACCACCATTGCGTTTTCCATAGACTTACATTATAACGTTTGACCTAACTTTCACTATTTCCACCAATCACGGACCAAATATCCTACATCATATTAAAGTTCTATCCTAGACTCAAATTAAAATGTCCCTAAAATGAGGTCAAAAGTATCACTTTTTACCCGCTTTTTGCCCCCCTGAAGTTGGGTACCCCCACTTTTAGCATGAAAAAAACTAAATTTTACCAATTTTACTTTCCATACAATTACCTTAATAAAATGAATTTAGTCAGTCACAGAAACATAATTTTAATTTTTTATTGACACAAACATAATAAACTTATATTTCATGGCGATCATTAGCCAGTTTGACATTTTCATCCAACCAGAAATAACCTTACTATAAAAATGAATACCCTGAACACCTCTATACTTTTTTTAACAAATCAGAGACCTCCTCACAATGGTGGTAGCTGGCCTAAAGGGGCATTTTATTTGTCTTTTTTATTATTCCACTGATGCCAATTCAAAGAATAAATATTTCCCAACAATATGATATTATTTTTATGCTTCTACTACATAATTTGATCAAATTGTGGCATTTTCCATTAAAAAAAGTATACATATTTTCACTAAAATCCTAATGACAAAACTGTACATCAATTCATATTTACTTGGACACTTGACCTTCAATATCTGAACTAATCATTCTTGTTTTTTTTATATTATTTTGGAAACAAGTACATTAACATGTAATGATAGCTTTGCATATTAACTTTTAAGATTCTTTTGCATAAAAGTGTGTTTACATGATAATTTCATACCACACCCACCAAAATTTGATGAAAAAATGCTAATTTGACCATTTGCTCTAATTTCATAATGAATGTGTCAATATTTTTATAAAGATGTGGTCGAATGCATTTGATCGAATAAGATTAACAACCGAATGGTAAATTATACCATTTTGCAAACTTTCGTTGTCGCTTCGGTTAAAGAATTTCATTTGGATTGCATACTTTCTAATAGAAAGAGAGCCTTTCGGAACATCAGTTACCAAGATAGAAAAAATGTGATATTAATTTAGCGGTTCAATATTTCTTTAATACAATGAAATTGTTATACATCGTTTTCTATGTCTTGAATTAAAAAATATGTGAAAATGACAGAAATTATATCAAAAACAGCCAAGCGTGAAAATTCATGATTTTTAGTAGTATCACAGTTATTATCAGTTCTAATGAATTTGGAGCACAAAACACACACTTTCCGTGCACTACAACATTTTTGATCGAAATATTCATCAAATGTTACATTTAAGCCAAAAATATGCCATACAAAATAGGGAAAAAAATGGAAAATATTTCCAAAGTTATACAATTCAAGTCTTTCTTGCATGTAGTATGTTCAGATTGTCATGTAATTTAGCAACATTTGAGTACAATTTATATTACCAGGCACCCATCAATGCAACTATTCAACTGGATTTACTTATTACTGCACAATAAAATGGTTAAATGTAATAAACTGTCATATAATATGACATGACATGCTGATTTTGAGTGGATAAAAATGAAAAAAATGTCAAAAGTGGGCACATTTTGAGCACAAAATTCAAATTCAGTACTTAAGTACATATATTTTGAGCTACAATTTCAAAATCAGTACTTAACCCCACTATTTCATGTGTATTTTTGCTCCACAATGTATTTAAGATCAGTTTTGTGCTTTTCAATGGATCTAGGGTATGCGATTTCAGCAGACAAGGCGCAAGCTATTGCGACAAGTCAAACTTGTCATTTTAACCAAATTCTCCTATTTTAGCCTCATACGGTACCTTAAAATATAATAAAAAGTTATATTTTGTCAAAAGTTACCATTTTCATTACCATTCCATTGTATTCAACTTAAATGCACTTAAAATGTTGAGTAGAACATACTGAGGGCTATTTTAAACCATGCGGCTCTCATTTTTGACAAAAACCTTTAAAAAAAAAAGAGAAAAAATGGCCAAAATTAATTAATCTGCAGAAAATTTTATTGCCATTTCTCTACAAGCATCTCAATTGCACTGTTTACAGAATAAACGTTAATGCGATGAAAATTGAGAAAAGGTTGTCGAGCCAGTTTAAGTCAGCGACCACCATTGCGTTTTCCATATACCTACATTATAACGTTTGACCTAATTTTCACTTTTTCAACCATTCGCGGACTAAAAAGTCCTACATCATATTAAAGTACTATCCTAGACTCAAATTCAAATGTCCCCAAAATGAGGTCAAACGTTTCACTTTTTACCAATTTTTGCTCCCTGAAGTTGGATACCCGCACTTTAAGCATGAAAAAAAATAAATTTCACCTATTTTACTTTCCATCCAGTTTCTTAATAAAATGAATTTAATCAGTCACAGAAAGTTTATTTTTTTATTGACAAAATCATAATAAACTTATATTTTACTGTGCTCATTTGCCAGTTTGACATTTTCATCCAACCATTTCCATCACATACCTTATACAGCAAATAACTTATTCAACACACAATCAGCACATACTTAATACAGCAAACAATCAGCACATAACTCATACAACACACAATCAGCTCATACCTTATACAACACACAATCAGCACATACCTCATACAACACACAATCAGCACATACCTCATATAACACAAAATCAGCACATACCTCATACAACAAACAATCAGCACATACCTTATACAACATACAATCAGCACATAACTTATACAACACACAAACAGCACATAGCTTATACAACACACAATCAGTACATACCTTATACAACACACAATCAGCACATACCTTCTACAATACACAATAAGGCACATACCTTATACAACACACAATCAGCACATACCTTATACAACACACAATCAGCTCATACATTATACAACACACAATCAGCACATAAAACAATCAGTACATAACTTATTCAACACACAATCATCACTTACCTTATACAACACACAATCAGCACATACTTTATGCAACACACAATCAGAACATACCTTATACAACACACAATCAGCATATACCTTATACAACACACAATCAGCACATACCTTATACAACACACAATCAGCACATACCTTTTACAACAAACAATCCGCACATACCTTCTACAACACACAATAAGCACATAACTTATACAACACACAATCAGCACATACCTTATACAACACACAATCAGCATATACCTTATACAACACACAATCAGCACATACCTTATACAACACACAATCAGCATATACCTGATACAACACACAATCAGCACATACCTTATACAACACACAATCATCACTTAAAAGCTGTAACCATTTTTATCACATACCTTATACAACACACAATCAGCACATACCTTATACAACACACAATCAGTACATACATTATACAACACACAATCAGCACGTACCTAATACAACACACAATCAGCACATAACTTATACAACACACAATCAGCACATACCTTATACAACACACAATCCGCATATACCTTATACAACACACACTCAGCATATACCTTATACAACACACAATCAGCACATAGCTGATACAGCACACAATCAACACTTAAAAGTTTTAATCATTTTTATCACATACCTTATACAACATACAACCAACACATACCTAATACAACACACAATCAGCACATAACTTATACAAAAACACACAATCAACACTTAAAAGCTGCAATGGAAGGTTTACAGTACATGCGTATAAAAGTACAAAAGTTATAACTCTTGGAAAGACACCATCGGTCTGAGATCTCTTCAATTATGACTGAAAGTGAAATTTTGAATAAACCCTGATTTTCTTTACTGTTTCGTTAGTCCAAAATTTTCATGGCGTTCATGCATGCTTTCAAATCATAAACAGAGTTATGCAGTGCAATCTTAGAATAGCAATATTATGCCACGACCAATAGAATCGTGAAAATAGATTAAATTGAAACGCATTTCCTCTCGTTATATTTGATACCAGCAAGGGGATGTCATAGGGTACAAGGTACAGCAATATTGTGCTGCTGTGGGTTTCACTAAATACATTAATGATGGTCCGATCTTAATATTAACATGCTAAGTAAACCGTTGTAAAAATAACGTATATAATAAATCATAATTAAACATATTTTTGTGCACAAAAGCAATGAGATGCCTTTGAATGTCATACTACATAAAATAATTGTAGATTTCCACTGAGTATCCAAGTTACCAGTTTCTATTATTTCAAATGTAATTTAGTACTGAAATATGTTTTTTTGCATTCACACATTTCTTTAATAATGTAAAACTATTCGGCTATACGTCTCACGTACCATTTAATTTTGACTTCTGGATCATTGATTGTCAATCCAACCGCATGCACAAAACATCAAGGGAAAACAGTTAATCTGCCGAAACGATTGTAGTAGAGGTTCGCCTTCAATGCAATCCGGTCAATTTCTATTTTATGTCGAGACGTATTGCTCGAATGTCAAATAACAAAGCAGCTGAAGTATAACGTTTATAAATCAAAATAATTGATAAATTGATTGATTGATTGATTGATTGATTGATTGATTGATTGATTGATTGATTGATTGATTGATTGAATATTTAGCGTCATTTTTATGCCATCGAGGGCTAACAGACCATCAGTTAACCTAACCACTTTTTCCTGGGATTAACCAGTACTCGAGCACACCCCATCTCCGCTAGTAACTGATAACTTTCCCACTTGAATCAGTGGTGAGAGACGAATGATAATGAGACACAATGTCGTAAATCAATCATCACGGAGACTGTTACCGGGCGGGGAAAACAAAATAACAAACACAAATAAATAACATTGGGAATTCATCAGTGTCACAATACGTTGATTGAATCTGAAGATTGGACTTTTTTTTCTTTCTCTTGTTGCAGATAGTTCACGAGACAAACTTGTGATTTAAATACAAATAGTAAACATTGATGAAAATAAACATCCTGGTGCAATAGTATTTGCATTCTTTATATTATAATAGAAAGTTATAAACACATCTGGGCATTGATTGCGCACAATTACGTCTATGCAATTCAATATAAGCATTGCATTCTATGTTTTATTAACGGTTAATTCGCGACGATGAAAAAGCTGAACAATATATTTCCTTATTACCCATAGTATAACAACAGCACTGGAAGGGTTCTGAACTTCAGTAATTGCAACAACAGCTCTATTGTTATTGCAATATTATTATATACTAATATATTATATGTTGATTATTTAAAGCCTCTATTTTATATTAAAAAAAGAGCATTTTAAGATGGGGGCGATGAAAATATTTTGGCAAAATTCTATACCGAAAATATTTTCACCCGCCCATTTTTAGTCAAAATACATTTTTTTCCTTTTAAATTTAATGCCTTCTTTATTATAAATAGTTACGCTCTATTTTTAAAAAAAAATATTTGGGGAGATGGAGGTGAAAATATAGGAAGTTGTGCGTGTGTGTGTGTGTGTGTGTGTGTGTGTGTGTGTGTGTGTGTGTGTGTGTGTAGGGGTGGTGGGGGGTGATGAAAGTATTATAACATAATTCAATAATATTTCGACCCGCGGGTGAAATTTTAGACGGATGAAAATATGATATGAAACCAGCGATTAAATTTGAAAAGCATTTTAATATTATCATTCATTAAAATAACTTATTAGACAATGTTTTGAAGCTTTCAACCAATTAATGGGTCCAAATTAATGGCATCCTATATCTAAAATGTATCTTTGTATCGTATTTTTTCCACCTGCGAGTCAAAAAGCGTGATTTGGATAGCTGTAAATTTTAAACTATATATTGTATCGATGTAATTGTAGTATTGCGTGCTCAAGGTACAGTGAAATTAACAAACCCCTTCGTCTCACGTACGCCACACATCAAATATGTTTACTATGATAGTCATCAATGTCATTTAATATAAAGCAGCTGATAGTTCTTCTGTATAAAAGCCATTGTTAAGCGTCCTTGGAATATATAGCAGGTAATAATTATTCAGTTTAAACGGCATTGTTAAGCGTCCATCGAACATATAGCAAGTAATAGTTCTTCTGTATAAACGGCATTGTTAAGCATCCATCGAACATATAGCAGGTAATAATTATTCAGTATAAACGGCATTGTTAAGCATCCATCGAACATAAAGCAAGTAACAGTTCTTCTGTAGAAACGGCATTGTTAAGCGTCCATCGAACATATAGCAGGTAATAATTATTCAGTATAAACGGCATTGTTAAGCATCCATCGAACATATAGCAAGTAACAGTTCTTCTGTAGAAACGGCATTGTTAAGCGTCCATCGAACATATAGCAGGTAATAATTCTTCAGTATAAACGGCATTGTTAAGCGTCCATGGAATATATAGCAAGTAATAACTATTCAGTATAAACGCCATTGTTCAGCGTCAATCGAATATATAGCAGGTAATAATTATTCAGTATAAAAGCCATTGTTAAGCGTCCATGGAATATATAGCAAGTAATAATTATTCAGTATAAAAGCCATTGTTAATCGTCAATCGAACATAAAGCAAGTAATAATTCTTCAGTATAAACGGCATTGTTAAGCGTCCATCGAACATATAGCAAGTAATAGTTCTTCTGTATAAAAGCCATTGTTAAGCGTCCTTGGAATATATAGCAGGTAATAATTATTCAGTTTAAACGGCATTGTTAAGCGTCCATCGAACATATAGCAAGTAATAGTTCTTCTGTATAAACGACATTGTTAAGCGTCCATCGAACATATAGCAGGTAATAATTATTCAGTATAAACGGCATTGTTAAGCATCCATCGAACATAAAGCAAGTAACAGTTCTTCTGTAGAAACGGCATTGTTAAGCGTCCATCGAACATATAGCAGGTAATAATTCTTCAGTATAAACGGCATTGTTAAGCGTCCATCGAACATATAGCAGGTTATAATTCTTCAGTAAAATCGGCATTGTTTAGCGTCCATCGAACATATAGCAAGTAATAGTTCTTCTGTATAAAAGCCATTGTTAAGCGTCCATGGAATATATAGCAAGTAATAATTATTCAGTATAAAAGGCCATTGTTAAGCGTCCATCGAATATATAGCAGGTAATAATTCTTCTGTATGAAAGCCAGTGTTAAGCGTCAGTAATGATTGTGTTTAAGTTTTCCAGATCGTGAAACTTATATTTGAGTGTCAACCATTTGCATACGGTGCACTATCGTACAAACGCATAAGAAATGCTTCTTATTAATTGTTACTCTATTTCTTGATAACACTTATTAACAAATTAATTTTGTTCATTTCAAAATCCAGGGGTCGTGAGATCGAAACCCCGCCGGCAACTGTCTCCGTGATGATTGATATACGATATTGTGTCTAATTTTCATTCGTCTTTTACCGCTGTTCAATTGGGAAAGTTATCAGTTACTTGAGTAGATGGGATGTGCTCGAGTACTGGTTAATCCAAGGAGACAGCGGTTAGGTTAAATCGTCTGTTCACCCTCGATGGCATAAAAAATACGCTAAATGTTCAATCAATCGTTGTTCAATATATTGACTTTGCCATGAACATTTCTTTGACGTTTAATAACCATGTACTATATTACATTTAATAGTTATGCATGTTTGCTTTTACATTAAAATATATAATGAATCATAAATAAACTGTGCCTTTAACAGTTAGCTAAGACAGAGACAAGGGCAAACCACAAAGCAAGTCACGGCATTCCACGTTACATATGACATATGACATCCAGTTGTTGGAAGATAACCTCAGATAGGCCCGAACAATCAACATTACAAGTTATATCTGGCATCCAGTTCTACGAATATATCCTTAAAATAAGAACGAGTAGTACACATTACAAGTTATATCTGGCATCCAGTTCTACGAATATATCCTTAAAAAAGGAACGAGAAGTACACATTACACGTTATATATGGCATCCAGTTGTTGGAAGAAAACCCCATTATGGGCCCTAGCAGTCCACATTACACATTGTATCTGTCATCCAGTTCTACAAATATATCCTCAAAATTGGAACGAGCACTACGTATTACAAGCTGTATATATGACATTCAGTTGTTGGAAGATAACTTCAGAAGATAACCGTGATGAAAGTCAGAAACTTCTCGAGTATCATGTATTTAAATACAGCTAGTTAAGTGTCACGGCCTTCTTAGAATTCAGATTTCTTAGAATTGACATATCTTGTTGTTTTGTTGTTTTTGTTTGTTTACGAGTCTGTTTATTTCACAAAATTGTGCTTTAAAACAGGAATTTAATTGTTGCAATAATTTCTATTAACGCATGTTAGACGAAGAACTGTCATATTTATTAAAAAACACATCATATATATCCTCAAACTTCACCAAATTATAAAATTACATTACAAGGAGGTCGTGCATTCGATTTCGTAGTTACTGACAGAACTTGTTGAGACTCAATCATTTAAATCATTCATATTGTTTTTGGCATTTATGATTTAAAAGCGAATGTTATTCTGACGGTTTAACAGCTCGCAAATACAGTTGATGAAAATTGATAATTGAATCTGTCATATTACAGTGATAATTTACTGTTTTTATATTCTCGTCATTCGGAGAGGAGTAAATTATGTTTTGTAGTAAACAATAAAAACTATATTGGATTAGAGGGGCGGAATTTCAATAAATTGAGTTTTGGCCTCCTGCGCTATTCGATAAGTGGCGGGTTCAATATGCCAATCTCAACATGTTGGCCTCTCGAAATGTAACACTCAAAGCAGGCTCGAAAGTGGTTCATATAAGTTCTGAGCTTAATTCTTAATCGAGCTTAAATAATTATTATTTACGAAATAATGTACTAGCTATGTAAATATGACATTTACAACAACATATCTTAAGTTTGTTTCAACTTATATATAATCGTCATTATGGAAGTTTTGTTTAATGTTTAACAGTTTATACAGCACAGAAATAAAAACGCTGTCCTTATTAAGACACACTCCTGGAATTATTAATATATAAGGCTCGAATTGTTTTACATTTTATAATATAGTATTACATATTATGTTATCGCGGCGCACTCACATGGTATAATCAACATCTTAATATTGGCATAATTTTGAAGTAGCATCCATTCTATTATGTAAACATGTATGTCCTTGAATCCCCTGCTTGGTCACAGTCTCCGTGATATTTGGTATACGACATTGCCGTTCGTGGTGATTTTCGTGGTCATTCGTCTCTATCCGTTTATTCAAGTTAAAAAAATTATCAGCTACTTGTACAGATGGATATGAATGTTATCGGGAACTATTTAACCTTCCGGGAGACCAGAAACCATATTCAAATAAAACAAGCATGTAGATGTTCAAGTACTGTTAAATGGAATTATTCACCATCAATATGATAATGCATACATTTTGAAGATTAAGTGTTGTTTTTTTAATTGCATTTTTAAGTATGAATCAGTCTCCTGCTGATTTTAAAATGTCATTTATTAGTTCCAAGAAACATGTTTATTATATTGCATTATATCTATACTTGTAAATTACTAAACCAAACCTTCAACGTTATACAATAGGATACACATTTTCAGAAAGTTTCTGTCTAATCTGGATGTGAAGAAATTTAACTCATCGAACGGAAATATCACCATCTCCGTATGGTCTTCAGTTACATTCTAATATTGTTTTAGTTTTTACAACAGTTGCATAGAACATCTTGCTTATATCTATTTTATCGATGTATATTTTATTTTCGTCATATATTATGTGGATTCAACCACTTTTAGTTATTGTAGGTCTTAACGACGATGGGAAATGCGATTATGTGTGTATAGCATGTTCAATCTTCATGGTTGTACCTTTGCTATTGATACGGGTGCGGCGATTACAGCTGTGTCAGAGCTGTCATTACTTGTGTTTGTTTGTATTGTCTTATTTTTATACGCTTACTCAACGTCTGTATTTGGGCGTTTGCTATGATTGTTTTGTTTTATTTTGAATAAAACCATATCCTGTTATATAGTATTCACAATTTGTGTGTATATTAAGTATGCCTATTGTTTTTTAAAGAATATACATTCCGAATTGATAATGCTTTTTTTCTTTCTAATATTATTTCTTATAGTACAGATATCTACACGGTATATCGCTCTCAAAATAGTAAGACTAGTGATATTACTTGGGTTAACACCGTCTCTGTCTAGCACTTGACGATGATGGGAACTGAGAATGAATACACTTTTTTTTAACTGCTAGTGTCGAAATCAAAGATAGATAAATTTTAAATTAATTAGATAAATTTCTTTCGGTATCGTGATAATCTATTTCTATATCATTATATTATCGTGTCAATAAATATAACATACAAGGGTCGACTAATATTTTCGCAGATATACCTAAATCACATCTGCCCAGATGACTACATGATTATTATATAACTACAGTTTGACTGATATACAATGATCGGCGCCTTACAAGTGAGCACTGCAATTCAGGCTATTACGTAATAACTAGCCATAGTTTGACTGATTTTCTGTTGCGGTTATAAACCGTAACGACCAATATTTTTATGTTTCAAATTTGTCAACTCTATACTTTGTAGAATTAAAATAATTAAAAAAAAAAGTTCACACTTTCTTTTGCGTTTGAGTATATCTATATTTGATTGTACTTACTCGGTTTTAAGAGACAATGCTGAATTCAATTCACGAAAATATCAATGTGTAAACCTATATATGAACGCATAAACACATGAACATACTTATCTAGATATATTACTGTTTAAATGGTTATTTTAAAGCAATAAGTAAAACAGTCAAACCTGTAGAAGTGGTCACCTCAATTAAGCAGTGACTTGTCTTAAGCAGTGACATTGGCTTTTCCCCATTTCTATTCTTTCAGAGCAAATCAACCTTTATTAAGAAACAACCTGTCTTAAAATGCCATTATTGCTTCTTTCCTTGACTGGCTGCTTAAGACGGGTTTGACTGTAGATATAAATGCTTTCTTAAATTAATTGACCAGTGCATTTCGCTTTCCAAGAAACAAACAAAACAGGAGGAAAAACATTCGAATAATGTAATGTTAAGTATACATATAATTTAGAATGCCTCTTCGCCTGCAATGTGTAATGTGTAATATGTCTCCTTAGTATATAAATAATCACTCATGGTGAAGTCGAAAAACACCTTTAGTTAGAGATTATTTCAATTATAATTGAAATCATAGTGTTGAATAAGCTTTGATGTTCGTTTCAGTTTCGTTAGTCTGAGATTTAAATGACATTCATGCATATATCAAGGTTAAGACAGAGCTGTGTAAGATCAGTTGATATTACATGTACTGCAATCTTAGAATAGCGACATTCTGCCACGATCATCATGATCAGAATCATGAAACTAGATTAATAGAAACGCAATCCCCTCGTAATATTTGAAACCAAGAAGATAGTGTTATAGGGAACAGTTCAATTGCGGGTTTCAATTATGAATACATTAATGCAGGGTCGATCCTTTTAAGAGGAAGCTAATTAAACCGTTGTAGCAAAAAATCAACAACGTTTTATGCATCAACTTAAATTATAAACCAACAAATTTGAGATGCTTTTGAATTCCATAACATTACTTTAAATGGTGTAGTATCCACTCAACTTCAGGGTTACCTGTTTCTCGGTTGCCAGACACATTGAAATGACTCTTCGAGGTTAATACTTTCGTTATACGTTTTTAAGTTATTTTTCTTCCTTTAATAAACTTACCTAAACATTATTTAGTTTTTCATAATATGCTTAGTACATTTACAAACGCAACATTTTCATCAGCATTATATAATAAATATAACAGATTTACTCTATCAAGGTTACCCAACGAAACAAACATTCAATAGTGCAAACAGTGTTGGTACAAGATTGCAGGAAACTTCAGTGGCGTAGACAGTATGAATGAGTTATTTGATAAAATTGATGTTACACATATATTTGGTTTTCTTAAAGAGGTTAAGCTTTTTAATCATTTTTAGTACCAATTATTATATTATTGACCTTGTTTACTTAATTGTCTTTTTTTTTTTATTTATTTATTTATTTGTAAATAATTTTCATTTATTTTTGTTTAAATCTGTATGTTAATTTGTTGTTTTTGTACATGTAGAGTGAACTGACCTTCTTTCCTACCTATAATGTGTTGGTACGCCGTAAAATCCCATTCATTCATTCTAAATGTATTAGGCTCTGCTGACCATGGGTCATGCTTTATTTGTATATACCTTATCTTATAAATATTTTAGACTTTCAGTCAATAACATTGCGTTATTTATCTATTTCCTATAAAGAATTTTGCTCAGATGTTTAATCTTTCTGTCCCATTCTGTTTCACTACTGTGCTGCTTTGTGTACAAGTAATTGCCTACGTTAAGTTGTAATCATTGCAGTGGAATTAAATTACATAATATTGCCATGTGTTTATATCAATTTCAATTTACCTAAATGACAACTTGAACTCTCTACACCTTGAAAAAAGTGAAATTGAATATCAATTACACTGACAAGTGAAATTGAATATCAATTACACTGAAATGATCATGGATCTAGAACAGAGTATTTTAACTGTCATTTTTGTTAATATAAAATAATATATCAGGGTTATAGTATGATATTGTTGACAACATATCATCATTAATAACTTTAAAGTGTCAGCGTATGGTATAATAAATGTATACATTTAAATATTTGGCATAATTATTTTAAATCATTGGAATCAGCTTGTTTGTTTCTATTCCAATCACCAGCTTGTCCCGTGAATCATCAATTTCCAAATCGTCAAGTTCAATCAACGTTTCGTGACAATGATAAATACCCGGTTGTAACGGTTATTTGTTTCTGTTTGCTGTCTTGTTTACAAAAGTACTCATTTTACAAGTTTTGTTAACTGACATTTGAGTGCCATGTATCAACATGAAACAGAAATATATTAACTAAATATTCCTAATCATCTAATATCGAATGCTGATGAGAATGTAGCGATATCTGATATCACAGAATAATAGGAATGCAGTGGCATTTTAAAAGTAATTTCGGAATATGATTATTAGGTTCCACATCTAGGCGTCGTTGCATTTTAGCAGATATAAACACATACTATGTCATTTCTATATCGCCCCGTCTCTCAAAAACACTTAAATGCAAACACAAGCTCCAACTCAAATATTAAACTCAAAATATGTGTCCGAGCGATCCTCATGAAGTGTTATTCGGGTCAACATAAAGTTTAAGCTTGAGCTAAACGAGTTGAGTCTGTCTCAAACAATTAAATCACCAAAATAAAGCGAATTGTGTAAGACTTCGTCAACGTTTTTTTACAAATGGGTATTGCAAGAGCTTGAACGCACGTTGCTTTGACACTATATTATTTGAACAGACTATCCATTTGTATTATTTTGTTAACCGTGTTATTGTATGTCTAAAATATAAGAATACATGATCATCAAATATAAAAGTTATCAATTTGTTTGATAATGATCATATTATGATTATTCTATTCTATTCAAAACCAAATTTGCAAAAGTATTATGTGTGTTTGATGTCATATTTTATCAAAAATAACGATTTTAATAGTCTAGACTAGTAAAACACCCTTGTTGATTTGGCATTTACGTTTTAAAAGGAAATATTATTTTAAAAGCTTATCAACTATCAAATATCCTTTTAAACTGACGTTTGTCATTAACGTTACTCATTGATGGTTTCTAAATTGATATGCACTGTCATTTGTAGATGATAGATAAACACTTTAAACTTTATATTGAGTTAGCTCGATATCTACGGTATCAGATATACAACTAAACTATTGCGTAATTGCTATATGATGAGTATAATATAAACATAATAAATGGGACGTTTATATACAAGGAATAAACTTGTATTGCAGGGACCTTGCGTTTTTTATAAACTGTAGTAAACATAATAAAACTGCTTCTCTGAATCATTTACAGATACTCTAATAGTTGAAATTGTGAAAACTTACAATGCAACTAAATGTAAACAAAATGCTAACAGTGAGTTTGTAACGGATGCAAGTGACCTTTCGAATTACGCGCCGTAGTTAATGAAATAACACCCGCTTCTCTGCCAAGTTTCAGTCATTGTTCACAACCAAGTTAATTAGATTACATTTAATAGAACTTTATCTACCACTGATACACACATTCCTAAACGGGGTCCTCCGTGGCCGAGTGGTCTAAGGCGCCGTCTCAAGATCACTTACCTCACTCACCGCTAGGTAATAGGTTCGTGTCCCGCTCGCTCCAAACATTTTATGTGAGAAAATTTCCAGTTACTTGCGGAAGAACGGTGGTTCTACTCAGTCTGACTCAGTCTGAGGTCGTCCACCGCCAGTAAAGCTGGATATGCCATATATAACCTGAAATGTATTGAATATGGCGTTAACCCCCATTAAAGAAACAAAAAAAATATTCCTACACTATCGTAGATTCAGGTTCGTAAATACTGTAAAGATTAAACATTAGAATACTGAAACGAATTCTGATAATAAAACCAACATACACTTGATTACTTGTAATGCATCTGTTTGGGAAACAAAATGTGTGGAAAATCTATCTTACTTTATACAATGAGGCTCATCAAACACCAAATTATCTCCAGTGTCATTCATTATGTTATTCTATTGTTAACTTAGTGAATTATATTCATTATACCCAGCATGTGGATCACAGATTCCAGTAATAGAACCTGTATCAAGGGTCAAAGGGTCGATCCTCAGCCACGGTTTTATGTGGTGTTCTTGAGCAAGACACTTTATGGTAAATATATCATATATCTGAATGTGATACATAAAAAAGTATTATCTTTTGTTTGTATTCATGTAATATTATTTTTGTAAAACTCAACAAAAACTCGTGTAAAATAGTTTCGCCTATGATTTGCTGTATGTCTTAGTTTAAATGTACGCCCCTGTAATATTGTTTTCAATTTAAATAAATAATTAAAAAAACTTCTTACCTGGCAATCTAGGTCAGCAGCATGACTACGTCCCTTGAATTATTATCTAAATTCAGTTTATTCCGATAAAACTTGACATTTAAAACAATAACAACGTAATTTCAATTAGCTTTATTGCATAGCTTAGTTTTATATTCACATCCCGATTGCATACCATTAATCGGATGATTGTGTTTTGAAATAAACAGCAACATTTGTAAATTAATATTTTCTTTTTCATTTTCAGATGCGTGACGCATGTTAATGTCAATTAACAAAACTATTGTAACGGTGTTCTAAACAAGATAGGAAAGGCTTGCTCATTATCACAATATCTGATTAAATCTGACAATTAGGAAATTATTCTTGCTTCACTTTATTCATGGTGCAGTTCTCATTAAAATTATAATCTGGCACTGCTAATTTAGGATATAACGCCAAGCTACTTAAAGAAATTTAAGAGGATTAATAACAGTGTCGTAAACTGGAATCAGCTGTTATCGCAATTAAATGCGTGCATGGTAAACTGTAAGAATGTGCATGTATGTTTTACTGAACTACCATTGTAACAGTAACAGTTTTAATCGAGTAAACACATTTACAACACTCATTACATTGGAAGTTGTAGTTGGTGATCTAAACTGTGCATTGATGTACAATAAATGATTCTTCAATAACTGGCCTGTAATTGCCTGTATTGTTGGTTATGGTAGAATGAACGGGGTTTGATGCGGTGTATCAAATGTGGTCAGCTCTGTGTTTAAATTTTTTCTGTACATGTATATCTATATTCTTAGTTTATTATTCAATTTAATAAAAATCACTTTTCTGTCGTTGTGTTTTTTTTATTTACCGTCCTGTATCTGTAAACCGTACAGCAGTATGTTATTGTGTGACTATAGTGAAGAAATAATTGGACGTTGGTTAAAAACACTTGCATGTACCTCATCACATATTCATTTTATGAATCTTCTTACACCATTGACTGTCTTATACGTAGCCGACCGTTTATTGATACGTGTCTCATAAAATTTGGTGATTGGTCATTGAACGTTACATAGTCGTATGATTTCTAAAAATAGAACCTAACCAACCGATTGCAGGTGTAGCAGTTTTACGCAGGTTTCCTCTAAAGCATGAGTATCAAAAACAGAAAAGTGAAATAAACTGATTAATGTATAATGTTCGCAGTTACATTTTGGTTTCCCTGGTTTATTCAGTTAATACTACTGTCTGACTGATGGATGTATAATAATCAGTCCATATAATATATAACTAAACCGATTTGTCCTCCGCAATAATGTACTTCGATAGGGTTATGTCATTTGCACTACGTCAACACTCATAAATACCGTGTACATAAGGAATACTGTTTTTTTAACTACCATTGTTGTAAACCAAATACGCTTAATATTTGAAATGATAATATTATGTTTATATTTGAATTGTCCAATAAAGACAGATAAATTTAATAACTGTTGTGCCCTTAAAAACCGAATACGGTATGTTTCACTTAAAAATTGGATGGAATAGTTTCACAATATTGTGTCGGTTTTATATCTGATTGTTTTGGGGTTTTTTTTTTGGTTTTTTACATACGTCACAGGGTCAAGGAATTCGAGAAGATATCATAATAACGTATATATATGTGGCCTTGATTGAGCACATTAAATTATTGTAATACTTATTCGTATAATCAATTATTGCATATTGTAAAGTTGTATATCTGACGACTGAAAAAAAATAGGAATACACTTAGAATATTTAAAGTTCTTAATCATTGAATTGTAAATAAAACCTATAGTACTGTTAAAAACATGCAATTTCTAAGATAAGAAGTTTCAATAAAGAATTTCAAACGATATGCCCGCTTAGTAACAGATGAGCCAAACACTTCTACATTCTGACTAACAGATTTGAAGGAATTTATTCAGATTTATTATCTATTTTATACCATACCAACTTTGTAGATTATCATTATCTTACCTTCATTTAGTTAAGTATGCACATCTGATCGTATTGTGAACCTTTGATAGCTGGCTTATTTATTGCAATGGAACTGTAAACTATAAACAAACAGAAAATATAAAGCTTTCAATATTCAGTTTTAAAACTATATGAATCCGTGATCATAACCAGTCATTAAGTGTGAAAGAGCTTGGGATTAGTTTTATTGCAAAGAATATTTATTTACACCAAAGCAACGTTTAATCAAGTCAAACCATCAAAGTAAAAATCCAAAACTGACGCGGGCAACGTTTTAGTAGATTGATTAAACTTGATTCCTGATGATTGAATTACAAAGGACTTTTGAATAAATGGTTATGCTCCGATATTGCACCGACACATCATGAGTTTTTATTTAACTGACATAATTTATATTTTAGACAACGAAGAACATATACAGTAATTAATGAATAGTAAGTTTACCTAACTTCTAAATTTCCAATGTCTCCATACATTGTTTATTGTTTCCATTCACTTTCAAAATTTCCTTTGTTTATTTTTTTTTTTTGGGGTTTTTTTTTATTAAATAAAATCTCCCTTTTTAAGGACGAATTCACCGACATAATACGTTTATACTGTAGCCGATATAGCGATATGGGCGTGCGTATATATTTCACAAGTTATACATGTGTGTTCTGATCATCAAATGTGATTGAAAGATAAAAAAGTAATTTATTTTATGATTGCTTTACGGGTATGATTCAAATGGAAACGTCAAACTGTTCAATTCAAACATCTCAAAAACCTGAAATTGAATTTGACCTGTGTCATTATAATGACGATAACAGTAATATAAGCTTCCCCAAAATATATAAGAAGAATAAAACGTTTTACTTTGTTGACATAATTGGAGCAACGCTTGTTTAAAATTAGCAAGTTAAATTATTAAATATGGAACTTATGTGAGCATATTTATTAAACAGATCCAATAGAATGATACTGACTTAAATGTCAAATGTAGGATTGATTTAATATGTTGTACACATCTCCTATGGTTGAGTTTAAATATATTTAGTGTATTGCAAATATATTTACACATATTTATGTTAAAAGCAGTTTGCTTCTTTAACAATTATCACAATATTCAGCAATATGCAATAACATATGCTTAAATGGCAAATGTACATGTATTGGATATTGGATCACAAATGTTCCCTAACATGTTATACACTACTTCTATGGTTTAGTTTAAATAGGTGAAAATATTTAGTGTATTGCAAACATGTTTACACATGTATTACAAGCAGTTTTCCTTAGATATGATCACAGTGTTCAACAAAATGCAATAACGTAGGCTCCGACTGGCAAGCACGATTCTGCATCAGTACAGGTCATTAAGTATGGCAACTGCTGCATTGAACGAGTTAAAAGTTAAATTAGGGAAACGCTTAAATAAACATGGTGATATTGATTGAATTACATGCAAACAAAACAATAATCAATCCAATAATTGTGTGCGTCTCTGGCATGCATGGTGACTACTTTTATTGTGTTGTTGATGTTCGCGAAAGGTTCTTTGTTCATGAATGTAGCACAGATATAACTGCAAGGGCAACGGATATTGCAAGAATAAAAGACCTCTCTGTGACAAATAGTCATAATGCACTGGTTGTCATTTTCATTTGATTTCTACAAAAGATACATTTGGATATGATGCTAATTTAAAAAACATCATTCAATTTTACCACATAAATATAAACCAGACTTGGCATGTAGACATGGAATAAAATAAATGATTTATAAAACGAACAATACATTCTTCTACTTGCTTTTGAGCTGGTGGTCTTTTCTTAAAGAAGTGTAATATCCAACAAAAAGCCCGGAATATGTAGTTTTGTATTTTGTGCGCTCTATTTATTAGTTAATTTAGGATTTATTTTAACATAAATCTTCATAGTTTATGGATGTATATGTCAGGCTTCTTTTCAGTAACCATGCGTGCAAAATAAAACAAAAGATATATACTTGTACAAATTAAAAATAATGGAAGAACATTAGCAAAATGCATTATTACTTTAGGTACTCCTCTCTCAATGTCAGAACTATGTATTGCTTCATGAAACCGACGTTATATTTCTCACCAATTCCAATCCCTCAATAGGTACTCCTCTCTCTCAGTGTCAGAACTATGTATTGCTTCATGAAACCGACGTTATATTTCTCACCAATCCAATCCCTCAATAGGTACTCCTCTCTCAATGTCAGAACTAAGTATTGCTTCATGAAACCGACGCTATATTTCTCACCAATCCAATCCTTCAATAGGTACTCCTCTCTCTCAATGTCAGAACTATGTATTCCTCTATCCGTACGTATCAAATTTATGACGTCATTAGTTGTCATACACTACACATTGTCACGTTTAAATGTATTAATGTGGAATTCATAGGCGGAGAAGTGACATATTCGGACTCAGGGGAACATATTTATCTGGTCAATGTGCACGTGTTCTTTTCCATCTTTAGTAGTCTGAGTGGGTGTTATTGACAGTGGCATCTGCAATAGTTCCTTTGATATTGTATGTCTCATTTGAATCCAATCCAACACACAGTGTGCCTAGATGTGTATCTATATTTCACATTTGACTACATTAAAAAGTCAAGTATAGCAAGCTTATTTAAGTAATACTTTCGGGCAAATAAAGCACACATGTACATTTATTGTTTTGCTTGTGCCTTATTTATATATTAAGAGGAACAACTAATCCGTTTAACCCATTCTCAATCATCTTCATGGTGTTTGATTTAACTTTTGTTCAAAACAATGTTGATGTCACCTATTCTGTGTGTATTTGTTGTTTTTTAATATTATTCATCTATCTATTATGTTTGATATATACTAATGGGGTGTCTGTAAACTTTGGATTCTAAGATTCCACTTGCAGACTTTCTTATCATTACCCCCCAAAAAAAGAAGTTATACAATTCAACAAGATTATAAAAACCGGGAAGGGATGATTAACTTGAACATATTTAGGAAAAGAACATTTAGCAACATTACTTCATGGACACTTATGCAAGGTTTAGAACTTTATTTCAAATCAAAAAATGCGAAAAATGCAAACATATTTTTTTTTTAAAAAATTAACTTCAACAGAATTGAACAGTTAGTTATTAACTAAAGGTGTTAATCTTGGTTAAATGATGCTGACTATTAACGTATTATGCACTTATATAAAGCAAACCAAATAAATGGAGAAAAAAACATTAAACTAGAACCCATTGCAAACAACAACAATACAATTTAAAAGAAATCACCAATATTAAAAGTGGAAACGAAGTTTCATATAATAAACAATTAAATTACGAAAACAATAATCATGAAAACAAAGTTTTATATAATAAACAGTGAACTTACAGAAATATAATCTTGGAAACTAAGTTTATGTAATAACCAGTTAAATTACAAAAACAATAATCTTGAAAACTATCAAATCACATATTGGAATGGGGAGAAGAAATAGAAAACAAAAATTGAAAATTAATGCATACAAGTCCAATTCACTGTAATCTAAATACAAAACATTTTACAATATAAAATTAATATTTAACGAGAATATTACCAAATAAAGAGCTTCTACACAAATGTTATTCATGTATTAATGTTAAAAGCAGGTTTCATGTTTGTAACATGCAATGTGGATACGAGTAAACATTGGTTTTGGGAATATCGATGTACGAGAAGACAATCGATTATTGACGAATTTAAACAATTGTCTCATTAGAAAAAAGGATTTTTCAATTGTGCAACTATATATTTTGAATATGTTAGTTAAGAGTAATTCAGATATAGTTGATTGTATACTATTAAACGCAAAATATTTCATTCATAAATTAAAAAAGGCAAAATCAGTTCTTAGCTTAACATCTTTCATGCTATAAATATGTGTCAAAAATATATAGAGATTAATGGCTTTTAAATAATATAAGAAGACAATATGAATTAAAAGTAAAACAATTCAATTATGAATAAATACTTGACGTTTAATGTATCAAGGCAGCTATTTTTACCAAATTCTCTTGTCTTAATCCAGTTCAATTTCTTGTCAATTCGATTCTTTAATTATATAGCTGCTTTTAATGTGAATATGTTTTGAAAATTTAAATTGATTTTATAACCACTTTCTATTAGAAATAAATAGTGAAAGACAATAATAAAAACAGTTTAGTGTTTTGGGATAAGTATGTGTTGGATGTGTTTGAAATTAGAATGATAAAATTAAACTAAATTAATTATACATCTCTACGCTTGCAAACATTGGTTACATACAGTTTCCTAAATTGTATTTGAACTCTGAGGAACTCGTATAACACAGCTGACATCCAAAATGGCATACACCTGTCATTTTCATAAACTAATGTAATTCCAACAATACAAAAGCAATTGGAGAGTAGTACATTCTAACATTTTTCCCATAGAAATGAACTGGATAATCAAGTAGACTTCGGTATCACGAAAATACTTAAGTCCGTTATTTTGTTTCAACTCAAAAGGTAAGCTCAATTCACAATATTTGAGTTTTAGTGAAATAACGGACTTAAATATTTTCGTGAAACCGAGGCCAGAACACGTGATTACACGTCGGAGACAGTCGGAGACAGTCGTGCCCACATCTCGCACGTAACGTCTCCCGTTGGAGGATATTTGAAAATTAAAAATGGCCGTTGTATTTGAAGTTAAAAGTATATTTGAATTAACTCTTAAGGTTATTCGTATTTTCAAATGATACAAATTTAAAAGTATATGTTTTTATGTTGATGTGATGGGAAGGATATTTTATTTTACAAAAACAAATATGCATACAGGTGAGAAGCAACGGTCTTCTAATATATTTGATAAATCACTCTTTATTTATAAATTTATTGATATGTTACTTTAGAATGTATTAAATCGCAGTATTTGATGAGTAACTTGCACAGTATGCTGTAAATTAATAAATAATTTACCTGTTTAGTTCAAAACAAGTTTATATTCATAGTTTGAAACTGGAAATTACTTTCCCCCGATGAAAATGGTACATTAGCATATATTATATTTTTGTGATAATTTATAAAAATGCATCACTCGTATAACCTAGCATACCACACAAGTGCTATTTGGCGAAGAACCTCTACTGCTTGATTTAATCTTAGCGTATATATGAATCACTGTACCGCTTTAAGAGTGTAATTCAGCAATTACTTCTGTCAAGCATTCACATTACCTCTTATCACTTCTGTGGCTAATTTTCTTGGAAGAATGGCTCATTTTTGTAATAACAGCTCTCAAGGCTGTGACTGACAAATTGCCTTTCAATGATTGTCTTCCAGGACGTTATTTAGACGTATAAGTATACATTTCTAATTAAATCTCTTAAACATGAGAAAGATGGTCTGGAGATATCTTAGATAATCTGGTGACATATTTTGAAATTGAAACAATAACCGTGTGATTGTGACGTGACAATTCAATGAGTATATATTGTCAAGTATATAAAGATTAGCGCCAGTGTACACACTGTGTTATAGTCAGTCAATTATTAATTATTGTATTTTATTAGTTTGACAATGTTAAATTTAAACCCAATATAATACTGTTGTGAGAAATTCTATAGGTACATGCGTTTAGTCATTAATATGGGAGGTCCTAATTAGTTTGAAATTTTGATGAATTAATCTGTCAAATATAGTGTACAACAGGGCTAAAATAGAGATAGTTAACATGTTTTATGGGCATTTAGAGGACTAGAGTTGACAAATGTGCAGGAAATACATGATAAATAATGACTGGTATATGAATTGAGTATGACTTTTATGACAATTAGTGGGAGTAGTTTGGATTTAGTTTGAAGTAGCCTGAGAATAAAAGTTTTACTTTGGGATGCGAGATGTTAAGACGGGTTTAAGTTTAGGAGGAAGACTTTGGAAAGTTGGGAAGTTAAGACATGTTTTTCAGAATGGTTTGGTTTCGGGTAGAAATGCGGGTTAAGGCGCAGTTGGGTTTTAAATAGGATACTAAAATGGGGAACGTGTTTAAACTATGTGTTAATAGAATTTATTAAAGTTTAAATGACAGTTGTAATAATGCAATAAATAAGTATATATAGAAAGTCCTGCTTTCTGTGTTAGTTATGTGTGATGTTAAAACAACACTATTTTTAACGGAAATGTAGTTAAGTCACAGTTTGATAAACGTATTAAAATGCTGGAACTTGTGAGAGACTCTTTCTTTCGTTATAAGATAATTGCATCGAGAGATACAAAATATTCTGATATAGACTTCTATTTGGTGTTAAAAGTTATTTTATTCTAGTCCTGTAGAACAAAAAAAAATTGCTCAAGGGTTTGATTAGATGCGCGAGGATATTGTTGATAAAATATAGCATTTTGAATAGATTATACAAGATTTTTAAAAATCTTATAGTTAGTTAAAAATATGTTTTCAATATAGCATGGCTATATATACTCATAGACCCCGTATCGCCAAAAAGGATATATATTTAACATGCTAAAATTATGTATTTAAAAGTCTAGAGATTTCCTAACTTGGGTTCAACTTCAATAAACTTCGCGATTATAAACGCAACATATTTTTCATAACATATTACAAGAGTCACGTGATTTCATTTTGATTTGAATTTGATCCACCGAAAAGGTTAACACGTTGTAAAATTTGTTTCATCTTAGAAAGAGTCTGAATGAGATGTGAAGGTTGTCAAGCAGTATCTAAGTGATGTCTATTTTTAGAATGGGGATTTCGTTTGAAGTTAACAACTCCGATGGTTACAAACAGTAAAATGGCAACAATAAACACGACTAACTAACGTCAGTACTCAGAGATCAGACAGAAAGTAGAGTTTGCGAAACCTTCTGTATAAATATTTACGCTGCTGTGGTGACGTTATTGGTAACTTAACAGAGCATATTTAATAGATAATAAGATGTTATATTTGGGCTAAAACTGTACAGCGATAATGTTGTTTTAAAACAAAAAATGGAAGTGAATTCCTAAATCTAAAAAACAAGTCAAAAGTATTGAGCAATGCATTATAATGTATACAGATGCTCTTAGATTCTCAGTCAAATGTATAACGCATAAAGCTTTAACTTGTTTTGCATTTTCCTTAGAATGTTTTCGTGCATGTGAAAACTTTAGAAATAGTGATTATGCATGTCTAGCATGGATTTGTTTTCGATAGCTCATGTGCTGGTCTAACAAATGTAGCGTAAAACTAGATTTAAGGTAAATCATTTTCTTTACAGCACACATGTATTATTTTAGACCAAATATAGCCAGTTGTAAAGTACAGTCACTGCTATAGGCAATTGTATGTTTCAACTTGGCATATCAAATAGTCAGATAAACACCGTCATAATATTTCTACACAACTGATAACAATCAGATATTTAGATCATTTTATACATTATCTAAAACTATTGAGCAAACCCGGATGTGTTCACGATGATGACATGCATAATTAAAACATACAGAAAGGATACACAGAGTAAATATCAGAGCTACATTATCAAATTAATGTAAGCTATATTTACAGTTTTAAAACATGTATGAGTCCTCCTAGGCCGTGTCTTCCTAGTCGATGCCATCTAACGATCACTTACCTCTCCAACGCCAATGTCGTTTGTTCAAGCTTATCTCACAAGAAAATGAAGATTGGATGTTACACCCGAAAAGACAATTGTTCTACTCAGATTGAATCGAAAGTCTTTCTCAACCAAGAAAACTAGATAAACTATATATTGTCTCACACCAGTTTAGAATTGCATAAACCCTATTCACAAAAAGCAAGCAAATGTTTATATCTAATCAAACCCATTACAAATAAAATGAATTTAATGTGTCAACTTTTACTCTTTACTCTGTAGTAAAAATAAATCGACCCAGTCCCAACAGGTCGATTCGGATAACCTCGGATCCTTCTTCATATTGCACAGAAACAACAGGGGATTATCTTATATTGATTTACGGAGATATTTCGCAAAATCATGGACATGTATTTCAAAGTTCACTGTCCTTCAGCGGAAATATCTATTTATTATGTTTCGTATAAATTGTGTCAGTTGTGACGTTCGTTCTTGATTATTTCTTGTCTATGTTGTAACTAAATGAACCAGAACAAAGTTTAATATTTCTAAGGTTTCATGCCAGACAGTCGTATACTGTAAATGCATGTCAAATGTTATTGCTAACGTAGGTTATAAACAAAAATAGTTATTGTACCAGTGATATGATAGATGTGCATGAATTCAGAAGAGAATATAAAAAAGAAGATGAGCAACGGAAATAAAACATTTTCCCTGCAAATGTTTTATGCTTAGCCAAATAAACAGTAATTGCTTCTCGACTCGTTATTAAGAATTAAATATATTTAACAAAAGTGTTTAAAATATCATTCAATAAATCAATTTAAATATGCGAGAAATATGTGTTTGCCATTTTGAAGACGTCTTTCTCATTCGTAATATTGTGAAATGGACAATTGTTTTGCTTTAATATTTGGATATTAGTCATTTCACAGTTTGGTATTAAAATACGTTGCTTTACGATTTCATAATCATAATTGAGTCGTTTAAACTAAAAATGTATACACTAGTTAGTGAATATTAATTATTCGTTAAATAAAAAAACAAAATTAGCAAGTGTAAAAGTAATGCGGTAATGGTGTAATTGTACTGTTTTAAATATTTTAACGTACTTTAGCACATTAGCATGTTTCAAATACACAGATTTACTAGCTTTAAAGTTATACCGGTCAAGGCTGAGTAGTTTTCGGTTGGAAAATATTGTCATCTGACAATCTTACGCATTCTCATTGGTCAATATATATTGTAAATCAGTCTTGGAAAGAAATTTGTTGTGTTAAGTTGTGTTTTGAGCTGTCAGTTTATATCTTTCCTTCAATAATTTATTTAATTTGCAAGCTGCAAGTTTCACAGTAGTTATAAATAAACTGTCTTGTATGTAGTTATTAGATATTTGGACAATGTATAGTTTATTGTGCCATTTTTTTACCGCTTGGAGGTAGTGGTCCTTGATATTTGGAATATGGAGGATTAAAAGTAGGAACTGTTATTTGTTTCATTTATATTTTTAAATGTCTATAAGTATTTATTTACTGTATTATTAGTAATCAAATGGGTTGATAATTGACAAAGGATCAATTATAATCAAGAACTGATATGGAGAATTGGTTAATTGTTACGATGTTTATTATAAATGTCCAAATGTGCATGTCTGCATTACTATAGATGCGTCCGCATGTCGGCTGGGAACATTATATATCTTTTAATCCTTTTAAGAAATAGGAAGTTGAACAGCGAATATAAATACTATTATCATTATTGTTATAAGGTAAATATGCTAGATGTTTGAAACACCTGTCTGTATGAAAAGTATATTGTTGTATGTTTTAAATGTTAAAGGTACTTCTTCATATATATGTACATACATTATAAAAACTGGAAATATGTAGTGCTGGAGAAATAGAGATGATGGTGGTAGAAGAAATTAGACTCTTTGTACCATATACATATATGTATCCGTATGAATAAATATTCGTTTTGTATAATGCTAGAAAATTGTATATTTTACATAAATTATGTAAATGTATCAGTTCAATGATATAATATAATACATTATTAGTATTAGGTCTTCTGTATCTTAATTATGATTAAATTAGTTTAATAATGTCATTGATATGTAAAATAATGATTGATATAAAGCATAAAAGTAAGTAAAATGTGATATTATAAATATGATTTAGTTTTGAAAGCTGTATTTTTATATTTCAGAGATGTTTGTTTCTGTTGTTTCTGGGCAGTGGAATAAATTATGTACATAGAGAGCAGTGTTGTATTTAATAACAACCCTTGTTATGATGTGTGGGTTAACAGCTAGCTGAGATTACCCTATAATAGTATTATATAAAAATATAGAGAGTAAATAGCTATGAAAATAATTCATTTCGAAACAATCCTAAATTGACAATCGTTTTTCCATACAAAAATAAGACAGGAATCCTCTGGCTAGCATGGTACATGTCAATAGTTACTTTTACGTTAGGCAAGATGGTAAAACAGAGGAAAACGTGTTGTCCGCTCACGTAAAAGGTCGCGTGTTCGATCTCGCACTTTTTCCGATGTCATATCTAAAATAAAACTCAGTAATGGTTATATCCAGAGTCGTGAGGCATATGATGCAGGACGGTGTGTGAAGACAAGCTTCTAGTCTGCTACAGCGTATGTTTATTCATCCATTTGTCAGTAAATATTATCGATTATTGTGTCAGGCAGTGTAAAACATTATCCAAAATGGGAACGTATAATTTGTATGAAGAAAACAAGTTCAATTTTGTTTTGAAGCTACGAACATACTGCATCTGTAATAGGAAACTGACGCCGGTAAGAAACACGTGTAAAAATATATGGCATTACAATACAAAGTCGAGCTAAACTCATTAGACGAAACTGCAACCGTTGTCTATCTACAAGAAATCAAGATCTACTGAGTTGTCTATCAAATTAAAAAAAATGTTGTATTTTATTATTATTCATAGTACCCTTAATGAACTAACGGACCTGACATCCTTATCCCTTTTATTGAGAAAAATGGTATGTTTATTACATAGGCACATGCCATCATAGGAAATTCAATAGAGATATATGTACTAAACTGAATAATGTGAGTGTAAACTAGATGTTTAATTTGGTTATACGGTGAGTCTGGAACATTACAAAACATCCACCGTAAATGGATTATTTTTAAAAGATACAAACATTTATATAGGATAGGCACACAACATCTACATATATGGCATATGGATGTGTCTTTGCAATGCGTCAAATTTTTTACATTAATGGTATTGTTTTGGCTCTCCTGGATGTGTCTTTGCAATGAGTCAAATGTTTAACTTTAATGACATTGTTGTGGCTCTCGTAGATGTGTCTTAGCAATGCGTCAAATATTTAACTTTAATGACATTGTTTTGGCTCTCCTGGATGTGTCTTTGCAATGCATCAAATGTTTTACATTAATGACATTGTTGTGGCTCTCCTGGATGTGTCTTTGCAATGCATCAAATGTTTTACATTAATGACATTGTTGTGGCTCTCATGGATGTATCTTTGCAATGCGCCATATGTTTTGTATTAATGACATTGTTTTGGCTCTCTTGGATGTGTTTTAGCAATGTTGCGAACGTTTAACATTAATAATATTGTTTTGACACTCTTGTATGTGTCTTTGCAATGCGCCGAATGTTTTACATTAATGATATTGTTTTGACACTCCTGTATGTGTCTTTGCAATGCGCCGAATGTTTTACATAAATGATATTGTTTTGACACTCCTGTATTGTCTTTGCAATGCGCCGAATGTTTGACATAAATGATATTGTTTTGACACTCCTGTATGTGTCTTTGCAATGCGCCGAATGTTTTTACATTAATGATATTGTTTTGACTCTCCTGGATAACTGGGTAACTATTGCTACTAGTAGAATGAATTTTGTTAGAATCAAAACACAGCCTGTTATTATATTCCTCTCTTTGTTCTCATCGTCGAAGCTGCGTCTAAAAATAATTATATAGAACATTCATTTTAATGCACTGTTCAAGACTAAATAGGCGTTCCCTTGAGAATTTTCCAGATATACTACAACAACCCATAATTCCACTATATGTTACGCGTACTATTTTGACTATGAGGTAAGATTTTTACATTGACACCGATTGCCCATGCTTGGTTTAAACATATATTACTTCTATTATAGGGTTGGGCCACAGTTCTTGCAACATTCGATTCGGTCCTTTCCCTACAGTTAAAAAACTAACACACAAACTATGGTAGATTTAAGCAATTATTTGAAGAGGAAACTACATAATTGAAAGAGAAAAAGGGCTAAGATAAAAGACTGATAAAAGTTAAAATACTATAATTGTTTATTTAGTATACTTAATTAATTAGATGTAAATGCTTAAAATGTATACATGATTCATACGTGTTTTAATATAAACCTATAGTATTATATGTGGGTCTAAGGATAGTTTGCTATGTTATATTATTAAAACTTTGGAACATATAAGGCATAATACTGGATGCATCGAAAACATGTGAATTTAAGTTAGTCCTTATTATGTGTGTCATTTATCAGACTAGTTAACGTAATAAACTCGTCATTATTTACTCTAACGTGTACATGTTTGTTTTCTATGCGACATCATTAAACATAAAAAAAATCAGTCTTAACAATACATATCAGATATTGATACAAACATTGAGAACCCGGTGATGTGTGACGTTGCTAATTCAGTTGCAGATTTATTTAATTCGTACAATTGGCATAATACCGCTTTATGGTGTGCTAGCAGTTGATAAAATATTATTCCGGAATACGAGGTATAATTTATCAGAAAGAAATGACAAAATGACGTATTCACTTGTTTAAATAAATGTGCATTGAACTATTGCACCTGATATAGATAACGTATCGCCCCAAAAATTAAATTGCTGTTTTAGTAAAAAATAAAAATCGATTACAAATAAAACTTTCCTGTAGCTGTTTTTTTAATATACAGTGTCAGAGTAATGTGGAAATGACAGACACTGGACAGCGATAGAATAAAGTTTAGAGGCATACTAAAACAAGAGTTGTCAAAAGACAACGAAGCTTGCCTCTGGATATCTAAGTCAAAAAAGGGTCATAACTGTGCCAAAATGTAATCTAGAGTTATGGTTCTTGTCTGTGCGTGTTCCATTGATGATGGTGAACACACATACGAAGTTTCATTGACATCCAATGAGTGGTTGCATAGATATATTAAACTTAAACGCAAACGTTTAACCTGGGTGTCTTCAGACGACGACGCCGACGACGCTTGGGTCATGGCAATAGCTCTCCTTGGACTTCGTCCCGGCGAGCTAAAAATACAAAGAACAAATACCATGCTATTTTAATGTGTGCTTGCAACGTACTTTACCCGACTGTTACCATATTCACTGGCTGAAAAGATACAAGTAAACTACCATAACCTTCGACTGGCTTCATAACTGAACATGCAACTAAAATTTCTTTAATACTTATAGCACAACACTAATTACCCCAGTTGGGTGTCTACAGTTGAAGAATAGCGATTGCATTTCTAATTTAATATATGAATTAGAAAGATAGATCATTCAAATAAATTTTAAAGGGAATATATCATATTTTTTTTTTAAATTTTTCAAATTGGCTTAAATATTTCCCCCCAATATATTATATATGATATCAATTTAAGCATGCTAAAATAATATATTAAAAAGGAATTTCCAAAATTGGGCAATGCGCCTAGATTAGACTTGAATATATTACTTGCTTATAATTGCAAAATATGTGTCACGTATTAAATTAGTTCACATGGTTTTATTTTTATTTCAGTTTGGTCCATTACGCATGTAGTTAAAATGTTTGATTTAAGAAAGGGACCGTATGACGATGTAGTGATCGTCAAGCAGTATTCAAGAAGTGTCTATTTTTAGAATGTGTATTTCGTTTAAAGTTTACCACTTACAACTTAAATATCAATTCTGTCAAGTTTTGGTTTATTTGACATACCAAATCATTCGTATTTTATGCATTAATGATAATGGGATGTTTTTATCCATTTTAAAAATAATTTAAATTGTGTAGCATTTTTCATGATATACTCCCTTTAAACAGTATTGATGTTTTCAAATGATACAAAATCAAAAATACTTGTTGATGGTTTTAAGAGGACGTGTCAATGCAAAGAATTGGCTGTAAGTAACCATAGTAGCTGCTGAAAACAACGTATCAACGGGGAGTATCAACTTCTAACAATGATATTTATAAAATTGCATTCAGAATTTCATTCTGTCACTCTAAGACGCATTAAACAGTAGAACTCAATGAATAGCTGATGGAGACTGCTATAAACCAAACATTTATTAGAGAATCACAATATATGGATAATTGTAGTTTAAAACTAGAAATGCAATACACAAATCACTATCACAACAAATGATGCTTAACTCAAATTTCATTTTTGGCATAATTTACAATACATATCTTGCTAAAATCTAATATCTACAATACCCCATTACATCTATGTGGCTATGGGCACCTACTTCTGCTCTGCTTGATCTAATCTTCACTATACATGAATCACAGACACCGCTTCATATGTGTAGTTCAGCAATTACTTCTGTTAAATATTCACATTACCTCTTATCACTTCCGTGGCTAATTTTCTTGGAAGAATGGCAGTTTTATAATAACAGCCATCCAGGCTGTGACTGACAAATTGACTTTCAAGTGATTGTCTTCGGGAACGTAATTTAGACGTTTAAGTATACCTTTCTAATCATGTCTCTCAAACATGAACACGATTTATTTGAGATATAAAAAGAATAGCTAACCTTTTTGGTGTCATACTTTATCATTTCATGTACGTTGAAGAACAGAATCTTAGTCACGTTTGTTCTTGGAGTCTTGGTGGTGTTGTTTAGGAAATAGTGCCATGTTAGATCTGATATCTGAAACTTGAATTTCGCTAATCCGTTATGTGTTTCTTCAGTATATGATTAACGTGTATTTATTGTTGGATGAAGTACCTAGATGTATGTATGTATGCATCTAAATTAAACACCCTTTCTTCCATTCAATATCAAAATCTGTAATTGTGTACTTAGCATTAAAAAATTGTTTACAAGTCTTAGAAATGAACAGTATTTTCGTATAACAACAATGATACATTGCCAGAAAATATAAAGTATAACATTTTGCTATTACAAGTACTTTACTAAGCATAATTTAAACCACAAAGTGAAGGAAAGACCAAGATTACTAGTACTCGTTTAATCGTATTGATATACATTAATAGATACTTTCTCAAGGTAACAGTTACATGGGAACCTTTTAAAAGGAAAATGCTATAACTGTCTTAAAAAATAAGATTATTTTTAAAATGGATAAAAAGCTGATCATTATTATAAATGAATAAAATCCGAATGGTTACGTATATCAAATCCACCGAAGCGTTACAAAGTGGTTGTTTCAGTCGGAGTGGTAAACTTGAAGCGATATCACCACTCTCAAAGTAGACCGCACTTAAATACTGCTTTACGACCTTCATAGTCGTGTTTCGAACTCGTTCAGAGACGAAACAAATTTTACAACGTGTAAACATGTATGACGGATCAAATTGAAATCAAAATGGAATCCCGTGACACATTTAGTACGTCACAAAATATGTAAGCGGGAAATCTATTTTAGACTTACCTGTACGCGTAGCCCAATTTAGGAACCCATTTTCATCATAGTATTATGGCATGTTTAACTAGATATCATTTCAGCAATAGGTCAATGAGCATATATACGCATGATATATTGAAAAAATAATGTTTTGGTCAATTTAAAAGTTTTGAAAAATCTCGATATGTTCCCTTTAAGAACAGCAACTATATCATCATGATAAACTTATTGATATAATGCTCTTTGGTACTCGTTTAGGCAGGGCCTAGTTGCAAGCAGTGAAAATACGAAATAACTCCGATCAACTGATTTCAGTAGTCAGAGATCCGACAGACAGTAGAGTTCGCCATACCGTCAGCATAAATGTTCACTTTTCTGTGTAGTGGTAATGTGAACTGTGACATTCATATGGAATAGAGAACAAGATGATCAGTGATGACGTGGTTTTAAAACAAAAAATGATATTGAATTCCTTTATATTAACCAACATTCAGAATGCATTATAATGCATAAAGATGCTTTTAGATTCTCATCTGCATGTTTCAGATTTCTATTTTACAACAAACATGGCATAATGAATGAAACTTGATTTGTTTAGCATTTTCCTTAGAATGTTTTTTATGCAAGTGAACACTTTAGAAACATTGATTATGCATGTCTTTCATGGACTGGTTATCAGTAGCTCATGTTCTGATTTCAACAGACAAATATAGCAGGCTGTAGAGTACAGTCACTGCTATAGGCAGTAAGATTCAACCCGGTATTCAAATTAGCTTGATCAACACCGTAAATACATTTTTGAGGAACAAAAAACAACCAGATAATTAGATATATTTTATGCCGGATATTTAAAGTCGTCATATACATTACGTTAAACTACTGAACAGATCCGAATGAGTGACGATGATGACATTCGAACCTTGTATACTGAAAGGCTATAAAATGCCGGCTGCATTATCAAATTTTTGCAAGCGATATTTACTGATTTACTAATGTAAAGTATTTCATTAATGACTTTTGTCTGTAGGGTGATTGATTTTGATAAAGCTAAAGTTAGCACTGATTATATCCGTTACATGTTTAAAACTGTTTGGCTCTCCTCTATGTCATCTAACTACTCACCTCTCATCGCTGAGGTTGTATGTTCGAGCTCATCTGACACACAAAACCGTATGTGAAGAAAAATGCATGTTACATATAGAATGACGGATGGTTCTCCACAAATACAACTGGAGATGACATAAATTAACTTATACGCATTGAATTTTTTTCAACACCCTATTCAGGAAAAGTAAATAATTTATGATGTTTTATATTTGATTAAATAATTATTTATTATATGAATTTCGGCATGGCACCTTATACTCTGCAGTTCAAAGTGAATGTAAATCGCTTGCCACGATGACAATTTGGATAACCTCGGATCATACATCATCTTGCGCAGAAACAGCAGCGAATTCTCTTCTGTTGATTTATGAAGATATGTCGAAAACCATTGACATGAATTCCAAAGTTCACCATCTTTCAGTGTGACAAGAATTATTGATTATGATTCGTATGAATTATGTCAGTAAAAGCGTGTGTTATTGTTTGTTTATTATAAAAGTTATAACTAAATGAACCGGAATAAAGTTAAATATTTATCAAGTTTTATTACTCAATGAACCGGAATAAAGTTAAATATTTATCAGGTTTCATGCCAGAGATTCGTGTGATGTCTGTCAAACGTTATTGCTACTGAAGGTTATAAACATTTGACAGTTTGTGATACTGCTTGTTTATTGGATCACACCGGCATTCCTTTCAACAGCAAGAGCGTCACGTAACGGGACAGGATGCGCACGTTTGTATATATACTTTATTTTACTGATAATAAAAGCTAATTTAGAAAAGTGTTTACATATAATCAACGCCTTTCGAGAATCAAATATCAACATGTTTTGCAATTTCTTACCCAAAAAAATGAACCTAAAATAAAAATCAAATATCAAGCATTTAAGCAATGTCCGTGAAAATGACCGTCTCCTAAGACAGTATCGTCATACAATGACTTAGGACAACTTCTGTATGAGACAGTGATATGATAGACGAGCAAGGATCCGACAGAATAACATAATCTATATAGGTCATCAAGAAGTAAAAGCAAATTTGATATATACTGATATTTGCATTATACTTATAAATCTTATTGTTTATGTTTATTGCTTTGTGAAATAAACAGTAACTCTTTCTTGACTTGTTATTAAAACTATCTAGAATTAAAACTATTGCTCAAAGTATCATCCACTATGATAATTTAAATATGCGAGAAAAGTGTGTTAATTTGCAATTCTAAAGGCGTTTTACTTATTTGTTATATAGTGAATGAAAGTTGACACTAGTTTAGCTTGAAAGTTTTGCTATTGTCAAACCATTAGTATTTGATATTAGACTACAGTCGATTTTAGTTTTCATGATCAAAATGGGGTCTTGTAAACTACAAACGTGTATGTTAATGATTATGTTTACGCAAAATAATATAAATAAACATCAAAAGTAATAGTATGATAAAGTATCCTTACAGAATATTTATATGAAACAAAAACAAATGAAGACATATTTCTACATTGACCACCATTTTGAAAAAAAATATAGCTAAGATCTTGCGAGCATGATAATTGCAAATGCTTTATAGAGGGTGATAATACAGTGGATAAGAGCAATCGATCTAAAATAAATAAGTATATGACCTAAATAGTTCACCCCAGAATCGGTTTTGTTACAGACAGACAGCGATATAAACAGTCGCATGTGATACAGGATAGTACAGGGAGGGAGACAAGCTTCTGATCTGTTACAGCGTATGTTTTTTCGTCCATTTGTCAGTGAATAATATCGACTATTGTGTCTGGAAATAATAAAACATCCAAAATGAAGACGTATAATTTGTAGGAAGAAAACAAGTTATTTATTGAAGCACGAATATACCGCATAATGACTGGTATAACGTCGCCAGCAAAGAATACAACGTCAATAATTCTACAAAATCAAGAACTATTAATATATTCATCAAATCAAAACTAAAAGTTCCTATTCTGTTTATCAACAAAAAATTGAGCTAAATTCAGTAGACACAATAGCAATTGTTGTATTATAAAAGCATTTCTGCAATAACTCTAATAAATAGTTATCAAATCAAAGCAAAAGTTCTTATTTGATTATTATTTATAGAACCCAAAATGACCCAATGGACCTACATCTTTCTCCAACATATCAAGAGAAACTCTATGTATAGTTACAAAACTTTCATGCTCGTGCTATCATAGAAATTCAATAGAGCTATATAAACTATATGCTGTTATTACCAACAACGGGAATTTACATTCATCAAATATATGATTTTACTTGCATTGAAAATGAGATAATTAATACAGGTTACACATAGAATACTGAAAAATAAAAGCATGCACGGCCAACAGGAAGACGTGGGACAAAGGTGTTATTGCCTTAGAATTCAAAACGCCACTGGCGGGCATTAGACTTCTTTTGGGGTATAGTCGATCTGGCTCTTCCCCCGGCAGTAACTTCGCTACACTTCCATCGATGACGATGGCACTATCTGACGTTGGAAAAAAACATCAACGGTTATATAATACGTCCTTCTACAAGCAGACGAACTTGGGCGGATTTGTGTTCCTATTAAATGTTGAAGTAGTGATTTTGGTGAGCCTTGCGTAAAAGCTGGCTTCATTTAGCGGCGACCATAACATTTTTTATCAGTAAACGCGGAGATAAAATACTTCAATACTTTAATACTTTGCAAATGAGAGAAGAATTACGTAAGTATTTAAAGTACGCGCTATATATTATTCAGGCGGTTTGACATTAACGTCGCAATCATGAAATATGTGAGGTAATCATGTGCAAGATAATAAAACGTCAAAATAAACCAATCACCACGAATAGAGGTATCACTTCACAGTTAAATTTTGTTCTTTTATCTATATAAAATAAGGTCTAGGAATTCAACATTGATTTTTTTTAAAAGTATTTCTTTTCATATCAGGAATGTATACCCACATAACACTGCACAATAACAGGTAGGTTGACAAGCTTTTATTAAAGAGGGTGCAGTGACACCTTGACACTTTTTTGAAAAAAAAGTCTTCAAATGCTCATAAATACATGCATATGTTGCAATCCTATAAAAGTCACTTTTTTAACACCACTGATGTCTTATTGCTGTATATACTAAGCCAATTTATGCTCTACTCATCTTCAACAAAAAATCACAACCACTATGAACCATCATATATTTCAAAACCAAATTGCACTGGCCTTGTTTTATTAGCGTAACAATCATGTTATCGTCGAAAAAAATGGGCGTAACTGTGTAGTGAGACGTTAATAGAGTGTTAATGTGTATTTCATCTGGGTAAACGCAACCAATGGAAGTAAGTATTTACACATCACACATTAATATCTCGTTGGACACCGTATTGTACACACCTTCAAGTTTCCAGTCAGCCAAATGTGAAATGAGAAGCTCTTCTGTATCATGATAATTACGCTCCTATTGCAGTGTCATTATTCTAACAGACGTAATAAACATTTTATAATAGGTTCAAGCCGAAACTGTCCAATATATTCATTTCGAAATATTGAGCTGTCTGATGCGTGATGCGTCTAATATTTTGGCTTAAGTTGCTGTGTCTTTCGAATATACATCTTCTAATGGTATTAATTTTCATATTTTATTCTGTAGTTGTATCACATTTATCAGTAAACTTAGAATAATGACGCTTTATGTCATTTCATTCGGGTCACAACACCAGTTCATGAAATAACAATATTAATCAATATTTAACTGCTGGTAAATAATTTTCGAGAGAAGAGACAGAAGTCGGTGACCAAAATACAAAATGATGTATGTTATAAGTTGTGTGCAGGGTTATTGTATAACTATAAGTTTTCTGAAATCCTTTGTTTTAGTTCCTTAACACCAAAACGTGATAAACTTGGCTTACATTTGTTTTATCAGTTTTGAAACCAGCAATACAGTACTACATACCGTATGTTTTTGGAATGGATATTGCTGTTGTTGTTGCTGTTTGTCATATATGTACGAACTTGTTCATATTTATTTTCAACACGCTTAGATACAAGTAAACAAAAAAAGAAACTTCATTTTTATGTTAATATATTAGTAAGTATATATCGCTTATTTGTAGTCAATGGTAAGCATGTAAAGTGTCAATGCTCCCATATATATAGAGAGAATACCATGTCAACTTTATCAGGTGAGACTTAGTGCCGAACCTGATATAGATGATAATATTAGACACATGGTATTCTATTTATCATGTCTTTCTTCTTTCTAGTTCGTTATTTATTCATTTTAAGTAGGGTTAAAAACAGTTCCGTCCAGGTCAAAATGTATAATTATACATAATGACGTTATGCGCCTGATGAACTTACATTGAAGGACGTGATAAATCTAATATTATCAGGCAGACAGTTTATCAACAGAATTGGATGCATTGACTATGTTAAAATGTCAATGCTACCTTCAATTATTACTGAGTGATTAGTTAGTAGCTTCAGATATTGCCCTTGTATGGATTCATATAACCGGTGGCAGAGATCAATATACTAGTATACAAATGTGATATGTTAAAGGCAAGATTCCAATAGTAGTAGCATAATAATTGCTGACAGAATAATACAAATTCAAACGAATTCCTACTTGAACTAAAACAGTATCCGAGATATATAGTATGTTTTACTTTAATGCTAATAAATTACACTTCTTTATTATGCTTGCATCAACAGAAGCCTATCTATTAAAGATCAATATAATGATATTGTCATGATATTATGTTTATGTCTTTGTATTTGAATGTATTTAAATGTATTAAATGTAATGTATAGTATATACTGAAATTCCAAATCACGTGTAAATGATGTGATATTGTATATATGTAATGTGTGTTGGCCGGAGGCCTGAGTCGATAATAAAGAATTGAACACTCAACATTTGTTTTCATTGTGCTGATTAATCTTTAAATAAGAGATATCCACTGTCAAATTTCGGCAATTTCATTGTTTTTTGTATTAAAATGTTGTTGTCTTGGTAAAATAGATTGTTTGAATCATTAACAGTTAATTATCAGGTAAATATACATTTTGTCCATACTTGACTATCCTTATCAGACAATAAAATAGATAACGTGTACATGTGTTAATGTATTCTGTATCCTGACACTCGTTCTGAATTGGGTAATTACTGTGTGAATACGTCTGGGTATTATCAAAACACATCCTGTAATTACATTCTATCTTTGGTCGTTTTCTTTGCTGATACAGCGTCGAGTTTTTTAATACGATACTCAACACTTAACAGCCGTTCACTTAGTACTGGGCCAAGTCGAGATATCACACAACAACAATAAATAACAGTATATGTTAAATGTACTGTTCTCACAATGTAATGAGAATGAATTGTTTACCGTTGATACAGTTTGACAAAGCTTCAAACATACATGATTTATATGTTATTTAATGTATACATATACTTATTGTGTGTGGGCCGTTTCTCTAAGGAGAATTTGCCACGTTATTATTATTAAAACTGTATTAAAACATATTATCCCAATAGTATTTGCAATTGCGTATTAATTAAAAGATAATTTATTATGTGCAATTAGTCTCACATAATCAATAAAATTATTTATCAAAATAGTCAACGTTATTAAATCTTCATATGATAGTTAATTTTAATGGGATTGAAATCTATATTCAATGTTATTTAATAGGTTTGATTAGAATAAGCATTATTTAAACCATCAAGTTCACAAAAACTCTGCACATAACGGTATGCACTGAATATAGCCTAACTTGAACCAGAAACACCAGCCCATGTGACGTCGCTTCTCCATCAGAGAAACTTGTCACAATCATCTTGTTACAAATTTTGACATAAATATTGACATAAATTGATATTGACCCAAGTGCATAGTGACGTTGTTATCTAGATTTATTTTATTCGTCCAATTGGCTATAAATATTTACCTCAATGGTGTCTGGAACTGATAAGATATTATCTTAGAATGAGATGTATCATTTCCTAGAAAGAACAACACGATTACCTATTGACTTGTTTGATGTGTACTGTAGTATTGTTACTCAGCTAAAATATCGCCGCACAATTAAGAGGCAGTTTTAAAACCAATTAAAACACGATAAAAGATATCAATGTAATGCTGCTTTTGCAATATGCATTGTCACGATATTGTAAAATTGACAGACACCGGACGATATGACTAATGATATATAAGGGTATAAGGAAAACAATAAGGGTATTGAAATAGCAAAACCATAGCTTCATAACTTAACGGGCAAAACAAGGCTTTGTTACATATAGCAAAATACTAGTGATCCCGTTGTGTGTACGTTGTACGTGTACGCTTGTTGTCTTCCATTGGAGTATCCCTTTCTTTGTTGCCTTAATAAAATGCTTGATTTAATCTTAACCAATACATGAATCACATACACCGCCTGAACAATCACTTCTCTTATCACTTCCGTGGTTAATTTTCGCGGAAGAATGGCTCATTTTTGCAATAAAAGCCATCAAGGCTTTGACTGACAAATTGCCTTTCAATGATTATGGATGTAAACTAGACGTAAAAGAGTGCATTTCTAATTATCTCTCTCAAACATGAAAAAGACATACTGGATGTTGCTTAAATAACTTTGGGGACATATTTTGAAATTAAAACGAACAAAATAACGTTTGATGTCTTGCGTGAATGTGTATGTGTTTAAATAAAGATTAGCGTAATTCTAACACATGAGATTAAATTACGTCACTGTTAGATAAACGTGGTACAAAGATATGAATTGTGGGAGCATGTATACTTTTTATTCATAGTAAGATAACTGCATGGGGAGATATAAGGTGCTAGAATAGACTGGTTTGTATAAGGTGTACAATGTTACTGTTCCCTCTACTTTTGAACATAGTGCTTGGGATGTGAGGGGTTTACTTTTTAAGAAAACAAAATACAATCAAATCTGAAATTCTGTAGTTTGCATGAAAAGTAATTATACAAATAAGTGAAAACATTCTTCTATACTTTTCAAGCAATTATAATTGAAAACATCAAAATGATATTTTGTTCTTGTGCGAATGATAATATTTTTCAGGTTTACCCATTGAATTTGCTGTACCTTGTTATTATTTCCTGAACTTTGGAACATATAATATTAATCACGTATGTCCTTGTGGTTATGGTTATGTTGCTAATAGAAAAAATACCCCTTTAAGAAAAGACAAAATAAAGTCGAATCTGATATTATATTTCAATTTCCTGAATCACTTATGTGCTATCAAAGGACACATGTATGTAACGGTTGAGGAAGATATCAGATAGATGCATTAACAGTTACTAAGCTTAAAACTAAAAATCTTGTAGATTGTAATTTGCATTAACTCAATTTTATAAGAAGTAAACAACGTTTATTTGCTACGACATATATCATTACTAACAATACATTATCAGAAACAATAAAACTATGATATATATAACTAAATATATTGCTATTAAAAAGTATTCAAATCTATCAATTTGAACTGTTTGATGAATTCAAGTCCTGAGCCAGATCAGTGACCTTAGCTGAGGGCGGTAATTGTAAGTGGCAGTGCTTTACACCACAACGACACTGGAAACCAACAGATACTGTAATCGATTCAAATTAAATTGAGAATTGGGAATATGCATTGCACGATATATTTATAAGTAAAACGGGTTATTAAAGTGTGGTATGAAATCAATTCATAATTGAATACCTGTATTGCCTGCATCGGTTAATGATGTGTTACAACTGTTCTCAAGTAAACAAAAAACATCGTCGGATACCCACGGGTGTCAATTCCGATACTTTCCGTCCATCACCCGTGGAAAATTACGCTAGCTCTGTGTCGTTTTATTTGAGCAGAACAAAACAAAATACAGCTTACGTTTAACAACGGCGTTTGCATGAAACTAGCGTTGTGATTGGATGACGTTCCTTTCTTGAAATCGTGAAGGAACCAATCATATGGTTGCATCGTGGCTTGGTAGAAACGACGAAATCTAGTGTAATATCCCACGGGTGATGAATGGAAAGTATCGGAAATTAATTACGCGTGGGTATGCGACTGATGACAAAATCGGACTGTACATAACCTTATTAATATACGTAGATACTATCTCAACGTAGCAGACTGTCAGTCACAAACAAATATTTCAAAAATTAAAAACAAAAATGAGTTTATATATAATCAACGTCATTCGAGACACAAACATCTTGTTGAAATGCTAGTAGACATGCAACTATTGTATTTTCGTCTTTTGGCTTTTGCTCAACTTTGTATTGTAGAAACCGTATGTTTTATATGTGTTCTTACTGGCGTCATTATTCCTATTCCAGATGCAGTATGTTCGTGCTTCACTAAATGAAATGAACTTGTTTTCTTCCTACAAATTAAACGTCCCCATTTTCGATAATATTTTATCACTTCCAGACACAAAAGTCGATAATATTTACTGACAAATGGATGAATAAATATACTGCTGTAGACGACTAGCGTCTTGTTTCAATGCACCGTCCTGCATCACACGCGACTGTTTATACAGCTGTCTGTCTGAAACGAAATAAATGTATGGGTAAAATTTTAAATTTAATACTAATCTATGTTCCATCGATTGTGGAAGAAAAATCAGAACGTATATGAATTGCTCACGACTGTGCTTTTGAGAGGAGTATAGGACAAAGTTCGAAATCGAACACACGACTTCTGGCGTCAGCGGACAACACTTTATCCACTGTATTACTGCAATGCTTAAAGTTAAAATAACTTCTTACAATTATATGCTCGCAATATCTTAGTTATATGGGGGGTGGGGGGGTTCGAAAAATGGTGGTCAATTAAGGACTGTGTCGAAATGAAATATTTAAATACCTGACTTTTGTTTATTCAACATTTGTTTTTGTTTTCTATTAAAAATTGTATAATATACTGTTTATACTATAACACCTGCTTATCATTATAATTATCATTTTAATTATTATTATTATTATTATTATTATTATTATTATAATTTTTATTATTATTATTATTATTATTATTATTATTATTATTATTATTATTATTATTATATCGCACACATATAACCATACGTGTGCAAAATAAAAACGTAAAGCGAGAACGGTCCAAGAACAAAACAATTGTCCATTTTAATTTGCAATATTATCGATGGAAAAAACGTCTACAGAATTGTAAATGTGACATGAAACCTGATAAATGTTAAATTTTATTCCGGTTCACTTAGTATTAATTTAGACAAAAACAATACTATAGCAAACGCTATCATTGACATAATTTATACAAATCGATGATTATTACCATAATAAACGATGGTGATCTTTGAAATGCATGACCATATTTTTACGACATATCTCCATAAATCAGAAAGAGATAATCCCCTGTTTCTGTGCAATCATGATGTATAATCCGAGCTTATCCGAAATGTCCATTTTGCAAACGATTTACTATCACTATCTATTGCAGAGTATAAGATTTAGTGCATTGATTAGATAAAAAACATTATTTATCTTTACATAACATTACTTACGTTTTTCGAAAAATGCTTAACACCGTGTTCAACACATAACATGTTACAAAATATGGCACATCCAGTTTTAATAGTGATAAATAAAAGCTACATACATGTATTTGAAATTATTACTATAATACATAAATTGTGCTTTGTGTCGTTGAAGGATAAATAATATTGCATTGAGAGTTGTTAAAGATTGCTTTGATGCTTATATTGTATTGTTTTACTGATAATTTTGAAAATAGTATTGCATTGAGTGATTACAAACTGAAATATCAGTGCCACTGATGGAATATATAATACAAATCTCAGTCATGTGGTTTTACCAGTCTATGTTCTCTCCACTACACCAATAATATATTCATGCTAGAAATTATACGGAAGTTAAATGGTAAACTGAAACAAGCTAATCAGAATCTAATAGCTTTTTTCTTGGCTTACAATGCATTTATCAGTACTAATTCAGAAATTCACTCCCAATTGTGTTTGAAATGAACGTTATCGTTGTACAGTTGTTGCATCGCTTTTTCTTTACTTTATGGACCGCGGTGTGGTCTAGTGGTAGAGCGCCCGCCTCGCATTGCGGAAGGTCGTAGGTTCAATCTCCGGCCGGGTCATACCAAAGACTTTAAAAATGGTACTAGAAGCTTCCTCGCTTGGCGCTCAGCATTTAGAGGAGAGTTCTAGGTCTGGTCGGCCCGGTGTCAGTATAATGTGACTGCGATGGGGTATCATACCATGTATCTGCTGCAATGATACTGCTGTGTGACAGCGCTTCAGAATACTGTCTCAAGTAGACACCGTCGCGATATGACTGAAAAATTGTTGAAAGCGACGCTAAACACCATACAACAACAACTTCCTTACTTTATTAGCGGGAAATGCATCAAGTTGGATTGTCACATAGTTTTGTAAATTTCAAATTACTACTAGCATAGAATGTGGATGTTTATACAGAACTTTACTGTTCGTTTAATATCTGACATCTCAAGCAGGGTGGTCGAAGCTATATCCCCTTTTTTACCGATGGCAATTGTCACTTTAGTAAATGTGGTTGATCGTGATAAAACAGTTACTCTAAAATATATTCCACGAATGTGTCCATGTAACTGACTATCTGTTATGTTGGGAATGTATATCAGTAGACGTATATAGTACACGTGGGTTCTCAGTGATATTATGATTTAAAGTAGTTAAAATTAACTACAACAGCTTAGGATATGATCTAACCCTCGGTCTACAATCATTAAACTATTTGAGTTTAAAACACATTGAATTTCTCAATATCAAATTGCTGATTGTTTTTAATACTTTTTGATAAGTAATAGTTAGTTAAAATTCTTTTGATATTTTCTGATAAACTAGTTTTCGAAAATTGATTATCGTCGTAACAAAGATGTTGTTTCTCTTCCAATTACAACATTATAGATTTTAATGTTTGAATGGAAGATCGGATTATTTAATCATCATTAGTAAATATACATCTGGTATCTTCCTCCACCAATGCATAGACGATAACAGTATACGTCAAAGGCATATAACGGTTTAAAGAAAAAATCATCAGATTCTGTTTTATTTCGGCTTTTCCTCAAGGTTTTCTTTAATAAGAAACAACCTAACGACACCAAGCATACACTTGAGTAAACTTCAATGTTTCAACGTACAAAAATAATAACACAATTAGACACAAAATATAACCTGCTAGTCTATTCTTGTAACTGATGTATAACATATAATGTTTTTAAGTAAACTTCATTTAAAACAATTTACTCCTTCGGGTCAGAAACAAAATTTTATTTTGCTCTTATCAATTTCAATTGATTGTTTTGCAGGAAAATGTTTTGTTTGTTTTTTATTTCATGTAAAATTGTTTCAATGCCAATTACATATTTTCAGAATTTGAATTTGAGCGGAAGAACCATTGTCTCATTAAGATACTTCTACATGGGATCTTCCTTACCACATAAGCGTTAAAGGTATACTTTGAAAGCAAGGATTCAAGTAAAATATCGGATTCAATTTGATTTTGTCTTGTCTTAAAGAGCTAAATTTAACAGGCAGCAACTTCACATCTCAAGCACATGCTTGGGCAATATCCTATGTACCAAATTACAAGAAATGATAAGATTGCATACCAAGTATAACTTAGTCTATTCCAGCACTTTATATCTCCCGATGGGGTCCTCCGTGGCCGTGTGTAGTCTAAGGAGTCGTCTCATGACCGTTCACCGTTATTCTCGTGCCGCTCGATTCAGAAAATTGTATAAGAAAGTTTGCCAGTTATTTTCGGAAGGACAGTGGTTCTAATCAGATTCATGCTTCGGTCTTCCTCCGACAATAAAAACGAATATGTCATATATAACCTGAAATGTGTTGTAAATGGCGTTGAACCCAATTCATACATGTATCTCTCCTGTTGCAGTTATGTTAATAGGAATGAAAAGCTTCCATGCTTAACCATTCATAGCATTGTAATACGTTTATCATATCCGTTATAAAAACCTATAATGTGTTAAAATGGCTCCAATCTCCATCTAAAGAGATACCCATTCACGCCAAAAACAAAATGTTATACTGTTCGTTTCAATTTCAAAATAGGTATATTGCTTACAAGTATGAAAGATATAATCAGAAAGATATACGTATACGTCTAGATTACGTTCCTGAAGTCAATCATTGAAAAGGCAAGTTGTCAGTCACAGCCCTGATGGCCGTTATTACAAATATGAGCCATTATTCCTAAGAAAATTATCCACGGAAACAATAAGAGGTAATATGAATACTTGACAGAAGTAATTACTGAATTACATATTTGAAGCGCCGATACAATCCATGTATATTCTAACATTAAATAATCAAGCAAAAGTAGGTATCCATTGCGATATAGGTGTAATGGCGTATTCTAGGTATGAAACTTAGACATTTTATGAATTATGAAAAGAATGCATTTTGAGCTAATGTTACGTTTATCTTTGATGGTAATGTGATTTGTATATGACATTTATAGTTTCAAACTAGCAGTAAATACTTATCTTCTTGTATAGCAAACGTCACACGCTACTTATAAACACCTCTCTTTAATTAATTCTAAAGTAATATCACTGCATTCTAAAAAGCTTTTTTTTATATAAATTATGAGTCAAATACCAATGAAATGTGCTATAAAGTTGAAATTCACCTATTGTGTTGTATTCAGAAGCTTTATGATACGAACTTGGCATTTAAGCATCTGCTAAATCACATTAACATACAGTTTTGATTTTATATCATTTAATTTATCAGGATTTTTTCAAAATTTTGAATTTTACCAAAATTAATGTTACTATTATATTATGCCTATAAATACTCACTGACTCTGTATTGCCAAAATGATATATATATTTAAACATGCCAAAATAATATGTTTAAAAGGAATTTCCTACATTTGGCTACACGCCTACGTTAGACTGAAATAGATGTCCAGCTTAAAATGGCAACCTGTTTTGTGACGTATTTAATGGGTTACAGGATTTCATTTTGATTTAAATTTGATCCGTTACACGTTTTAGAATTTGTGTCATCTTAGAAAGAGTCATAGAATAACAATATGGAAGTTGAAATGCAGTATTTAAGTGCGATCTACTTTTAGAATGCGTGTTTCGTTTCAAGTTTACCATTACAACGAAAATCACGTTTTGATGGATTTGATTTACCAGACCATTCGGATTTTATTTATTAACGATAATGAGCTGATTTTTAATCATTTAAAAATAATTATATTTTTAAGACATTTATAGCATTTTATCGTGATATATTCCCTTAATGGGTTATATTACTGTCAATCTTTGTAATTGAAGATATTTTTAAACTAACAATTTAATTAAAAATAGCCCAACAGAATAATTATCATTTTGTCGGGTTAAGCATGTTGCAAACACTTATTAACATAGCCTGATATTTGTTCTCTGTATTGAATAAGTGTGCCCTGTGTTCTAGTGTATATTGCAGTAAGGCAGCTATATCTCTAATCGACTTTCAGATATAGTCAATACTGCTTCGTAATTAACGGGCGACATTTATTTATCTTAGGTGAAATAGTTCACTATACAATAAACAAGTGAATACGTAATTGTGTCTCTCTTTCTGATTAATGACTACCTCATATTCCGGGATACTATTTTACTAATTCCAGACACTATTGAGCGTAATTCTTGATAGTCAATTGTTCAAATAAAATAAATATGTAACCGAAATAGCAACGCCAATCAGCACTTCTCAATTGTTGTATCAATACATTTCACAAGGCGAATGTCACAAGTGCTTCTGGGAGAGATTTATTGACACATGGACGGGTTTTCAGTTCAAGTTAGGCTGTGTTAAGTGATCTTTGTGTTCAGTGTTTTATGTTGAGTGGTCTGTTTTTAGTGCTCTGTGTGTTTATAATGGTCTGCGTTAGTGCTCTGTGTGTTTAGTGGTCTAAGTGTTAAAGAGTCTGTGCTTAGTGCTTTGTATATAGTGGTCTGTGTTTAGTGGTTTGTGTTTATTTGTAAAATAATATAAGTTTATTTTACAGAGTTGTGTACAATATGACAATATATTGTACGAGTATGTATTATGGTGAAAACCATATTGGACAAGATGCCGTAAGCGTCCAGTTCAATATGATTTTCACCACAATACGTACGAGTACAATATATTCCCATATTGCACAAAACACTGTAAAACACTGTAAAATGATATTTTTATTCTATACATCAATCTTAAAATTATATCGAAAGAGTAAAGACAAATAAAAATCCTTTTAAATAAATAAACCGCGAGATCAAAGCGGCAGACGAAGGAAGATATTCGATTTTTTTCTCAACGGCTCTATCGTCATGCAAAACATTTGGTCGGTTGTTTTTTTTTCTCTATGTTTATCTGTTTATTTTCATTTCATAATCAGAATAGTACATGTAACATAAAATGTAATTTATTGCTGTTGTGTGATATCTCGACCACGCCTATTACTATTTGCAGATAGACGGTTGAGTGTTGAGCGTCGTATTAAAGGAAAAGTTGTGTTATTTACTGATCTTTAGACTCAATGTGGTCAATAGAACGAGTTATCAGGACAGAGTAAACATCAAAACAGTATACATTTAGGTTATTGTTATATTTATTAGAAAAGCATAATTAACGTGTCTTTTATTTTATTAAAGAATCATATGATTGGTTTTATCAAAACAATAACATTACTAAAATGAACTTTATTTATCTAAAGATCAATTAACATAATAGATATTAATGTTGATTTAACTGAATGTAGTATTAGCTGTAGCGCATATCATTGTAAATAGCATATACATTTTTATTTCAAGCAATATACATACATATATATATATATATATTTTTATATTAAATTTGTATTATCCTCTCTGACTTCATTAAGTATTATTCTATACCTGTACGTGTTTTGCCAAGCAAATACCCCAGAGGTTACCAGGCGACCGTACAATATGTAGAAGTGTACTGGATCCAATAACTTTTTTATTGTACAATTCAAAATACAAGATGGCGTCTTAAAAAAAGGAAATAAATTTAGCAGACATTTCAACGGCGTCTCGTCCAATATGGTTACCACCACAATACGTTCTCGTACAATATATTCTCATATTGTACAAAACGCTGTAAAATAACTTATATTATTTGAATCTTGCCTATGCAATATCACGTGTATATATATTGTAATGACTTATCAACAAAATTAATATAATTGTAACATAAATCTTACAAAGGTGATATCTGAAGTTGCTAATTAGTTATTTAGTTCCAATTAAAGGTAGCATTGGTTGTATACATACTTATTATCATTTATACATTATGTCTAAACGTACTCTCATAATAGCATAAAAAGCGAGGTATTTTGCTAACTTGTATTTGAGATTGTTGAAAATAATAAAAAAAGCAATTGTGGTGAAATTATTGATATAAATGGATATTTCAAACACATCTGTTTCAGCGTCTGACAATTCATAAATAATGACGTGAGGAAGATGCTTGCAGTATGAACTGATTATCTTTAATTATTCTCTTTCTTTACCAAGATAAATCATAGCATGTTATGTGTTGAATGTGTGATTATAAACATATTCAAATCCCCTTTAAGAGTGTGTGAAGCCCATCTCCATTAAACACTAACAGCAGCATCCATTCTAAATAACAACGCTGTGCAATACTGTTTAGATTGGGTTAACACTAATAAAACAAATGCCAGCATAGATTTTCAAGCCTTTGTCATCAGAAAATAGCACACATGAATTGAGTTAATTATTACGATAGCCGGGACACATAGTTTAACATACATATTTTTTACATTTCCGTCACAAACGAACCTGATTAACCATAATATTGTAATTGGAAAATTCAGACGTCTCCGATTTGTCGTCAAATCACTTTTTAGTTTGGTATTTCTTGTATGAAGATGAAATTGCCACATTTGCCAGCATGTATTACCTGCCATGCATCCAAAGACATACTTATCTCAATAGTATCTCTGGATGACTGTAAAATCATAATCAGGGACAAACGGACTAACCGAAATACGAACTTTGCGATTAAAACTTCTTGACATAACAAACACTCGTCATTCAAGAAGCTCTTAGTTAATAACATCACCAGAACTTCTTATTATATAGTTCTAGAAATGATAAATTGTTGAAGTTCAACCGATATGTCTGATGTTAGTTCAATTTGACAATGATATAGAAAATCCAGCAGACTAATTACATAGAAGATATTATAAGCTTGAAAAATAGAATCACTAATAGCGAAAGCGCTTTAGTGATACAGTCACTCGAATAGCACGTATATAGCCAATAGCCAATAACTAAGTACACTTATTATAATAAAACAAACTAATTGTATGGAGATAACAACATACAAAAAGACGTTACCCCCTGAGGTTGCCGACAAACCAAACCAACACATTGTTAATACGAGCTTCTGTAACAATAGTATACTAGGCAAAACGTGTAGATATGATATAATGATATATAAGGCTATTGCATTATTTAAAATGAGTAAATAGTCACATTGCCTTAAATACAAAGTTTTTAGTAAGAAAGAGGTGAACAAACAAATTAAGTGTATTACAAACGCCGCAATTTATCTTACCAACTATTTCATAATACAAGCTACCGTGCATTAACTTATAAACTATATTCGCAAGACAACTGACTATTTGCACCCTTTTAACGGATGTAGCGATTGATCTGATTGGCTGAAAATTTTTAAAGTTATCAATATTAATGTGGTTTAACAGACTGTGTGTATTTGGAGTTACTGTAAATACTGATGCATTTTACAATTGTTTGCATATAAAGAGGAACAGATTAAAAAATAAATTACAAAACATAATGTATTTGTTTAAATGAATGTAACAACATTTTACACTATAGTTTCAAAAATTTAACTTCGACAAAACGATATTTTGAAATAGAAGCTTTTTCTAAATGTGCTCAATTAGCTCCTTTCTAAATATGACTGGTCGTTAAATAATGTATGTATTGTATGCATAATTGGAAACCATTGCAGTACAAAATAACTGCGATCTTACCGGAGTGACATAGAAGCAGTACAAGGAAATTGCGTTTCCATTAGTTTATGTGAAAGGATGTAACTCCGGGTTCTTTGAATGTACTATTGGTTTAAAACAAGGGGAGGTTCTTTTGACTGTGTTGTTTTGATTATTTTAGGATCCAGAATTATACTTGTACGAAGATTCCAATTGTGGTATGAATTTGGGAGAGATTTCATTCATTTTATTGCTTATTGCTGATTATATGGTAATATTAGGTGAAACCCCGACTGACCTACAAAATGGTATAAATCTTTTACATAAATATTGTGAAATTTAAGAGCTAGACGTTAATACATGCAAAAACTAAGATTGTAGTATTTTCTTTAAAATGCGACGACAATTGGACTTTTAATAATCAACATTTAGAAGGTATTGATTGATTCTAATTATCTGGGCAGTACTTTTAATTACACTGGTAACTATTTCCCTAACCAGGAACCTTTGGCTGGAAAGGGTCTTAAAGCCTTGCATATATATATATATATATATTGGCTCAATCTAGTTAATATACATTGAAACCTAAAACTGTCTGTCAATTATTTGATGCATTCGTTGGCTCAACTATTTATTACGCCTGTGAACTATGGGGTTATTTCTAAATAAAAAGAAATAGCAAGAATTCTTACGAAATCTTCAAAATGTTTGTTAAATGTTGAAACTTCCACTTGTAATATGGGAGCATATAGAGAATTTGTTATATATCCCTTGTATATATATAGATAGATATGTTCGTGTGATTAAATACTGGACTTAAATGGTTAAATCTGATAACAGTTTAGTTAAATATTTATATAATTCAGTGACTTATTGATTATAATAAAGGTGGTTAGAATTTAGGTAAAAATATCAAAAACCTACTGGACGATTATTGATTTACCTATATATGGTCAAGGACTGATGGTGTAATTTGGTAAATTTTCATATAGTTTTTAAAGAGAGAGTTCTAGAGAATTTAAATAAAACTGATTTAATGAGATCGAAAACTGTCGTTCACTATGTATTTTATAAAATTTTAAAAACTACTTTGTAATTCGAAAATAATTTAGATGCTTCCGAAAAAAAAAAAGAATTCCTATGTCAATATTAAGATCATCATCACATCAGTTAAAATGTTGGAACAGGTCATTATGCACAGAACAAAATAAAACGTAATTGGCTTTACTGGAAACTATTTAACTTTTACGACATAGAAGATGAATACCATTTTTGTTTATATATCCTAGTTATCAGAATGTCCGTAAAAGCTTTAATAAATCATATTATTAAAAACGGCTAAGTATGTTAAAATTCATTGGGTTGAGTGTTCGCAATTCCTTCTATTATAAAAATACATAATGTATATATTTATCATTTTTGTGTTGATCTACTCAGGTATATGAAAAAGTGTTAAATATTAACTTATATTGGTCCACTATAAAAAAAAATAGTAAAAAATATATGTATTTAAATAACATAATGCATAAAGTTCTAATTTAATAGAATCATAAACATAATATTGATCTACATGCCATGTGTAACATACGTTTATTATTTGAATTTGTATGTAATGAGAAACATTACATGTTTAAATTACTGAATAAAGAATCTTGAATCTTGAATCTTTATTTTCAAGATTCTGATGATCGTGGTAAAATATCGCTAAACGAAAACAGCAGACATATCAATCAATTTATTTTCGTTATATATATATATATATTTCATGTATTTTTTATCTAAACAAAATTGTTTTGATATAATGCAATACCAACATATTTTGTTATACAATACAATTTGAAATATACAATACAATTTGGACACATTGTTAAAATGAAATACTCTGCCCCTTACCTTTAAATTGTTAGCATGTAGTTAATTGTGTATTGATATACCGTCTGTTTTTATTTCATAAACTGAGATTTAACCTAATTACAATAAAATAGTACGTCATTATTCTAAGTTAAATAGTGAAATTAATTACACAACTTATGGTATAAAAATATGAAAATATATTACCAGCAGTAGACAAATAATCTAAACACACAGCAACAAAGTCAATAAATTGTTCAGGATGTAAAATATTCGACGCATCGCGCTTCAGACAGTTCAATATTTCTAAATTGATATTTCTAAATATATAATAATGACACTGCAATAAGATAGTAGTTTCAACGTCAGCTTAATATAAAGTATCGTCTCATTTGTCATTTGGTTGGAAACTTTAAAGTGTTGCAAGACGGTCTCCAACGAGACATTAATGTGTTATGTGTAAAAAATATACTTCAGCTGGTATGTTTTAATTGGTTGTATTTCCCAGGTACCTTAACTCTCCATTCGTAGTTATTAAATTTTATTATTTTTGTATCGGATTATTTTAAGCTTATTATCCTGCAAATGCTAACCTCACACATGTGATTGCTATGTTTTATATCCTAATGACGGCATAGTTTATAATGATTACTTTTAATAAATTGGCAATCCTTTCTAATTTGCAAATACAACATTAATACAAAAACATTTCCGCAACTCTTTCTTTACCTAGACTGGTCATTCTTATATGCTTTATCGTTAAGTTTATAAGTAGATATTACAGATCGATATTGTCTTTAATTAATAGTTAGTTTTATGTCTAGATGACGATATTCTCTAAACCGATTAACTTCAATAAATTCAAACAACAATTAATTTGAAAATAGTTCCACATTTTTTCTTTGTCTTTCTGGTCAGTGTTTTATATTAATGCGACGACAGAAATGATTTTGAGTTTAGATCATAAATTATTTATGAACTTAAGGGGTATTATACCTGTCAATTACGAACAAATGATTTCAAAGTAAATAATCCATAAAAATTAGGCATTTTCTTTTCTTATAACATTGAAAGATATTGCATTGAAAAAAATAACATGTAAATCATGCATGATTTAAGCATTGACAATCAGTATTAATGTTAAAATGATTAGTCTCATATAATGTGTTCACATGTTGTTGTGTGATATCTCGACTTGGCCAAGTACATAGTGGACGGCTGTTTAGTGTTGGGAACAGAAAACTCGTATCGACAATGACACTACCAATGATATGAATGTGATTATAGACTGTGTTTGATAATAACCAGACGTGTTCACACAATAATTACCAATTTCAGAAGACTTTTACCCACCAGTTATTGTTATATATTTTATATTGTACTATTAGGACAAAACGTAAATTAATGTGTATCTTAATTATTAAAAGATATAATTACCAAAACAATAGCAGTTGTCAAAATTTAAAAAGTGAAGTGTGTTTTTTTACAATTAACCAATGTAATAAATATTAATGATGATTGAAACTGTATGTATCATAAGCCATAACGTAAAATATTTTATACATAATATATATTTTGACTTCAAGTATGATATATTTTGAATTGGAATTGTTATGCCAGCGTTCAAAATGTTACTTCTGTAAGAATATTGCCTATATCTGATATACATGTATCACATTTGTATATATTGAAATCACACATTTCCAGTCTGAAATTAACAAGGGTAATATCTGAAGCTAATATTAAGTAACCATAATAGTGACATTATAGAAAGAAGCATTGACACTTTACATACCGACCATTGATTATAAATAAGCCATGTAAATATCTAATGTTAGGGGAAGGACCGGATTTAATGTTGGCAGAACTTCAGACCCGACCCAATTTCATGATATATTGAAATAAAATAAGTTTAAACTAACTATTATAATGTTTACATATATTACTAATTGATGAAGACATCGCAACATTATCTATAGTAGCTCATAAATTTAAAACATGTAAATGAGTCATACATATATGTGACATTTATCAAACTATTAAACGTGATGGAATTGTCACAATTTACTACATATTATATGTGTTCTATATGTGCTATGTGACAGACGTACACATACAAATAAATTGCCTCAACTATTGTTCCGTTTTATTTTCTAAAAGTTTGTTCAGAATGAACATCCTTAAGACCATCACGGTCTCACTAATCAATTGCTCTTATTCCCCCCCCCCCCCCCCCCCACACCACACACATACACTACACACACACACATACACATACACACACACACACACACACACACACACACACACACCCTTTGTGATTGTAGCAAGATTAATGCGCTCAAGAAATTAGAGCTGTGAAAATTGGTTGTCAATTCTTTTGTTGAAAACGCTTAAAATTGTCATATATATACACGTACATATGAGACCACTGGAACATTTTCGTGAGTTCTGCAAAGTTTGGATGATAATGGGTACTTTTGGGTGAAGATATAACAGTTTAAAACGCGTAATGATACACTGCAACAAATGGTAAGAATTTGCAAAAATGAATAGGTGTCATCAAACCATTGAAATTTTAAAAATGCAATGAGTAGAAGAGCACAAAATAAATTGGTGTATGAGACGTCCTTAAACAACCTATGCATTTAACACTTATCACTTCACATAACTAAGCAGCCCACGTGTCGATACATCTCTTCCTACCGATAGCATGTACTTGTAACAACCATCGTGTGGCAGATATTGATAAGAAACAATGACCCGAGTGCAGGTGGTGTTGCTATATTGGTCACAGCTTTATTCTATAATTGCCGTAGTTATTTCATTCACTTTTGTCTATAACGAATTACGCTCATTGGTGTCTGATATTGATCAAATGTATCCCTGATTGAGATCGATCTATCGGTTCTCAGAAAGAAAGACACAATTACGTAACGACTTGTTTAATGTGCATTGAGCTACTGGACCGTAAGTAAACACATATTATTGCCACAAAATTAAAAGGCAGTTTCAATGTAAATTAAAAGACAAATAAAGGCAAAGTTTTCCTACTCCCTTTTTTAAAATGCATTGTTGCGTAAATTGGAAATTTACAGACACCAGACAGACACTATACGATCACAGAATGCACAATCATTTCAACGACATTTACTATACTGTACAGGAAAATATATTTAACTACCATAACCATCGATTAGCTTCTTAACTTAACGGGGGGAACAAGGCATCAATACGAAAAGCAAAATACAAATCATATGTGTGGTAACAAACTTAAATATATATTAAATATAAAACTTAAATCGATATTGATGAATGTCAATTCAACATAATATTTATTGTAAATGGAATACTTAACTTGATTTTTATGTGTATTCAGTCGCTTTAACTTGATACAGTCACTATTACTTGATACAGTCGATATTACTTGATACAGTCGTTATTACTTGATAAAGTCACTATTACTTGATACAGTCGATATTACTTAAAACAGTCTATATTACTTGATACAGTCACTATTAATTGATAAAGTCAATATTACTTGATACAGTCGCTATTACTTAATGCAGCCGATATTACTTTATACAACCAATATTACTTGATAGAGTCACTATTACTCGATACAGTCGTTATTACTTGATATAGCCGCTATTTATTGATATAGTTGATATTACTTGATGCAGTCGTTATAACTAGATACAGCCATTATTACTTGATACAGTCGATATTAATTGATACAGTCACTATTACTTGATACAGTCGCAAATACTTGATACAGTCGCTAATACTTGATACAGCCGCTATTTCTTGATACAGCCGCTTTTACTTGATAAGTCGCTATTACTTGATACAGTCGCTAATACTTAATACAGCCGCTATTACTTGATAAGTCGCTATTACATGATACAATCGCTATTACTTGATGCCGTCGCTATTACTTGATACAGTCGATATTACTTGATATATCCGCTATAACATGATACAATCGCTGTACTTGATACAGTCGCAATTACTTGATACAGTCGCTAATACTTAATACAGCCGCTATAACTTGATACAGTCGCTATAACTTGATAAGTCGCTATTACATGATACAATCGCTATTTATTGATACAGTTACTTTAATTAATTGTCGCTATTTCTTGATACAGTTACTATTACTTGATACAGTCAATATTACTTGATGCAGTCGCTATTACTTGATTAGTCGCTATTACTTGATACAGTCAATATAACTTTATGCCGTCGATATTACTAGATACAGTCGTTATTACTTGATACAGTCGCTATAACTTGGTATAGTCGCTATTACTTGATTGAGTCGCTATTACTTGATAATTTGCTATTAGTTGATACAGCTGTTATAATGTGATACAGTTGCCATTACTTGATACAGTCTATATTTCATGATACAATTCCTTATTTCTTGATATAGTCACTGTTACTTGATACAGTCGCTATTACTTGATACAGCCGCTATTACTTGATCCATTCAATATTACTTGATACAGTCGCTATTACTTGTTATTGTCGTTATTACTTGATAGAGTCGATATTACTTGATAATTCGCTATTACTTGATGCAGTCGCTATAACTTGATACAGTCAGCATTACATGATACAATCGATATTACATAATATAATGGCTACTACTTGATACAGTCACTGTTTTCTGATACAATCGGTATTATTTGATACTGTCGCTATTATTTGATCCAGTCAATATTACTTACTTGATACAGTTGCAATTACTTGATACAATTACTTGATACAGTCGATATTACTTGATACAGCCGCTATCAATTGATACAGCCGCTATTACTTGATACAGTCGCTATTACTTGATACAGTTACTATTACATGATATAGTCGCTTTTACTTGATACAGTTGCTATTACTTGATACAGCCGTTATTACATAATATAATCGCTATTACTTGATACAGTCGTAATAACTTGATACAGCCGATATTACTTTATACAGTCAGTATCACTTGATGCAGTCGCAATAACTTGATACACTCGTTATTACTTGATACAGTCGCCATTACTTGATACAGTCACTATTACTTGATACAGTCGCCATTACTTGATAAAGTCGCTTTTACATAATACAGTCGCTATTACTTGATATAATCAATATTACTTGATACAGTCAATATTACTTGATACAGTCATTATTACTTGATACAACCGCCGCTTTTACTTGATATAGTTGCTATTACTTGATACAGCCGCTATTACTTGATACAGTCAATATTACTTGATACAGTCATTACTACTTGATACAACCGCTTTTATTTGATATAATTGCTATTACTTGATACAGCTGCTATTACTTGATCCATTCAATATTACTTGATACAGTCGCTATTACGTGTTACTGTCATTATTACTTGATAGAGTCGCTATAACTTGATAATTCGCTATTACTTGATGCAATCGCTATAACTTGATACAGTCAGTAGTGCATGATACAATCTATATTACATGGTATAATCGCTATTACTTGATACAGTCACTGTTTCTTGATACAATCGTTATTACTTGATACTGTCGCTATTACATGATCCAGTCAATATTACTTACTTGATACAGTTGCAATGACTTGATACAATTACTTTATTCAGTCGCTTTTACTTAGTAATGTCGCTATTACTTGATACAGTCGATATTACTTGATACAGACGCTATTACATCATACAATCGTTATTACTTGATACAGTCGATATTACTTGATACAGTCAATATTAGTTGATACAACCGCTTTTACTTGATACAGTCAATATTACTTGATACAGTAAATATTACTTGATACAGCCGCTATTACTTGATACAGCCGCTATAACTTGGTAGAGTCACTATTACAGATTAACGCGTAGTGCTTAATCATGCATTGCTGCCGTGGATATTACACTTTAAAATTATCTACAAGACGTACTGAAGTCCAAGTAGGAGGTCAGAAATATCAATGTTCGGAAATTACGATTACAAAACTGTGTAATGAATAAATAATAAGTTTTGTCACGGCTTCATTACAATTACCGTATAATTGACTGCAACTACAAAGCAGCATGTTAACTTCAAGTGTTTACTGAATATCGCACGTGCTCATCCAATTTCTGGCATTCACGTTTTTGCAACAAGGAACTTTCACTGTGATTAATACCGACAGCTTCCACAAACGAATTGTAATAAAGATATCACAAATTGATGAACAACTTCGAGCTCTCAAATTTGTTACATTTTTAGTAGCGAGTATTTGCATTCTTTCTGACTTCAAACTATAATTATTTCAATGATATTGAAATGCGAAGTATTAAATTAGATTTAAAGGATTTAAAGGATTTGGTGATATGTGTTGCTTTGTGGGGGGTCTTCCGTGGCCTAGTGGTCTAAGACGCCGTCTCAAGAACACCTACCTCTCACCGCTAAGGTCGCAGGTTCGAGTACCGCTCGCTCCAAAAACTTTATGTGAGAAAGTTTCCAGTTCCTTGCGGAAGGACGGTGGTTCTACTCAGTCTGACTCAGTCTGAGGTCTTCATCCACCAGTAAAACTGGATATGCCATATATAACCTGAAATGTGTTGAAAATAGCGTTTAGCCCCATTAAAAAAAACATTGCTTTGTGGGAAATATATTATATTAGTTTATTTAGAAAAAAAATGTCTTATCATTTAATTTTTGTTTTACTTTTTTCTTCATATTTATATATTTTTTCGATACCTTTTATGCTTATCAAATTTACAGAAATAATAAGCGTAAAATTCCATGAAAAGTTGTCATAACTTCTATTTCCAAACCAATTTAAAATTAATAACTGATTGTAACGTTTTCAATGAGATCTGAGCAATGTGAGATATTGAAATTCTCTGCAAATATGAAAGGCATGCGAAATACGATAAATCTAGTATCTGGGATAGCAGTGCTTTTCCAAAATGTTCCATCATTAAGTCCTAAAAAATAATACTTAAGGAGTATTTTACTTTTAGATACAGCCGAACCAGTAATACATGCAGTCATTTTTTTCAAATGTTAAAATCATAATGCTATATTGGCATCACGCTTCAAAGTCATTAATATCAGCACGGATATACCATCAATTGATTTGCTTGTTATATTTAATGTTCAATAATCAATAATTACAATTTCACGTGCGTATATGTAATTAAAGTATTTCCATTAAAAAACGCCAGTATTTTTTTTATAAAACGCCACGAGTCAGACTTTTTTACATTTCTAGCGAACACAAAAATGGCAGATGGTCAATAATAAAGTCAAAACAAGCGTCACCACTTATACGGTCGGCCATTATACAAGTACGAGCGAAAATGAAATACACCACGGTTCCGCACATTTTTTAATAATGAAATAAAATACATATAAATAAGTTTATTCTGTTCAGCGATTTAACCAACACATAGAATATTGATTGATTGACTATTTAGTGTCATTTTATACCATCGACGATCTGTTAACATAACTACAGTTTCCTGGGATTCTGAAAGGTTAACAAAAGCTCGAGCACACCCCCATCTCGGAAAGTAACTGATATTTTTCCCGCTTGAATCAGCGGTGAGAGATGAATGATAATGAGACACAATGTTGTATATCAATCATTACAGAGACTGTTACCGGGCGGGGATTCGAATGCATAACCCCTTGATTGATAGTCAAAAAATATCAATTTACAAGATGTAACAATGCAAGATATTGAACCATTGAATGACACTGGTTAACTGAACGTAAAAAATATTTCGTTGACAAAAGGTATGTCCATTAGACCAATTATTCGAAAGATAATAGAATAGATTATAAGGATTGAGTTCACATTTTCCTGTTTTTATGCTTTAAAAAATAATGTAAAAACACTTGTATATCATACGGACTCACACGACTTTTATCTCCCTTGAGTACTCCAGATGAAGGAGGTAGAAATAAAAATATCTTATATTTAGTCCTTTGGACTTTATTCCATTTATACTAAGACAGGCATACAAACATAACAACTTACTTCTATTATAGTAATCAGAACAATATTACTACTTGTGTATAGATACGAGGTACTTACACTACGAATAAATACAAAAATACAAAATTGGTTAATCATTTCATCGTACTCAACAGTCTAATTAGTAAATTATCTTAATCAATCTTTGCCTTAGAAACGTTTGCAGCGGCGTAGCTTTGTTTAGACACAGCAGACCCGGGCTTACAGACTATCGGGAAATCCACTTCAATATAATCTCAGCTTGTTCTCTCCCCACCCCAAAAATACATCCCCCACCCTCGAACTCCGGCACGCGACTATCACTTGATTAGGCAGATACGCCCCTTGTTTGCACGTAGGAAGTCCCTCGATTGTTCCAGAACATATAGTTTCTGGTTATTATAACACAGTTTAACGTAACTCAATCAACTTTAAATTATGTTTTCTCCTCTATGTCCATATTTATTCTCTAATCTTGATATATTCCAGCGTCACTTGACATGCACAAAGTTATTGTGTATGCGAACTATTTTCTATGAAAGTATCACTGAACTTGTTTATAAAGTACGTTCTAACCCAACAAAGAACAGATGAACGCACCAGCGAAAACAATCATTTTGATTGCTTTGTTTTGAAATATGTCATTGTATGAGACATTGCACAGCTTTGGCAATGAATGATGATGTATGACGAAACAATCCGATTATTTTTGTTTAATCTGTCTGACTTCAATTCTATATTGGGCACAAAGCCATTCTTTGAGCAGAATCTTTGATTTGCTTAATACCCGTGTGGTTAAAGAATAATGTAATCTGAGAACGGTTGGATGAAAGGCATTGAGAGAATAATGAAGGTATTTTATAATACCACATTGGGCATGCAGCACATATTTGGGACGGCCGAATGAACTTTACATGTTATGTAAGGTATATATTCCACATCTAATATATATATATGGAGATAATTATTTGTGAATAACCAGACATAAATGTACAGACCGGACTACGGCGAGCCCGCCTAACTACAATGTTGTAGGAACATACAATAAAGCGTAGCAGTACGCATTAAGAGAATCTGTTCAGACCTTCTGACATTCGTAACACGATCACAGGAACTGTCACAACATTTACTCAATAGGGGCTACACCAAAGTTGCCATTGATTCTGCCATTTCGAGAGCTAGAGATAAAAACCGAACATATATTCTACAATTACAAAAATAAAACACACGACCCTGCAACGCGTCTACCATTTGTATTTGCATACCATCCGGATACTCCTGACGTAAAAAAATATAATTTCAAATCACTGGCCATAATTGTATCTTCAAACCGTCTTATAAAAATGTTCCTAGAAAAAAACAGTCTTCGCCTACAGAAGGCCGAAAAGTCTCCGTGATATTCTCGTCCGATCTAGGTGAGCCCGCAACCTAGCGGTGCAAAAATAGGACAGTCAGGATCCTTGCAGTTCACCTAGATGCCTAACATACAAAAAAATGCATGTCACTAAAATGTTTTAAACAATTAAGGACAGGTGCAACTATATATCTGAGATCTAATGCCAACTGTAAAACAAGTAATATTGTCTACCTGATTACTTGCAAACAATGTGAAAAACAGTATGTCGGTAAAACGAAAACTCCTTTTAATCTGAGAGTTAACACGCACCGATCCGATGTACCTACCCGTAAGCTCGCCAGATCGCCAGTGGCTGATCACCTATGCTCCACGGGACATGTTTTCTCGGAGATATCCATTTTCTGCATAGATCATAACCCTAATTGGTCAGACGAGAAGCGCAAAATACGATATTCGTACTGGATCCGCAGATTATTCAACCTTTTGGCTTCAACAAAGGGGACGAAGTACGTGTTGCTATACACAAATAATATACCTCGCCAGTGTATCTACCAATACATATATGCAATAGTTTAAATCTTACTCACACAGTTCTACTCAACTTACATATGTTTTGTTTCAATATGATGCTATGACTAAATGTCGGCGCTCACGAATATGTCTTCAACAAACTTTTTTGCTTTATTTCATCAATATAAATATGGTTTAGTATTCAGTTTATAATAAATTTCGGTGTATACATGTATACTATACACACAATAGAATTTTGGAATCGTTCTGCTATTCGATTTTACCGACGCTATTTCAACCGCTCTGCAATTCTGCAAACACAAATGACTCCATGTAATGTGGGGTACAGCAATATTAAATTGGTGTTGTCAATAATTGTTCATACCGTTTATGAAACAACAAACTGATAAGGAAACTGCTTTAATATTTTATATTAATAGTGTTCATAGTTACACGGTATATAGTAATCACAATTGACGGTTTATTCCATTTATATACAGTTTTGATCTAATATTCAGTTTATAATAAATGTCGGCGTACAAAACCATCTTCACGCAATTGTCTGCAGTTCTATTTTTAACCGCTCTGCTATTCTGTAACAAGAATCATTTCTATAAACGCTACCTCTGTGTTATGTAGGTCACAATAATTTCAACTAGTTGTTGCCATTATATGCTTCTACCTTTGCTTAAAAAAACATACTACCGTAATTTGGGTTATAGGCGTGTTGTTGCACGCATTTGTAGTGTATACAGTTAAAAGTTTTTTATAATATTTTACAGTAGGTTTTTCAGTCTATCTGCACAGGGCACTCGTTTGGCCGATTTTGGGGCCGAATATCGGCCCCATTCCCCTCCTAAAATAATATGTTTTTTTCACCTTTCTAAGAAAAAAAATCCCCTCGAAAACAAAAATAAAATCGGAAGAAAAATCACGAAATTACTCGTCGGCCGGACATAAGAACGAATAGTTTTGAGTACGAATCCAATAAAACATTCACGAGTCTTCTCCATTGATTGAATGTCCAATGAATTTTCTCGTAACAAGTCGTTATGGATTCATTCGGATTTTTCGGATATTGCCCTTAGCAGGTGAAAAATGTCACATAATCAAATACATTACCGGCGAAAAATAACATCGAAAACAGCAGATAATTGTAAAAAAATAGACATCTTATTCAAACAGAAAAGTTTGCAAGCAAAACAAAATATAGAAAACCCGGGGATACATCCCACCACAAGCTCGCTAGAGCCTCAAAATCCTCTGACGTGCCATTTTCCGATTCCCAAAAACGTAAAGCCTCGCGGTCTGAAGCTGTGTCCAGTTCTGATTCTGATGGCAAATCGGACATTGTTCATGTTGATAAGAAACGTCATGTATTAGTTCCTGATAATAGGTTGTGTGACACAACTAGATCTGAACTCTTTTTCAAGTGGTTGTATTATAGTGCCTTTAAGGAAGGTTACTGCTGCAAATATTGTGAATTTCTTTACAGTAGTACTATTACTGATGAGATAATTGGCCATTTTACTCCAAAGGCTATAAAAATTGACATATAAGGATGTGTCACTGAGATGTTTTAATTCATGAAAGAAAAAAATAAATTCTGCAGTATTTTGTATATAGAAAAATTGTTTATTCTTGCGTTGTTGTTATGTTGTTGTTTTCTTTTATTTTTGTCCCCTAATGAAGGCATAAAGTCGAAAGCTAGGTAAGGACATCTCGTTATAAGTTTTAGTATATATATATATCTGTCTGCAGTTTTCTTCAATTTCCATACAACTAAATTATTCAACTGGAAAACAAAAAAGGATTACGCAAATTCCTTGCGGCTAAATAGTTTTCACATTTTATCGAAGTTATGCATTCCATATATGTATATATATATATGTCTGCGAATTTTCTGTAAAATACATAAAATAAAGAACAATAAAAAAACGGCTGTCAGATATGAACATGTACGTATATATCAAAGTAGTGATTAAACATCCAGGTCGGGATTCAGACCGTACGTAATACCCACTACCTGCCGGAAAGTTTAAATCAATGATTTTGAACACCTTTGTCATTACACATGATAAATGTGTGATAATTTAAATATATATCTTCATTAAATAATTACTACACCTTGACTTCTGTTGCATTTTCGTTAAATCTTAATGAATTCGATGCATTTACATGTAATTTTTGCCACTTATTTATTATTTTAAGCAAGTATAAAAAAGGTTATATTGCATATGTGTTGGTTTCAATCATGAATTTAATGCATGAATACATGTAAGTGGCGGGCCGTGTAACATGGTGTTGATATGCGGCAGAATTCAATGTTTTATTACAATAAAGACATACATTTTTATATTTCCTAATATGTTAGTAATGATACAGACTGAAAAGATGTCAGTACAATTATTAAATTGCATTGTCTTCAAAATAAATGATGGGGATAAACGTCAATTTTAACACGTGCTAGGTTACATATGATATATCTATTGTTATTGATGGAAAGAGACCTCATAATGAGTTTAAGCAAAAACTTTGCCCTTTCGGAAGCTTATGTCAAAACCTTTTAGATTTCCGGCGTTGTTAGACGAATGTCACATTTATAACAGTATCTAGACACAAATATATTCCGTCAATACCAACGATAATTGTTTTTTTAATCACGATTATGCATTATGTACAGTAATTTATAAAGCCATTTCCTATTAATTAAATCGGTCAGACCATTTGTCTTTGTCAATATTATTATCTGAAGTTGTTTTGTATGTCACTTTAAGAACATCTTAAGTTTGATACTTGGATAGCAGAAAATGAACACATATACTGGCATCTATAACGAAGTCTAGCAACGCAACAACACAAACAGTACATCGCTGATATCTTCTCAGTTATGTTGGAACAACCTTTGATTCGAAAAAAAAAAAAACATAATTTATCACTTAAGTATTTTCTCTGAGGTAGGCGATAAGAATATATCATATTCACTTTGAATACTATTAACTAAGTCGTTAACAATGCAATATGCATAATACACAAATAAAAGTTTATAAGTATTTTTAGCAATGCTTTGTATATGTTAACTCAATTATGCGATTTCTGCTTTTTAATATGAGATACGTTATCATTTTTTCAGACACTAATATAATCTGATAGTTATGTGTCTAAGTTATGATATAGCCGTATTTTTCATTTTAGATAATTCGTTTTGAAATGGGCAATTATTTTGCAAACAGGCCTGTATAATATCAGAACACGTTATGTTATTACATTCCTCTCTATGATTGTTTTCACTGTCGAAACTTTCGTCCTAAAGGAAATTGTATCACAGGTTTCGTTAACGTTTAATACACTGTAAAACATTAAACAGCTGTCCACGTGTCGAACTGCGCCTAGACGAAGTATCACAGTACATTTATAAGTTAGATGTGTCTGACAATGATATTTAACACATTTGAAACTTTATCAACTCTTGTCAGGTACGGTTTTGTTACATATAATGGGATCCGCGGTATGGTCTAGTGATAGAGCGTCCGCCTCGCATGCGGAAGGTTGTGGGTTCAATCCCCGGCCGGGTCATACCAAAGACTTGAAAAATGGCACTAGAAGCTTCCTCGCTTGAGGCTAAGCATTTAGAGGAGAGTTCTTGGTCTGGTCGGCCCGGTGTCAGTATAATGTGACTGGGTGGGGTATCATACCATGGTATGCGGCATGATACTCAAGTGTGACAGCGCTTAGAATACTGTCTCAAGAAGACACCGTCGCGACATGACTGAAAAATTGTTGAAAGCGACGCTTAACACAATACAACAACAACATTATATATAATGGTAAAATGAACATTTTGCCTCTATTGCTATTGTGTGTAAACATGAAATCCAAAAAATAAATCCAATAATAAGCCGGTCTAAAAATAAGCCATCAAGTTTTTGCAACAAAAAGACACAGGCGACAGTATCGGTGTTTAGACCACTCAATGTACCTGACCTCAAAAAGCAAAACAGCAATACAGCGAATACTGCAATACAGCAAATACTGCAAAACAGCGAATACTCCAATACAGCGCATACTGCAATACAGCAAATACTTCAATACAGCGAGTAATGCTGTTAAATAAGTTCCATTTACATTTGTGTTTGTTTTCAACTCATAGACACTGGATAGTTTCTGGATTATTGATAAATTGACATTTTAATGTTCCAAAGGTTTTCCGACCTACGATGAATATAAAATTGGTTCATGTATTTCGATTTGTCACGGGCAAACGGCTAAATGGAATTGTTTTTTTTGTTTTCGATTTCGGAACGTTCAATCATTTGTAGTGTTGTTAGAATTATAGGAAACATACATATTTAGTGGTCAGGTAACTTGGGTGGTCTGAACATCGATACTATCGCCTGTGATTCTGCATTTTTACATGCATTTCGAATCCCGTGATAGAAATGTGATCTGGTTTCGTTTTCAGCAGCTAGTTGTTCTAACTAAAACACGGGGAAATTCAGTTATTGTTTTAGTGGTACATGCGCCGACTCAAAGCTACGAATATAATATAGCGAATTACTTTGATACACATAAACAAACTTAAGTCGTGCAGAAAGCGAGGCAGACTCGTAGAGCGGCTTTAAGTTAGGTTGCTTGCTACTCATAACTTTGTTCCAAGATGCATTAACAAAAACTTACATCATGAATATATTCTTCGGTTGCGTGTTATATTTTATTCGTGTTTGTCACAAGTGTAGTCTTAGAATAAGTAAACATGTTCACACATTAATATTACGGTTTATCGGTTGATAACAACAGTACTGTCAAGATGAATCGTACTTAACCTGCATTAAGCATATTATGTTCTCAAGTAGTATATTATCTTCTCAAGTAGAATATCATCTTCTCAAGGTAGAATATCATCTTCTCAAGTAGAATATCATATTCTAAGGTAGAACATTATCTTCTCAAGTAGAATATCATCTTCTCAAGGTAGTAGTATTATCTTCTTCTTCTAAGGTAGAACATGTATCTTCTCAAGTAGTGAATATTCATTCTTCTCAAGTAGAATATCATCTTCTCAAGTAGAATATCATCTTCTCAAGTAGTGTATTATCTTCTCAAGTAGAATATCATCTTCTAAGGTAGAACATTATCTTCTCAAGTAGAATATCATCTTCTCAAGTAGTGTATTATCTTCTCAAGTAGAATATCATCTTCTCAAGTAGAATATCATCTTCTCAAGTAGTGTATTATCTTCTCAAGTAGAATATCATCTTCTAAGGTAGAACATTATCTTCTCAAGTAGTATATTATCTTCTCAAGTAGAATATTATCTTCAAAGGTAGAATATTATGTTCTAAGGTAGAACATTATGTTCTCAAGTAGAATATTACCTTTTAAAGTAGAACATTATCTTCTCAAGTAGAATATTATCTTTTAAGGTAGAACATTATCTTCTCAGGTAGAATATTTTCTTCTCAAGTAAATTGTTTTCTATACGTACTTGACTAGGTTATTATATTATGTTGATTAATGTGGTAAATATCAGTTGATATCTTCGACCAACGACGGGATACAGTTTATCGCTGATCGTTAATGAATAAATAAAATTCATTTTTTTCGTTGCAAATGACAAAATTCATGGTGTTTACCTCAAATTTATATCACATTAACCTGATTCTTATTTGAAAATAGCAAGAAACCCGAATCTAAGCCGATGGGAAAGCTTAAAATGCGAAACACCAAATGACTTTATTTGAAGACAAATTCAAAAACTAATGGTACTTGATTTATATATTAATGAATAATTATACATTCAACGACAAACTGCTTTCTGTCTTAAGTCGAAGATATGAAAATGTTTACCTCCTCAATGAATTGAATAAGTCAATGATTCTTGCAACGCAGCTATAAATATATGATTCAGTTATCTTGGAATGCAGATCTTGTGATAAGTGTAACCCCTTGTTATATTTTAATTCATCAATCAAACTGATATTATAATTAAAAGAAAGCATACTTTACAGGTTGTACTATTATGGTTGACTATCAAATTAAGTTATATATACTGATATATTTCTAAGGGAATCATTAATCAATTTCAAATACGTTTTAATCTTAATGCATAGCATAAAACTTGTGTCCAAATGTACGATATGATATGAAGATGGAAACAGGCTACATAGAGTCAATATCTTTTAATTAATCAACAGTATTTGTAAAGCGAGCATTATCAATATTGTATTATAATGTTTAAGGTGTTTTATTCTTAATGTAACAATATATATATACTATATTATTGAAAATTATAGAAAAAAATACATAGTGCAGCCAGTGTTAACCAGTTCATTACGAATCTGATTCGTGGTGATACTTGATATTTCAAGATATATTTTATCAACGCCCTATTGCAATGTACATACATACTATCAGAGATGTAATAATAATTATCTTAATGAGATTTTATGATAAAAGTTGCATTGCTATTTTCTAAATGACAACGCAACGTTTATTGCGATTAACATTGAGCTAATTTTAATTCTTGTTTCAAATTTATATAGCTAATGTTTGATTGAAATTAATATTTTCTGGGATATTTTTATGTTTTAGTTGTTGAATGTATTTATGACATAGTGATAATAGTATAATAATATATTGTGTATGTTGATTTTTTATAGTAACATGAAGTGATAATAATGTTTTAGTGTCTCGTAGGTCGAAATAAACGGCCGGATATAGAAGTTTTGATGTACATATACTTGAACTTACTTTGATGTATTTTTCATATGTGACACTCTAATAAAATATTAAAGTCTAAATCTATATAGATTACATCGTTAATGACGTTAAAGGATTAACAATGAGTATGGTTAACAAACCTTACTTACTTCATGTATTGTTTAAATAATAATTGAGATCACCACTCTGTTGTACATGTAGATATTGAGCTTAAGATTATTCAATTATTCTCAATGTAATTGAGTAGAATGTTGTAGGTAAACTTTTACCGCTTTGACTGGTTATTAAGCTACTGAGAAAAATATTATTTCAACTTTGTGGAAAAATAAATAGTATTTAGTTATTTCAGCATATATATATATATATATTAATTAAATCAAGACATCTCAGCAAAGCGACGAGAGAGAACAAAACACGTTATTCTACTATCAAATTCCTTCGTTTGTCTATTAAAATGGAATAAATGAATGAGTGAATGAATAAATAAATAAATAAATAAATAATAAATAAATTAATTAATTAAATAATTTATGTCTTTATTAAAAGAGGGTGATCCAATTAGTTTGAAACTAATCTTCCTTGGGGCCCTCTAGAATTTATTTTTTTAAATACATTTATTATTTAATATAAACAACCTCTTCTAAGATATTACCACTTTTTGATGGTTAAGTGCAAGTTACACAAAATCTCAATATTCCGTATTTTCGAATGAATTTAAAGATATTTTACGCCTATTAAATGTGTTAATTCTAATTCATTCTCACTGATTGAAACATTAAGTGTACTTTGTTATTTTCATTTTCTGATGTCTCAAAATATCGATACCTTATTTTCCCAGACGACTGACGTGAGACATTGCAGATTCAATTACATGAAGGCGACAGCAAGGCTTCCTCATACCCGTCATGCTTATTTCGTCTGCTTTTTTTTACTCGTACTACTTCCAGAACCCTGGGGTCTTCAGTAGCGGATTTGTCTAAAGCTGGCGTCTAAGGATAGGGTACCACTCCCCGCAAGACAGTGTTTTAGAGTCATTGTTATATGGATAGTAATGCCCTGTATTATATAAACCAGAACCGCAGCAGTGGTCATTGGTAGAGCGTCCGCCTCGCATGCGGAAGGTCGTGAGTTTGATCCCCGACCGGGTCAAACCAAAGACTTGAAAACTAATACTAGAAATGTCCTCGCTTGACGCTCAACATTTACAGAATAGTTCTGTGTCCTGTCGCCACGATGTCAGTATAATGGGACACGTTAGGGTATTATACCATGTGTCAATATAATCCAGCACGGCAGCACTTAGACTATTATCTCAAGTAACACCTATGTGTAGTGTTGAATACGTATCCGAGTATAAGTCCTCTATTAGATATTTAACATGATACGTTGGCGGAATGACACTCAGTAGCTTAATGTGTACTTAGAAATCGTTTTGTCTGTGATAGGATAATTGCATCTCATTGTCGGTTTTGTATTGACAGGTTTATGTATTTATAGACTGAAAAGACAACATTATTAATGTAATGTTTTTGAATAATTATTCTAAAATTAACAGTAAATATCGCTTACAATAGTTTTCAGATAAAATAAATAAGTATAAACTTACATTTTACCGCAAACAATCTATATTAACACATATATTTATAATTATATAAAGGGAGATAACTTAAATTTCCGATTTTGGGATCTTTTCAGATACTCATTCACAATGTATGATAAATATATGGAGATAATTATTTGTGAATAACCAGACATAAATGTACAGACCAGACTACGACGAGCGCGCCTAGTTACAATGCAAACCATAGGTCATACAATATCAAGGTCTCTGCCAAACCAAATAAATTTGGTGTAAACCATGACTTAAATACTATGGATTTACATGCAACACATCTGAACTGGACGGACAATTTATATACATGAACTGATATATATATATATGATTTTTCTCAACGAAAAGATTTGAAGTTGGTTAGAGTGAAAGTGGCGGTCTGTTAAAAACCAGAACCTGATATCTACCAAAATTTCCGAAAATAGGGTTTTCAAATAATCAGTATGATATCTTGTAAATACATATTGTCTAAAAATTTCAGCTTTATATCTTAATTAGTTTTGAAGATATTTATTATAGATCAAACCTTGTATCTGAAATAAATCCGATTTTTACTTGCCAACATCGTGTAGATGTAGATACTACACATTTGCATGCCAGAGTATATCACCTGTACATACAATACTTTAGTTCTAACTACCAGAAAGAATTCAGAAAAAAAAATAAAGCCAGAACATAGTTTATGACTATGACAGGTTATAGCTTTAACATGTGACAACTACAATCATCTGTACCATTTTACCAAAACCTAGCATCTTGGGATATACAAGTCTACTTGTAAATAAATACAAACAATATTCAGCCATTCCCTGGTATTAAACAATAGAATTGTATGGCTGTGCGAGATATAGTGACAATGTCTGCTGTGGAAAAAGCAAGTCTATATCATTTGTAAATGAAACATTTTAAAACCAGGTATTTGACCAAAAATGTGCTAATTGGTGTTGATAACCTGGTATATCAGATTTCATCCGGATGTGTTATTGTGTTGATTATAAGCAAAGGTATAAATACATTCTAGAAAAATTTAAAACGAGGCACAAAATGATGAAAATTAAAGATAGGTTATTTTATGCATCACTCTTTATATCGATATCACAGATGAATGTACAAGAAATAAATATTATAAATAAATTTAACAAATTTAGTTAATTCATAAATTAAAATTGTACTAATACTGAATAATTATATTAGTTATTACTTTGATCGCCGTAACACTTTTTGTGGTTATCGTGAATTTGTTCATATTATAGTAGCATCATAAATGTTAAGTTTAAAATACAGAATTATTTTCAATACATAATATTCAAGATGTAGCCAGATGATAATGATAGCGACCTTGATACATTTGCCTCACAGATAAAACAGGTTTTGGTTGAAAATGAAAACATATCTGGAAATGAAACAATTGCTGTAACAGAAAAAATGAATGTAACGAAATAACAACCTTAAAAGAGAAGATAGATATTGTAATTGATGTAACCAAGGAAAATGAATGTAACGATATAACAACTATAAAAGAGAAGTTGGATAGTGTAAAAGTTGTCAAAGAGGAAAATGAGTGTAACGATATAACAACCATAAAAGAGAAGTTGGATAGTGAAGTGATGGTTCCAAGGAAAATAAGTGTAACGATATAACAACCCTGAAAGAGAAGTTGGATATTGCAAGTGTTGCCACAGAGGAAAATGAGTGTAACGATATAACAACCATAAAAGAGAAGTTGGATATTGTAATTGATGTAACCAAGAAAAATGAATGTAACGATATAACAACCATAACAGAGAAGTTTGATAGTGTAAGTGTTGTCAAAGAGGAAAATGAGTGTAACGATATAACAACCATAAAAGAGAAGTTGGATAGTGAAGTGATGGCACCAAGGAAAATAAGTGTAACGATATAACAACCATGAAAGAGAAGTTGGATATTGCAAGTGTTGACACAGAGAAAAATGAGTGTAACGATATAACAACCATAAAAGAGAAGTTGGATATTGTAATTGATGTAACCAAGAAAAATGAATGTAACGATATAACAACCATAACAGAGAAGTTTGATAGTGTAAGTGTTGTCAAAGAGGAAAATGAGTGTAACGATATAACAACCATGAAAGAGAAGTTGGATATTGTAAGTGTTGCCACAGAGGAAAATCAGTGTAACGATATAACAACCATAAAAGAGAAGTTGGATATTGTAAGTGATGTCATAGAGGAAAATAAGTGTAACGATAAAACAACCATAAAAGAGAAGTTGGATATTGTAAGTGCTGTCACAGATGAAACTGAGTGTAACGATATAACAACCATGAAAGAGAAGTTGGATATTGTAAGTGTTGTCACAGAGAAAAATTAGTGTAACGATATAACAACCATAAAAGGGAAGTTGTATATTGTAAGTGATTTCATAGAGGAAAATGAGTGTAACGATATAACAACCATAAAAGAGAAGTTGGATATTGTAAGTGCTGTCACAGATGAAAATGAGTGTAACGATATAACAACCATAAAAGAGAAGTTGAATATTGTAAGTGCTGTCACAGAGGAAAATGAGTGTAACGATTTAACAACCATAAAAGAGAAGTTGGATATTGTAAGTGCTGTCACAGAGGAAAATGAGTGTAACGAATATGAAGCCATAAAAAATAAGTCAGATATTGTAAAGTGCTATCACAGAGGAAAACGAACGTGATGATATATGGTTTATAAATGGATATCTTATATCTAAGTATATACAGATGTTTTACCATAATTGTGCTTTGAATTGATAAAAAAACAATACTGACAGTTATGCGATGCCTATAATAACAAAACCGTAATATGCGAGCCTTTACAGGTACAGAAACAATGAACAGAGGGACTTGCCTAGTATATTAATAAAGATATTCAACGATGTCTACGACAACCTTAAGTCAAATATTAGATGTTTTCGCAGTTATTACGATTATTTATCAACGTAAAATAAAACATTGCAACAATTTATTACAGATAACTTTAGAAATTATATAGCCCCTTATATTATGTTTATTATCCATTTCAATTTAATAACGAAATGTCGTTATATATCACTAGTACATCAGCACTGTGAACATCTTATATAACAGCAAAGTAAGACGAATTTTTGCTTTAGCTATATTCCCATCCACCGTTTGTCAAATATTGCACTATTTTTATTTGTTGAAACCTTTTAATAACTATCTTGCGATTGGATAAACCGCGATTCGTACGGATTTAGGTCATAAATTGCACTGGTTTATGGTGATGAACATTTCTGTAAGTTGATGCATTCATTCGAGATACACGCACATAAACTATTGATGTTGAACATAAATATATCAAAATCTTCAAGTTTGTTGATTTATATATTTCTATTTGTTATAGCTTACTATATTTTCAAACGAAATCTACTTGTATTTGGTGTTTATATCAAGAACAAATACAGTTACTCTCAAATAGCAAACGAAATTCAATGAAAATGTGATATTTTTACTATTCGATTTAATGAATAATTATTTACGCTTGATAAGGGCATATTTCAGTATGAGTTTACATATTTATATTAGATTTATATCATAAATGCCACTTTTCAAAGGAGACCAGTCGGTGAGATGGGAATATTTACCCTTAATCTTATTTCAGATATTAAATTAGACGTTTGAACGTTGTGAGCATTAATTTAATGTGATCTAACGCAGCGAACGATACACACGCTGTGCTGAATATATAAGATGTCTGGTGTACACTTATAGGTTATATTATGAAGTAATGTATCTCAAACATGATCAGTTTCCAACTTTTCTAGTATGCTTTTCATCTCAGATTCATCACAATCTTTATAATAAAGCAACCAGTCAATACAAATGTCTGACTGTGAATTGTATTTATTAAACAAAAAATCCCAATAAGTAAACATAAGACAGAATGTTTGATGAACAAACTATCCCTTGAACAAAGCATAAATTGCGTAAAAGGTAATATAAAAGGAATACATTAAAATATGCTCTGAAATTGTGTTTATCAACAGACTTGACTTCTAAGTGTTGTTATTTCTGGTATTGTGAGCAACTATATAAAAAAAATTACTATACAGACATTGTTTCAGTTCGGTGCACAGTTAGGCATACCCGCTGTTTCCATTTATATCTTTTAAAACTTGCACTTGTTTCATAGTGTGTACCCTTTATGCACCATTTACTGTTATGCACATATCTATCGACCGTTGGGACTTATTGAGATTATTTTCAGTACTATCACAGTATATGATATCATTTATTAATGTTCACGTCGTTGATTTGCCAGTTTTAATTTGTGAATAGTTTTATTAAATTTAATCATATTTTAAATTATTTAATTCAATATTGTCATCGCATTCATTAATCTTTGCGCGCACAAAATGACCTATTTATATGTTGACGTGCCGTCAAACACTATTTATTCATTGTACGATACATATTATCATTCAAGTTGATGGTACTCTCACAATAAAAAAGCAATCAACTATAATGTATATGGATAATACGTCTAAACAGATAAAGAATACTGAGACTTGGCAAAGGAATATGTTATTTACCTAACATATAGTTATTTTATCATATAATAGTTTTTATATATCATATTTATATTCCAGCATACAATCGAACTTTTTTACTGGATAATATCAGATTTAATCAAAAATAATGATGATACCAGCAATCGTTGCTACTGTTGTCGTTGTTACTTTTTTATTGTTGTTGTTGTTGTTGTTAATGCTGTTGTTGTGGCTGATAATTGTCAACTTCTTTGCAAAACGCATTTGACGTCTATTTTCTTCTTTCGCCGAAGATTGGTCAGTGACGTGAGGTAGCATATTGCAACATTTCATATTTATCTGATATTTATACATGTATAAGCTGCTCTCGAGTCCACTTCCTGGTAAATCCAGTACTTATATGAGAGGCATCGGGTCGAGCTTGGGATCGAACCTGCAACCTCTGGCTTGAGTGCCCATCACTATATCCATTACACTACCGCATTGCCACTGATATTTGTTTCTTATTAACTTAAATAATGCTATTCAGTATTTGTTATGGTAAGTACTGTCACATAGAGTTGTTACAATTACGCTTACGTTGTGTACTAACAAATTCAAATTTATATGGTACGACATATAATGATATCGTTTTAGTTTACTTTAAAAAAAGTGTAATATTGACAACATACATACATTGTAATAAATACCAAGTGAAAACAAAAAATTAGAAAAAGTCATATTAACTTATACGTATCCTAGTATTTCGTTATATTATAGGTAAATTTTTGGTCGTCGATTTGGTAATTTTTCTGTTAAAAACTAACTGAATTGTCTTATTATATATATTATGTTTGTATTGGGTTGTTGTGACACCACCTGTTCTTTATCAATGCTTCCTGCTTCCTCTCCTATTTAGCGTACATTATTTAATTTCTATATAAAAACAATCATCGTTACACATTATATTTAGTTTTGTTATACATGTATGTCATGTCATAATCAATTGGCCAGCGGAAAACACCCGGTACTAATTATGTTACCAACATCTTAACGATTTACAGTCGTGCAACCACTCCCTAACTGGATTACGACCGATGCCAACGAGTAACACTATGTAAGCTTTCATATATTTTATAAAAGGATCTTAGTTTGCAATATAGAAAAAATGACTTTGTTGCCAAACAGTTAATTGTATTGTGCAATATCCTTAAGACATTTACAACGTGTGGTTTATTTTATTTGTGCCAGTACTGCACTTGATTACTTTTATAAATATTGATAACTATTGATTAATTATCAAATACCAATCAATGTATCATTATTTTTTACTATAGCAGTATTGTGTTATACTATACTATAAATATTGCATTATGTTAAGGGCGATAGTTAAACTAATAACGTTCGAAAAATGACTGTCAACCTCGACTTAAAATTGGTAATATTACTGTAACCCTCAACAAAATGTAACATTTACATAATACAAATATGTACAATACGCTGTAAAACACATAAACACTGGGGTATTTATGTTTTGTGACCTGTTTATTTTCTAATAATATGAAGTCGCAAGAACAGTATCGTAATTTGGCTAGTTCAAACTACGGAAGCCTATCAAATATAGCAAGCCATATTATACAAATAGCACGTATTACTGTGGTATTATTGACGACGAAGCTATATAGGATATCAAATGGCTATCAAACACGTCGAGAGATGTTCAATATATCGTCATTGTAAGGACAGAGAACCACTCAATACGTAAATGTGCACTTGAAACCTAATATGTTAGCGAATGGATAATTGTCACTGCCGATGTTTATTTCATTTTTAACGAATAGTTAGAGCTGCTTTGACACAATACTGATTGGAAATAATGTAATCTCCACTATAACCAGATATTGCAGATAATATCCGAAGAAGCTTCAACGTATAATCACTGAATAGTATTAAATGTATAATAGAGGACAATGTCTACAAATATGTATGTTAGAAATACCCTTAGGAGGTTCAAAATGTACAAAAAAGCAAATATAAATGATACATATTCATAAGGAATAATTAAATAAGTGACATACCTTTCTCCCCTTCCCCACATCATACCACCATCGTAAGTAGTTTTTCAAAGTCGCCACACCTTTTACCCCTTCCCCCAAATCATAGCACCATCTTAAGTAGTATTTCAAAGTCGACACACCTTTCACTCTTTATCCACATCATAGCACCATCATGTAGTTTTTTGGAAGTCGACACACCTTTCAACCCTTCCCCACATCATAGCACCATCGTTAGTAGTTTTTTGGAAGTCGACACACCTTTTAACCCTTCCCCACATCATAGCACAATCGTTAGTAGTTTTTCAAAGTCGATACACCTTCACCCATACCCACATCATAGCACAATTGTAAGTAGTTTTTCAGAGTCGACAAACCTTTTACCCCTTCCCAACAACATCATAGCACCATCGTTTGTAGTATTTCAAAGTCGACAAACCTTTCACCCCTTCCTTACAACATAGTACCATCGTAATTGTTTTTTTCATTGTCGACAAACATCTCACCACTTTTCCACATCATAGCACCATCGTTTTTCAGTATTTCAATGTCGACACACCTTTTACCCCTTCCCCTACATCATAGCACCATCGTTAGTAGTATTTTAAAGTCGAGCAATATTGATTAGATTTCATGATTTTAAGGACTAAAATGATATTGGGTTCAAACGGATTACCTTTCTTGTCAGATTGTTAGTTATGGTATAATATAACGAATTATAAATATTTGTTCAGTATTGGTTGCTTTCATATCTAACGATTAATGTCAAAATGCGGCTCCATACCAACATACTATCCAGATCGGTTGGCAGCACATATTTGCATATATAACGAACTACAATTTAGACATAGAAAACTTGAAGAATTTGTTTGAAACGAAACATAATTTTACGGGTGACAAAAACAAACAATGAATTATAACTATGTATGTATGGAATAGTAAACAGTTGATTAAAGGTGAGAATTTAAAATTAATCTCTACTCAATTTAACATTTTATGGAATTTGGTTTTATTATAATGAACCTTATGCTATTTTCAAGAATCAGTCAATAATTTCTATTAGTTTTTTTATCCACACCGAATAATTTAATATAAAATATAAAGACAGGGAAACAAAAAATTGGGAGATCGACTAACAGTAATATCTGGCAACGGAAGCATGAACATAGAGATTAAAACTAAGTAGATATTCCAATACGTCAGTGAAATGGAGATCAAACCACATTGACTGTAGCTCTGTCTGTCTGTCTGTCTGTCTGTCTGTCTGTATGTCTGTCTGTCTGTCTGTGAAATTACACAAAACGTGAAAAAAGGAATGCTCTCCTTGATCAGCACTATGGTATATAATTATCTTTCTTTCTTTCACATCATGAAAATAAAACAAATCCGCTTAAACTACTAGTTTCAAATACATGTGATATGTGTATGGTAATCAATGCAAATATGAGAAGTAATACAAAAAAAAACACGTAAATATATTCATATCAATCCAAGAAGATGTATAGCTAGTGCATCTGCATCCACGGTTTATAATGAATAGTCATAATTTGACAATTCAACACAATATTAGAACTGCACATTTTATTATCATTTTTGATTTTGGAAAGTTATAATAACCTTAATATGTCACCAATTGATTCTTATTTGTTGATTAAAGCCTTGGGTCGTTGGTTGAATCCCAGTCCCTACCGACGGTACCTCCAGAACAATACTCAATATTGCTTCCCATTCAGGTATTACCTTAGCTAAACTCGCAATCGAGTCATTTCATACATATCAGTCATGTTAAAGAATTTTCATTAGGGATAATGATTTATTGAACGATGAGGAAGTAAAATATAAAAGTACTTCTTTAATCTCTTTTTAACTATATACATAAAGAATCAACTTTTTGCTCAACAGTTTGACAAAAATTTGACTTTTCTCAAGAAGTTGAAACCTTTAATATATATCCGAGGATTAGATACGTCGCCTTTTCTATGAATTCAGGTCGTTAATAGTAATGATGCTGCATAGGATGATCATTAAATAAGAAATCAAGCTAATGAAATTCCCATTTTATGAATTATATCCAGCTTTCTTGATTAAATACATTTTATTTTACTTATTTTGGGTTTTTAATGTAACAAAATAGTTGAAACTCACAAATCAGCAGCGGGAAATAAAACATGTTGGATATTTTAAGAAATGGTTTTTCTGCTTGCTTAAGATTTGGGAGAAATCAGAGGATCAGATACGTCGCCTTTCCTATGAATTCAGTCGTTAATCCTGCTGATGCTGCATCAGAAAATCATTAAATTAGATATCAAGCTTATGAAATTCCCATTTGATGAGGCGTGTTATAACAAATATAAACATTTTTAGAAAGTGTTAAGATTTGCGAGAATGTTTTGCGTATTGTTCTACCGTAGAAACACACTGTCCGCCATATTTCACCCGCTGAGATAAACCTCTATATGGTTTTTTGCTGTTCAACTCATCTTCAAGACAACAGTTGATTTGTTGGTACATGTAAAACATGCCTTCATAATTAATCAGGCCATTATTTGTACCTCAATAACTGGTGTGTCTAATTATGTTTTTCAATTCACCGGTGATCATTACGTACAAGTTTTGTTTTAATATCAACCACCATCTGGTCGTTCATTTATTTACCCCGTAGTTGGTGTAAGAGGGTCGGTGTGGATCATCCCTCAAATACACCATACAATATTTACGTGTTATAATCATAAACGAATTTTGATAAAGGCATGTATATAATTCAATCTATAATAGATAATTTGTAAAAAACACCTCCTTCCTTGAAAAAAAAAAGTAATCATTTTTTAACACATACGTTTAACATGTAATTGAACTTACTTCATTTTTTTTAATAAAACTCAAACATAGTAAAATATATATGCAGACAAAGGGAAACTATTGTAAAACAATAATATTGGACTCGGTTGCTCTCCGCAAAGTAAAATCTTATGCATACAATAGCTTTGTTCAATAAATCCTATACATACAATGGCTTTATTCAATCAATTAAATAATGTTGTTTTAAATACAATGGTTTATAAAAGTAAAATGTTTGTTAGAAAAAGATAACGACTGAATGTAAATCATTGCACACAAACGAGTTCTGTCTCCGTATCATATACTTACATATAAGTTTACTTTCTATATTTGGCCCTTCATGTAGTGCTTGAGAATTCAAAATTGCGTTATGTAAGATTAAATAACATTAACTAGGCATAATATAAGCACGTTTCTGCTTTTTAAACACTGAAATGAACTTATAGTAGTCACATTGCATCGATTGACCTGATTTCATGAACGTATAAAAAAGTAGGTAGGACACATCGTCTTTGCCTTTCTATTGTTGGACAGATATGTTGTCTAACTACAGAATAGTTCTATTTCTTTTCCTATATATCATGTCAGTTATAAAGACAGAAACCATATTTCAAACATTATTTTCACATCTACAAATTAAACGGTATGTGCGTGGAAAATACATCATCTGTCTTACTTATAATTTTCTTTGATATTTCTTGATGAAAAATTACCATGTCACAAATATGTATAATTGATTTTAAAATTGTTTCTAATGTCGAGACATAATGTCTGCGTTTTATTTAGAGCATGTTGTTCATTTTCTGTTATTCTGTAAATGTTCGGAGTAATTATTCAAACTGTTCTTCTTGCTTTGGTTCGTTTCAGGCAATTCTAGTAATGAAATAAATGATACCGTTATTTACCTACATACTACAAATTCGTACTATTTGTATTATACTGAACAGAGGAAAACCATAAAACATTGTCACTCCATAGCAGTTTTACGCGCTGTTTTTGTCCGTTAAGAAACTCCCTGTACTTTGACTCATTTGTTTTACAATTTCTGGCTCCCAGTAATTACGATTCTGTGTTGTGACCGTTAAGAAACCCCCCGTACTTTCACTAATTTTTTATAATTTCTGGCTCCTTGCAATCACAATGCTGTGTTGTGACCGTTAAAAACCCCCCTGTACTTTGACTCATTTTTTTACAATTTCTGGCTCCGTGTAATTACGATTCTGTGTTGTGACCGTTCAGAAACCCCCTGTACTTTCACTATTTTTTATAATTTTTGGCTCCTTGCAATCACAATGCTGTGTTGTGACCGTTAAGAAACCCCCTGTACATGACTAATTTTTTTTATTATAATTTTTGGCTCCCTGTAATCACAATGCTGTGTTATGACCGTCAAGAAACCCCCTGTACTTTGACTCATTTTTTTATAATATCTGGCTCCCTGTAATTACGATGCTGTTTTGTGACCGTTAAGAAACCCCCGAAACTTTGACTCATTTTTATTTATAATTTCTGACTCCCTGTTATCATGATTCTGTGTTATGACCGTTTAGAAACCCCCTGTGCATTGACTCATTGTTTTATCATTTCTGACTCCCTGTCATCACGATTCTGTGTTGTGACTGTTAAGAAACGCCCTGTACTTTGACTCAGTTCTTTGCAATTTCTGGCTCCCTGTAATCAGTCCCGGTTTTGCCAAAATTAAAAACCGCTTAACCCCATGCAGTGGGTGCTGGGGGTGTGAGGATGATGCATGATAACATCCGGTCTGTTATTTACAATTCTTGAAGCGTTTTGTGCATCCTGGTGATATTTTTAACCTTCAAGACCGACATTCAATACAAATTTAATATAAACATCTATATTTAAAAGGTAAACAAATAAGAAGTGATAAAATTAACTGTCAGTTGTCATGCTACTGCAGCAGGCGCAATTATTATAAATTCATTTAAGACATATTAATTGAACTAAATAGACTAATTGTATTAATACATTTTCTGCATCCGTTCTTCATCTACATTCCACAAACGTTCTTCGTTTCGGGTCCTTAGCATCAGACTGAAGCGAAAAAAGAATCGTCATGGATATTAATGATATTTTGCTGAAACTGGATAACGGCTTCACCCTACGCTGCAGACTGGATTTAATACTCCTGATCATGCTGCAAACAGCCCCGATCTTGCCCCCGCCCCGATCTTGCCCCCAACAGCCCCGATCTTGCTCCCAATAGCCCCGATCTTGACCCCTGCCCCGATCTTGCTCCCAACAGCCCCGATCATGCCCCCAACAGCCCCGATCTTGCCCCCAACAGCCCCAATCATGCCCCAAACAGCCCCGATCTTGCCCCCAACAGCCCCGATCTTGCTCCCAACAGCCCCGAGCATGCCCCCAACAGCCCCGATCTTGCTCCCAACAGCCCCGATCTTGCTCCCAATAGCCCCGATCTTGACCCCTGCCCCGATCTTGCTCCCAACAGCCCCGATCATGCCCCCAACAGCCCCGATCTTGCCCCCAACAGCCCCAATCATGCCCCAAACAGCCCCGATCTTGCCCCCAACAGCCCCGATCTTGCTCCCAACAGCCCCGATCATGCCCCCAACAGCCCCGATCTTGCTCCCAACAGCCCCGATCTTGCCCCCCGCCCCAATCTTGCCCCCAACAGCCCCGATCTTGCTCCCAACAGCCCCGATCTTACCCCAAACAGCCCTGATCTTGCTCCCAACAGCCCCGATCTTGCCCCCCGCCCCGATCTTGCCCCCAACAGCCCCGATCTTGCCCCCAACAGCTCCGATCTTGCCCCCAACAGCCCCGATCTTGCTCCCAACAGCCCCGATCTGGCCCCCCGCACCGATCCTGCCCCCAACAGCCCCGATCTTGCCCCCCGCCCCGATCTTGCTCCCAACAGCCCCGATCTTACCCCCAACAGCCCCGATCTTGCCCCCAACCCCAACAGCCCCGATCTTGCCCCCAACAGCCCCGATCTTGCTCCCAACAGCCCCGAGCATGCCCCCAACAGCCCCGATCTTGCTCCCAACAGCCCCGATCTTGCTCCCAATAGCCCCGATCTTGACCCCTGCCCCGATCTTGCTCCCAACAGCCCCGATCATGCCCCCAACAGCCCCGATCTTGCCCCCAAAAGCCCCAATCATGCCCCAAACAGCCCCGATCTTGCCCCCAACAGCCCCGATCTTGCTCCCAACAGCCCCGAATATGCCCCCAACAGCCCCGATCTTGCTCCCAGCCCCGATCTTGCCCCCCGCCCCAATCTTGCCCCCAACAGCCCCAATCTTGCTCCCAACAGCCCCGATCTTACCCCAAACAGCCCTGATCTTGCTCCCAACAGCCCCGATCTTGCCCCCCGCCCCGATCTTGCCCCCAACAGCCCCGATCTTGCCCCCAACAGCTCCGATCTTGCCCCCGCCCCGATCTTGCCCCCAACAGCCCCGATCTTGCTCCCAACAGCCCCGATCTGGCCCCCCGCACCGATCCTGCCCCCAACAGCCCCGATCTTGCCCCCCGCCCCGATCTTGCTCCCAACAGCCCCGATCTTACCCCCAACAGCCCCGATCTTGCCCCCAACCCCAACAGCCCCGATCTTGCTCCCAACAGCCCCGATCTTGCGTCCATAGATTGGGTGTTTCCTGTATTTAATCGAAACTTAGGGTAGCAGATTTGATTATTTTCGTGATCTCAGTCGACACACAAAATGGTGTGTCACCAACACTGTTTTCAAGTTATATACAATCAGTGGATTCATAGGCACGGAATGTGCATTACTGTGTGGAGGCAATATTAGCGGAGGCAATGGCAGATATTTAACGGCGATGTCAAACGATACCCCGCACTAGCTTCGCATACCTTGCGCATTACGTCATTACAGGTTAAGTATATGACGGATCCTTCTGATTTTTTTCACAATAATAGAAAAATAAACTAGCTTTTGTGTATTTTTTTATTAAAATCTTATTATCTTACAAATATGGAATTGAATACATGCGTGTATTATCAAACACATAGAAAAAAATAATATGGTCATGCATATGATTAAAAATGATCGTGTTTTATTTTGTGTATTAGTCTATTAACAAGTCCAGACAAAATAAACGAATTGTCTGTTTAATTTTGTTTTCTGAGTTAAAAACCAGAAGTGATTGATGTACGAATAGTTCCAACTAGATTGAGCCAGGTCATTGTTATATTACATCAGATAACATCAAATAGATGTTCCCAGCGTTCGTGCTCGTAATTTAATATCTGAAATTAAGTTATCGCAGCTATTCCCATAGCGAAGTCTCATCTAATCTTATCAGCGTAAGATAAGATAAACAACTCGTTATGTATTACATGTATGTGACGACCGTTATAAGTGAGTGCATAATTTATATCAGTATTTGGTATTATTTGTGTTTCCTTGGCAACATGAAGTGTTTTCAGTTCTGCTCGAAAATATATGTAGCGGGAAACTCGAAAGCCCAAAAAACTAGTTTCGTTTTTGAATCTGCTTTTGATTTTAAAATGAAATGTAAAGTGAAGTCAAATACATTTTTCATGTTCATATGCTTTATTTAGACATGAATTATTAAAGGGAAAAGATATCAATCTACATGGGAATGTTAAGGTTACATAAGTAAACACTGTGCTTTATTGAAACTTTAACAAAATAAACTAGCAAACATAGTAATTTACTGTCTTTCCTGAATTTGTTTTCTCAATGTTTATTTAAATATGTGTAATATTTATATCAAAATACATAGGCGCCACAAAATATATCTGTATGAAACAGATCAAACGGAATGAAATCAACATTCATTTCTATCTGGAATATAATATATTTCATAAATCAATATCAATGCATTTGGAAAAAAGCATTAGGTAAACTACGTGTACTGTTATGTTATGAAGGGCCCTCTAAATAAGTAAATGTTTTACCCTTGTGTATCACGTGACTCATTTAATACGTCACAAAATATGTTGCCATTTTACCATAGGCGCTTAACCCAAGTTATGAAAGTCATTTTCAATATTATTATTTTGGCATGTTTAAATAGACTAAGATATCTTTTTGGCAATACGAGAAAATACAATATAGGCATGGTATTATGGCAAAAAATGTTTTGGCGAATTTTATTTTTTCTTCATCCTGATATATTCCCTCTAAATAGTGCTAACGGGTAAGGGTGTAGTATTTTTTATTGCATCTCATAAATAGACAAATGCCGTAAATTCGAAAATTTTACTTCAAGAAGTGATCCATTGATCAGAATATTATTGCGGAAGGCAAGCTGAATGTCCGTTCATATAATCCATGTCGATCCATTTTACACCACAAGCCTGTTGTTGCAGTGGTAAACTGATAGCTTTGCAGTACTATCTTCCGATACATTTTTCTCATTTTATAATTTGGCTATGTTTTGTATCCATAATCTAGGCTTAAGCTCTCGAGTTATTATTTTGCCATCGGCGATGCCAACCAAATTATAGAAGTAATATTGCTTCACAAAACTATATGTTTTTCATTAACTATTAATCTTTCGTGGAGAGGAATATATTAATAAATAACATTGTCTATTGAACTCGTTTTTTTTCTTCAGAATTTTCGCTTAAGCCATCGTCAGGAAATCAGCTAAAAATAACATCCATTTTGTTTAAAAAGTGCATATTGAAATACCGAGTTCAAATAGACATTGTTATTTTTAGATGTTTTTCGTGAAACTATTCACATTATTCAGGTTCCACAGTTCTTTGTTCCTCCTGCACCCAGTATGCTCATTCCTTTGGAATAAAGCATTACGAAGTTGTACTATAATCTTACCTCGGCGAATCCATACACGTATTATCTGAAGTTCAGATAATCTTCGGATTGAAGAACAAAATGTTTTTTAATTTAAACGTATTTATTTTATTTCAATTACGAAACAAGTTCTTATTTAGGCAAATTACGATTGAAGACTTCCTGGGTAGAACCAGAACATAAGCGGAGACCGCTCCATAGCTGTGGCAACACTGGTCACATTTATATCACATTGGATTAAGTATAATACCTTTAATTTCTTTCCATTACTACTTTAATTTCCGGACTGAGCATCAGTATCGATATTTGTGTCAAAATATATTAATTCGCTGCAAATGCCTTGAAAGAAAATGACCGTTCTGCAATGAATAACTGTTGGTGAATACACCAATGCGGTGCATTTCAAAATCATGTAAAATAATTTTATCATACAGTACATGTTTCACAGTATTTTAAGGGAGACAAATCCGTATAGTATAGTTCACATTGCACTATTGGATTTTGAGCAGTGACAGTTAATAATATTCTTCTTCAATACTAGCTGATTACCCCTCAAAGATGGTCCTTAATTGAAATATTTGTACATTTCTAGAAATGCTTCACACCAACAAACATTGGTTTAAGATTATTAAAAAGTGGTTCCATTTTAAACTCGGTATCCAGTTTGAAGTTTTCCTTCATTTTAACTAAAAAAACAAACGGGAGGATTGGTGGTTACCAGGCGTGGGAGGAATATATTAAAACTTGACAAAGTAACAATCTCACGCAAATCCTATTAAATACTTAGCGAATAAACGAATATGGAACATGAGGAATGAAAATATCAGTTAGTTACTAAATGTGCTATAGTGAATGTGTGAATTATGTAGAATAAGTTTAAACGTGATTAATGAGCGCAGCAGTGAGTGAGTGAGTCTGGGTGGGTGAGTTTGTGTGGGTGAGCGAGTGGATGAGTGAGTGAGTGGATTTGGTTGGGTGAGTTTAGATAAGTGGATGAGTGAGTTTGGGTGAGCGAATGAATGAGTGAGTGAGAATGAGAACAACCGATTTTCTCTATGCTTCTGGCAAATACCAATTACATCAACACTTATATATTCCGGATACCAGTAGCATCATCTGTTTATCATTCTTTCTTTTATTGTCTATCGGAACGTTAACGTGGCATTGTCGTTCTTAGAATCTTGACTATTTATTGATAGGACGTAAATAAGTATATTTGTATTGTTTGGTAGAAACGTAGTTGTTGATAAAATAAAATACAAAGACGATGCTCTGCTGAGAACTTGTTTTTTTTTCGTGCCGAACCTGATGAAGCTGATAATATTAGATACTAACATTATATTCTCTTTATCATGTCAATATTTTTTATTCGCCCTATGTTATGAAATTGAAATCATCAATCTTTTGTTACAACCGGTAGAGATTCTGTCACAATGTGTATAATTACACATTATATCATCAAGCGCCAGATAACCTTGCATTGACGTGATAAACCTATGGTTATCTAGCAGGTAATTTATCATCAGAAATGAATGCATTGGCATGATAAAATTAATTGCGTGAGTACTCATTTTGCTAAAATATATCACTTCATCTGTGAAGATGCATTACCACAGCTGTCTAATATATCACACAATTTTACACTGCTGTAAACGGCATAAGTGTCACTGAAAAGCAATATCTCCAAGAATGACGACTTAAGTTGCATTGCATATTTGTAATGGAACCAAAACGCATTTTTTCCATTGACAATAACACATAAATGGGGATATTATATCGATCTCTAAGGTTCCAAATACCTTAAAGGTCACGGTGACTTTGATAACAAACTTTGCCCTAGCTATAGCTTTCTGTCGCCGGCTGAACGATTCTGAATGCATATTTGTTTACTAATATATATAAATGTCTAGACATGAATATAATAATAACTATAATGAAAATAATAATCTTGCTTGACGAAATTTAAATAAACATTAGGTGAGTTATATAATGATAGTGTTTCTTACCTATTTATCGCAAATATACATGTAAACGTAGGTGTGAGTATGTTATAGATATTCCAGCTATTCATAGCCATCATTCAAATATTGCATATACTTGACCAGGAACCACCCACCCTGAATATAAAGATATATTCAATTTGAAGTTTGAGGCTCATGAGTTTTGTAATTATTATTTTGTGTAATAAAACCAAAGACAATATACCACAAGCGTTATCGTTTTGAAAAATAAATATAGTATAAAAAATACATAGCCATTATAAATAGAATTTCACCAGGTTTGTAGAAACGTGCATTAATAAAATAAACACTGCCATATACATTTGCATACAAATATACAAGAAGAAATATATTATGTTTAATTAACTGATACAATGCCTTGTTACAAAACATGTGTAAACAGAAGGATAAACAGACACTAACTTAGTTTTATAATTGTATTCTTTAGGTATCTAAATACTGCATTATAGTTGTAATTTACTATATTGTGTGATCCTTAAGCATTTTTTATAAAAACAACAACACACACAATAAAGCTTTTGATATATGCAAAGATCTGTGTACATGTACATGCATGTAAAATCATTTGTTAAACAATGGTATAAAATACATTACAAAACCAAACTCATTTACAAATATTACGGGGGAAAAAAAATATTTTATCGAGTTTTAGAAGAGAGAAAGAAACAAAAGAAGGAAGAGCAATTTATTTGCAGCATAAGATATTTTTATATATATATATATATATATTGATAGTTTATATTTCCTCTGTTTGGCACCTCCCACTAATAAATAACAAAACCAAATATGTAGTAAGGGCTTAAAGGTAGTATATGAGGGAAAACACTGTAGAAAAGTCTTAAAAAATAAAATAATTTTTAAAAAGGATAAAAGTCATCTCAGTATCATTAATAAACAAAATCCGAATGGTTTGTATGGCAAATCTACCAAAACGTGACAAAGTATATATTTAAATTGGTGTGGTAAACTTGAAACAAAATCCCCATTCTAAAAACAGACAACACTTAACTACTGTTTGACGTCATTCGGACTCTTTCTAAGATGAAACACTTTTTACTATGTGTAAACCTGTCTCAATGGCGGATCTACTCTTACAAAAAACGGCGTACGCCCCCCCCCCCCCCCCCTAAACTGCTGTATGTTATTAAAATGTATTGATTTTTACTGAAAACGAATTTGGCCGTTCTGAAAAATATGTTATTTGTATTTTTTGTAATCAATAATCGTTTGAGAACGAATCATTTTTATGTGAAGCAATCAGTTTTGTAAATATGAAATTAAGATTATACTTGTAATGAGATTGATGATGATTGTATAACCGCACACAACAGGGGCTACGTGGTTTAACTTACCATTCATCTGTAACATAGTTTTGTCACAAATGATAACATGATAATATTTTACAACTATAAAACCCGCACAGATTTGTTAAGTAAACAGTTTTATTTTAAATTTCATTAATGAACATTGTAATAGACAAAATACAATACAATAAGAAGACTATTTATTTTTTTATTATTAAATTCATTGCTTACTAGTAACCGTCACAAGGAAACACATGTCATTGTTGTAGTAGTTTTTCTAAAGGTGTGTTTTTAAGACACACAATCTTGATACATGTACAATTGCAATTATACATTTTTTTACAACCACAAGACTTTAGTGTTTTAGTACAGCTTATAAATCGGTTAACTGCGTAATAGTCTATATCTTCCGCAATGTCAATGCTTTTGTTCGTGATCGTCAGTCATCCTGTTTAAACAAAATGATAAAGATCAATTGCATGACATGATAATATGACAATGTATTGTATGACATAGGCAAATACATAGAGATGGCCTCTCCTTGTCAGTTTATTTGATGGGGTCAAGATAATACAACAAGACGGAAATCGGATACTGTTGCGTTTTGGCGCAGTAACTTATAAACTGTATAGGGAAATGCGTTATTCTAGTATTGACCAAAACAAATGCACAATACATTTATGTTACAATCTTTATATACACAATGTCGTGTACATTGGAAATCAATTTAAAGGTATTCTGGATGAATGATTTATCGCTACTTGCCGAATAAAGTTTTATTTTTTCGGGCACCCGTATATTATTGTAAATAATAACTACTGTTAGTATGCATGACAAAACGTAATATATAAACTTTCATTTCGACTTAGGCATATTTATGAAAATTAATGACTTGTTTTGTTGTAAATGCTCTACAAATATATCAAATTCATTTAGTTATTTTGTTGATAACAATTTAAAAGGCAATTTAATTTTCTTTGTTGAAAACGCTAGCCTTATAAGAAATATAATGAATTATCTAATCGAAAAGGCCAAACCAATGCATATTATGTTTTGAACTAATATTAATTAAATGGGACATACATATTTTTAAATCATACTATATAATTTAAATCTTACCTCCTTCGCACGATCTGCCGGTTGGACTACAGGAACACCCGTCTGAAACAGTTTTAATCATAGAATGAATTAAGTCAAACTTCAAAGCCTGAATAACGATGAGATTAAAGTAGTTTTAGCACATGTCAATATAAATTGTATTTAAAGCTCAATTGCATATATACTGGTACGGATATTTTACATGAGTGACTGTCTTTTCTACCTGGCATGCACACTCAATGGTTATAAAATCGCAATACATGACGGTATGGGAAAACGTAACACATGAAGATATAGGAAAACGTAACACAGGACTTATAGGGGAATTACTTGGAAATGAAAAGCATGACACCAATGCAGGAGTTACAAATTTATTCAGTAACATCTCAGGTAATCAATCAATAGCATCAACAAGTAATAATTACTGTAGTTCGTGCATATGGATATATACACTCGTGATTACTATACTGTAATACGTGCATATGGATATATACACTCGTGATTACTATACTGTAGTACGTGCATATGGATATATACACTCGTGATTACTATACTGTAGTACGTGCATTTGGATATATACACTGGTGATTACTATACTGTAGTACGTGCATATGGATATATACACTGGTGATTACTATACTGTAGAACGTGCATATGGATATATACACTCGTGATTACTATACTGTAGTACGTGCATATGGATATAGACACTGGTGATTACTATACTGTAGTACGTGCATATGGATATAGACACTCGTGATTACTATACTGTAGTACGTGCATATGGATATAGTCACTTGTGATTACTATACTGTAGTACATGCATATGGATATATACACTCGTGATTTATATACTGTAGTACATGCATATGGATATATACACTCGTAATTAGTATGCTGCGTTTTGCTATATCTTGCGAATATATTACAGGTATCTAAGATGTAACCAATAGCTTGTCTACTGAAGCATGTATAACTCATATACACCTCGGAGTATGTGTTTACTAATTGTAGTATATGATCTCACAAACACTTTTTTAGAATAATTTCAAATTTGTTCCAACTGGAATTATGTCCAGTACAAATACATAATACAAATAATGCAGAGATGAGTGTTTAATTAAAAAAGAGCTACTTGTCTTGAAATAAACTACATACCCAATAACAAATTACTTATATGTGACATTTTGGGCTTTAAAACAAATATATCGATAAAGCATATTATGGTAGGTTAATGTGACCTCGGTCCCACCAATTTGAGATTTTTTCTCAAAATCGCAAATTCTCTAAATAATTACAGAACTCATTACATATTGGATAACAACAAATAATTGACATTGGAACATTGTTAAAGGTTAACAGGCTAAATGATCAATGTAACTGAAATTGTAACATTTCAAATAATTCAATTGAGGATAATCTCAAGTTGATATGTTTAGTGAAACGGGCGTTATGTATTTTGTTATAGCTACAAATATATTCATGCGATTAATATCTAATACTTATATTTAGAGAAATATGTCCTGTAATATTTCAAAACGATCTATTGTTTACAAAGTTGCATATATCTTAACCCGTCCCATTCATTTCATTCGTACGTAAATAAGTTGTTACTACCAAGGTAAGATTTAAATCAAACAATATGGCATAAGTGTCACTGAAAAGCAATATCTCCAAGAATGACGACTTCATTTGCATTGCATATTTGTAATGGAACCAAAACGCATTTTTTCCATTGACAATAACACATAAATGGGGATATTATATCGATCTCGAAGGTTCCAAATACCTTAAAGGTCACGGTGACTTTGATAACAAACTTTGCCCTAGCTATAGCTTTCTGTCGCCGGCTGAACGATTCTGAATGCATATTTGTTTACTAATATATATAAATGTCTAGACATGAATATAATAATAACTATAATGAAAATAATAATCTTGCTTGATGAAATTTAAATAGACATAAGGTGAGTTATATAATGATATTGTTTCTTACTTATTTATCGCAAATATACATGTAAACGTAGGTGTGATTATGTTATAGATATTCCAGCTTTTCATAGCCATCATTCAAATATTTCATATACTTGACCAGGAACCACCCACCCTGAATATAAAGATATATTCAATTTGAAGTTTGAGGCTCATGAGTTTTGTAATTATTATTTTGTGTAATAAAACCAAAGACAATATACCACAAGCGTTATCGTTTTGAAAAATAAATATAGTATAAAAAATACATAGCCATTATAAATAGAATTTCACCAGGTTCGTAGAAACGTGCATTAATAAAATAAACACTGCCATATACATCTGCATACAAATATACAAGAAGAAATATATTATGTTTAATTAACTGATACAATGCCTTGTTACAAAACATGTGTAAACAGAAGGATAAACAGACACTAACTTAATTTTATAATTGTATTCTTTAGCTATCTAAATACTGCATTATAATTGTAATTTACTATATTGTGTGATCCTTAAGCATTTTTTATAAAAACAACAACACACACAATAAAGCTTTTGATCTATGCGAAGATCTGTGTACATGTACATGCATGTAAAATCATTTGTTAAACAATGGTATAAAATACATTACAAAACCAAACTCATTTACAAATATTACGGAAAAAAATAAAGAAAAAATATTTTATCGAGTTTTAGAAGAGAGAAAGAAACAAAAAAAGGAAGAGCAATTTATTTGCAGCATAAGATATTTATATATATATATATATATTGATAGTTTAAATTTCCTCTGTTTGGCACCTCCCACTAATAAATAACAAAACCAAATATGTAGTAAGGGCTTAAAGGTAGTATATGGGGGAAAACACTGTAGAAAAGTCTTAAAAAATAAAATAATTTTTAAAAAGGATAAAAGTCATCTCAGTATCATTAATAAATAAAATCCGAATGGTTTGTATGGCAAATCCACCAAAACGTGACAAAATATATATTTAAATTGGAGTGGTAAACTTGAAACAAAATCCCCATTCTAAAAACAGACAACACTTAACTACTGTTTGACGTCATTCGGACTCTTTCTAAGATGAAACACTTTTTACTATGTGTAAACCTGTCTCAATGGCGGATTTACTCTTAAAAAAAACGGCGTACGCCCCCTCCCCCTAAACTCCTGTATGTTATTAAAATGTATTGATTTCTACTGAAAACAAATTTGGCCGTTCCGAAAAATATGTTATTTGTATTTTTTGTAATCAATAATCGTTTGAGAACAAATCATTTTTATGTGAAGCAATCAGTTTTGTAAATATGAAATTAAGATTATACTTGTATTGAGATTGATGATGATTGTATAACCGCACACAACAGGGCTACGTGGTTTAACTTACCATTCATCTGTAACATAGTTTTGTCACAAATGATAACATGATAATATTTTATGACTATAAAACCTGCACAGATTTGTTAAGTAAACAGTTTTATTTTAAATTTCATTAATGAACATTGTAATAGACAAAATACAATACAATAAGAAGACTATTTATTTTTTATTATTAAATTCATTGCTTACTAGTAACCGTCACAGGGAAACACATGTCATTGTTGTAGTAGTTTTTCTAAAGGTGTATTTTTAAGACGCACAGTCTTGATACATGTACAATTGCAATTATATATTGTTTTACAACCACAAGACTTAAGTGTTTTAGTACAGCTTATAAATCGGTTAACTGCGTAATATTCTATATCTTCCGCAATGTCAATGCTTTTGTTCGTGATCGTCAGTCACCCTGTTTAAACAAAATGATAAAGATCAATTGCATGACTTGATAATATGACAATGTATTGTATGACATAGGCAAATACATAGAGATGGCCTCTCCTTGTCAGTTTATTTGATGGGGTCAAGATAATACAACAAGACGAAATCGGATACTGTTGCGTTTTGGCGCAGAAACTTATAAACTGTATAGGGAAATGCGCTATTCTAGTATTGACCAAAACAAATGCACAATACATTTATGTTACAATCTTTATATACACAATGTCGTGTACATTGGAAATCAATTTAAAGGTATTCTGGATGAATGATTTATCGCTACTTGCCGAATAAAGTTTTATTTTTTCGGGCACCCGTATATTATTGTAAATAATAACTGCTGTTAGTATGCATGACAAAACGTAAAACAATATAAACTTTCATTTCGACTTAGGCATATTTATGATAATTAATGACTAGTTTTGTTGTAAATGCTCTACAAATATATAAAATTCATTTAGTTATTTTGTTGATAACAATTTAAAAAGCAATTTAATTTCTATGTTGAAAACGCTAGCCTTATAAGAAATATAATGAATTATCTAATCGAAAAGGCCAAACCAATGCATATTATGTTTTGAACTAATATTAATTAAATGGGACATACATATATTTAAATCATACTATATAATTTAAATCTTACCTCCTTCACACGATATGCCGGTTGGACTACAGGAACACCCGTCTGGAACAGTTTTAATCATAGAATGAATTAAGTCAGACTTCAAAGCCTGAATAACGATGAAATTAAAGTAGTTTTAGCACATGTCAATATAAATTGTATTTAAAGCTCAATTGCATATATACTGGTAAGGATATTTTACAGGAGTGACTGTCTTTTCTACCTGGCATGCACACTCAATGGTTATAAAATCGCAACACATGACGGTATGGGAAAACGTAACACATGAAGAGATAGGAAAACGTAACACAAGACTTATAGGGGAGTTACTTGGAAATGAAAAGCATGACACCAATGCAGGAGTTACAAATTTATTCAGTAACATCTCAAGTAATCAATCAATAGCATCAACAAGTAATAATTACTGTAGTTCGTGCATATGGATATATACACTCGTGATTACTATACTGTAGTACGTGCATATGGATATATGTTGTTGTTGTTGTTGTTGTTGTTGTTGCTGTTGTTGTATGGTGTTTAGCGTCGCTTTCAACAATTTTTCAGTCATATCGCGACGGTGTCTACTTGAGACAGTATTCTTAGCGCTGTCACACTGGAGTATCATGCCGCAGACACATTGTATGATACCCCACCAAGTCACATTATACTGACACTCGGCCGACCAGACCTAGAACTCTCCTCTAAATGCAGAAAGCCAAGCGAATAAGTTCTAGTGCCATTTTTAAAGTCTTTGGTATGACCCGGCCGGGGATCGAACCAACGACCTTCCGCATGCGAGACGGACGCTCTACCACTAGACCACGCCGCGGTCATATGGATATATACACTCGTGATTACTATACTGTAGTACATGCATATGGATATATACACTGGAAATTAATATACTGTAGAACGTGCATATGGATATATACTCGTGATTACTATACTGTAGTACGTGCATATGGATATATACACTCGTGATTACTATACTGTAGTACGTGCATATGGATATATACACTCGTGATTACTATACTCTAGTACGTGCATATGAATATATACACTCGTGATTACTATACTGTAGTACGTGCATATGGTTATATACACTGGAAATTAATATACTGTAGAACGTGCATATGGATATATACACTCGTGATTACTATACTGTAGTACGTGCATATGGATATATACACTCGTGATTACTATACTGTAGTACGTGCATATGGATATATGTTGTTGTTGTTGTTGTTGTTGTTGTTGTTGTATGGTGTTTAGCGTCGCTTTCAACAAGTTTTCAGTCATATCGCGACGGTGTCTACTTGAGACAGTATTCTTAGCGCTGTCACACTGGAGTATCATGCCGCAGACACATTGTATGATACCCCACCCAGTCACATTATACTGACACCGGGCCGACCAGACCTAGAACTTTCCTCTAAATGCAGAGAGCCAAGCGAGGAAGCTTCTAGTACCACTTTTAAAGTCTTTGGTATGACCCGGCCCTGGATCGAACCCACGACCTTCCGCATGCGAGGCGGACGCTCTACCACTAGACCACGCCGCGATCATATGGATATATACACTCGTGAATACTATACTGTAGTACATGAATATGGATATATACACTGGAAATTAATATACTGTAGAACGTGCATATGGATATATACACTCGTGATAACTATACTGTAGTACGTGCATATGGATATATACACTCGTGATTACTATACTGTAGTACGTGCATATGGATATATACACTGGAAATTAATATACTGTAGAACGTGCATATGGATATATACACTCGTGATTACTATACTGTAGTACGTGCATATGGATATATACACTCGTAATTACTATACTGTAGTACGTGCATATGGATATATACACTCGTGATTACTGTACTGTAGTACGTGCATATGGATATATACACTCGTAATTACTATACTGTAGTACGTGCATATGGATATATAAACTCGTGATTACTATACTGTAGTACGTGCATATGGATATATACACTCGTGATTACTATACTGTAGTACGTGCATATGGATATATACACTCGTGATTACTATACTGTAGTACGTGCATATGGATATAGACACTCGTGATTACTATACTGTAGTACGTGCATATGGATATAGACACTCGTGATTACTATACTGTAGTACGTGCATATGGATATATACACTCGTGATTACTATACTGTAGTACATGCATATAGATATAAACACTCGTATTTTATATACTGTAGTACATGCATATGGATATAAACACTCGTAATTAGTATGCTGCGTTTTGCTATAGCTTGTGAATATATTACAGGTATCTAAGATGTAACCAATAGCTTGTCTACTGAAGCATGTATAACTCATATACACCTACGAGTATGTGTTTACTAATTGTAGTATATGATCTCACAAACACTTTTTTAGAATAATTTCAAATTTGTTCCAACTGGAATTATGTCCAATACAAATACATAATACAAATAATGCAGAGATGAGTGTTTAATTAAAAAAGAGCTACTTTTCTTGAAATAAACTACATACCCAATAACAAATTACTTATATGTGACATTTTCGACTTTAAAACAAATATATCGATAAAGCATAATATGGTAGGTTAATGTGACCTCGGTCCCACCAAACTGAGATTTTTTCTCAAAATCGCAAATTCTCTTAATAATTACAGAACTCATTACATATTGGATAACAACAAAAAATTGACATTGGAACATTGTTAAAGGTTAACAGGCTAAATTATCAATGTAACTGAAATTGTAACATTTCAAATAATTCAATTGAGGATAATCTCAAGTTGATATGTTTAGTGAAACGGGCGTTATGTATTTTGTTATAGCTACAAATATATTCATGCGATTAATATTTAATACTTATATCTAGAGAAATATGTCCTCAAATATTTCAAAACGATCTATTGTTTACAAAGTGGCATATATCTTAACCCGTCCCATTCATTTCATTCGTACGTAAATAAGTTGTTACTACCAAGGTAAGATTTAAATGAAACAATATGAATAAAGATATTAAAATAACTATCATGCAAAATACACTTATTATTCCACTTACCTGACTTTTTACAACATCTGAATCTAAAACACAATGGGGAAAGTATAATGGAAAGCATGTCTTTTAATTTAAAATACGATGCTTTTTAGATGTTTTATAGTTTGATAAATACTGAACGAATACATATTAACATAAAAGTCACAGTTTTAATTATTATTATTTTGCTATCCTAGTTTCTGTCAGGTCATAGAGTACATCTACGTATTACACTTGTTTCTTGTTATAGATGTGTACGTCAGCATTTCTTTGTTTTACAATATACATTATGTGAATGTTGCCGTATTTGTTTTAAGTTGGGTATAGTCTATATATAGTTACAATGTCTCATGTTATGGCATGAGAACAAGGGAAGTTATAGATTGCGTGCACATAACCTAAGGTTAAAATGGTGTTTATTGTCGCTTACTATAATTTCTCAGTCATCTGCGACGGTGTCAACTCGAAACAGTATTCTAAGCGCTGTCACACTGGAGTATCATGCCGCAGACACATGGTATGATGAACCTACCCAGTCACATTATACTGACACCGGGCCGACCAGACCTAGAACTCTCCTCTAAATGCTGAGCGTCAAGCGAGGAAGCTTCTAGTACCATTTTTAAAGTATTTGGTATGACCCGGCCGGGGATTGAACCAATGACCTCCCTGCATGCGACGCGGACGCTCTACCACTAGACCACGCCGCTGTCATCAAGGTTAAAGTTTCCCAGTGTCGTGTATTGCTACTGATAAATTACAAGGCGATGTCCCCTACTGTCATGATTTAGCGATGTAGAACATAACATAACTGATCTTATTTCGTGATAATTATTTCTTAATATAGTGCATTGTGTACAATAAAATTTGAAATAGGTCACCATGACCCGGGATCAAACAGTTCAGAATATTGTTATTAAAATAAAACTATACATTTTATGACCGAGATAATCAATGATTTCAAATGTAAATAATTGGTTGTAACATACATGTCATATTAAGAGTATTATAACACTGCACCGATTTAGTACATGTGTGCTAACATTTATATAAGAAGAGTTTACTTATCAACTACTTCTATAATGATATAGGATGTATATATTGCATTTCAACAGTGTATACCTATACATCTTATACATTTGATTCACAATTGATTTCTAACCATGACCATAGATTCGTTTTCTAGTTTAGACGCTTTGTTTATGATAACAAACATTTTTCTTATACTATGTTAACTGTCAGTTTGTAACACTTCAGTAGTATTAAACATAATTCGATGGATATAATATTAACTTTTAAAACGTATTGGTCTTAAGTCCTTGTATAAACGACATCTAAATATTTAACAATACTCGTCCTCTAGAAATACGTACGTAATACATTTAATCTATCTTAGAAGGGGTTTGACATTCTCGATTGCTTCCATCTTCTCATTTATACCTCTAAGCTTATTTGAAGAAACCCTTAGTCTAGTCATTGCAACTCTAAATATGTGCGTACATTTACAGTTAATAAATATGGTTGTAGTTTAAAGGAATAAGATTGTCGTTAAATTATTGCTCTGCTTGAGTTATTCAATACTGCTTTCCAAGACGCTGCTACATCTGAGTCCCGTTTTAAGGGCTTATTGGAAACACCACATTGTTTTATTAATCAATGTGTTGTTTCCAATATGCCAAATTCATACCTAGTTAAATCCTAAGTTCTTAGATTGTTTCTGATTGGACATGACCAGTTTGATTTATTTGGATACTCTTCATTTTCTGAAAACATTGACTTATATATATTATATTTTCTGTTTCCTTTTTACATTATTTTAATCCAAACTTTACTTTTCTAACATTAAAAATTATTGTTGTCAAGAAGTCAGTTCTGCCTAATTCCCGTTATACAAAAGCGTTCAAGACTATCTATTTTAATGCTTAAAACTGATTTGCAAAACTGGTCGTTAGTTCTAACTCATACCTGGCTATTGTAGAAATTAGTTGATCGAATAATTTCAATGAGTGGCCTACACTTAATTTTTTAACTTATACTAGTACATTTCAATACAAAATGCATGCTGTTTGTGCTCATCCATCTACCGTTTGCTATGTCTCATTAAATGAATCCGAAAACAATACCTAAACTTCATAAACTACTTCTGTAGGTGTCCATTAAATGGAAATATCAAAATGGAAATTAGGGTATTTTGATAATTATTTTTCTTTTTTTAAAGATTATTTTTAACTTGTAATTGCTTAATTTCTCATCTCTCACAATAGTAACAAAACTATAAAGTCCATTGTGTATGTATTCAGATGAGTGAGATTTAACGATGCGATCATGTCTGTAAAATAGTTGATTTTTACTTGTCTATGTATAGATGAACCTAATAAACTTAGTTGGTGACCTTTCCCTACAAAATGCTGAAATTGCATCGGATAACTTGACCAGGCATATCCATGCTTTTGACAGTCGATAAAAGGTTTGTAGAGAGTACAGTCATGAATCTGTGTCAGTTTATATATGTAATTGGTATTTTAAAGTTTGGTGTATTTGAAAGAGTGAGTTTGTGTTGATGGTTTAAGATATGTTTATGTTTGTTAATTAATTGTTGGTTTCATTGAGTGTTTATTGTTCAATTTATATATTTAACGTATGACCTTTGTCTAAATATAATTTTCTAGTTTTTCAATAGCAGTCATTTTACATTATCAGTGTTTCCTTCCTTATTTTGCACTCATAATATTAAATCATGACAGTGTACTGGAGACGTCAATATTTGAGCATTATTTGTCCATAACGTGGTAAGCTGGTGTGTGTTCATGTACACGTGTATATTGTTATATTATTATAACTGATTTATGGATATGTTTAAGGTATGAGAGTAAATTGCCACCACCGATAACTAAATGTTATAGTCCATTATTGTCTTTATTTATAAATGAGAAGTACATGGAATTATGCTAACTATTGTATAAACATATTGTTACTAAGTAATTGTTTATTTGTATTATTAAAATATGTATTTCATTTTGACTTCTAGTCTATATTACATATACTTGCCTTACACCAAACACAAAGTAGTAAAGTTAATGCAAAAACCTACATACTACTAGTTTTACTATCTATGTTTCAGAGAAACTGATGTCAAAACTAGACAGTAACATGTATATACATTCTGGTTGTAACACTTAAATGACCCTTCGTGACCCTTCAACAAGTATAAACTAAACAGATTATATACGTCGCAAATAGTCTTTAACAATGATCAAAGTTATTAAAAAAATGAACTTACTAGCTGAAAATACGCCACTCTCGTTTTCTTTTACTGTAAATCACAAATATTGCTTTATCATAGTAACATCTTTAACTAGTACACATAACATACACCATGACGCTGCTGGACATGTATCAAAATTTGTAAACATTAAAAAACACGATAAAAGGAAAGTCTTATATCATGTTACAAGTGTATATTGTCAATATACCTATTTGATCTTAGACAGTAAGAAACAGAAATTACTGAATGAAGTGAATTGATAAACGTAAACTTGTAAAACACCTTTCCCTAGTATCGGAATGAATCGATAAAAGAAGATTTTCTGAATAAACCATTTTTTCATTTACCAATGCATGCACATTTGGCAAAATAAAAATATTACGAAACAATATAAAGTCTATATGAAATATAAAATAAATGTTATGGAAGCAGATTGACACAAGCTTCGAAAACTTTTTTCTCTATTCTTTCCGCATAATTTGTTAAACGTATGACTTTATGCTTTATTGTTAAATGTATGCATATATATGGACTCATGTATATAATATATTGTTTAAATTAACGTACCTTAAAGGAACACGCGGTTATGTATAACCATGTCCGTGCATTAGGTTTATCCTAACAGCGTGCTTATAATGTTATATCATATCAAATATAAATGCATTTTGCACACGTGGTCATAGGTTAGGTCATCAACAATTGGCAAACTAGGATGCCTGTTAACTATTTGTCAGAATAACATCTCTTTGCAATTGGTAAGAAATGTGATTAATAGGACTTGATAGATGAGCATTAATTTTATTATTAAATTCATTAAGTGGAAACACATGTTTTATAAAAATTAAGAAGTAGGTTATTCTTTTGTGTTTTCTGATTCTCAAATAAAGTTAAATTTTACTAGAAAATATAAAAAGGTAAAAACCAAGGTATCTTTGACATTTTTATTATGTCTTTTCTCCTGACTTTCGATTAACACCATAAATTGACACACAGATAAAATGTTTTAAAAACCTTTCAAATTATAAATACCTCTAATAAATATAAACACACACAAAAGCAACCCAAATATAATAAAATTCATGTTAATATTGTCACTATATCATTTCTGTAAAAAGGGATACACCAAATTACAAATTTAATATCTAGTAACGTTTTACACCAATCCAACCACTATAGACTCATGAGAGAAAAATCTCCTGAAGTCATTAGACAACATAATTTTCTTATACTATCATTTGCTGTGTCAAATTCTATTTTATTTATGTTTGACTTTTGCTTTGGTTTATTAACAAATTTCATAACAAAAAGAAGCTCAAGCTACGGTTTATAATTTGTTGAGACTTTGGTGTCTCCTTTAAGATTAATGTATATGTGTGTAACTTGACTTATACATATATTTGTACGGTTCGTTGAGGGATGGCACATTCCGACCCTCATAGACCTATTACCTGGTGATTAAATGAATCAATGTTTAGTGATTGAAATTACAAAAAATTAAATTCATTAAGCACGTAGGCAAAAATGATATAATGATTGGCAAAGTCACGAATAATAACTCGTTTAGTCATTTCAAAATTTAATAAACACTTATATTACATCGATTGAGAAGTTAAAAGTATCGATTGTTTTAAAATTAATATTATAACACTTACCTTTTCTACCAGAAGGTTCTCGCTTTACAACATGTGTCTTCATTTTAAGCAATATGATAAGCACCTCTTCTAGCGGGAGCAAAGCTCTCGATGATATGGATTCTTTCACATGTGTTATGTTGTGTATCACTTCGTCGATTTCCTTCAACAATTCGTTGATTTGCTTTTCGGACAGGTTTTTGGAGTCGTTAGTAACCTTGACCAAATGAGTGAAATTATCCTCATCCAGTTGATTATCTACAAAATCATATAATGATATAATCGAAGTTAAGGCTTTAGCCACTTGTTCTTTTATATCATCCATATCCGTCGATGTTCATGAGTCAAGTGACTTCCTGATTTACATCATTACATCATCAGTCAAATATTATATAAAAACTTCCTTACTTATGTAAACTGAAACAAAATAAAAAATATAAACATGCAATATTGTTAATGGATTTCATCAAAAAAATAAAATTCTGTCTTGTCCTTTAAATATTTGACTGTTGATAGTAGAATAGCAACGGTTGACTTGCTCTATTGAATCAATGCCATGAAAAGCACGAAAACGAGTTTCACGTGCACAGTTACACACGTGACGATTTATTATGTGAATAAGTCTTACAAATTCCCCTGTTATCACCTTATACGAACGGACTACTTTGAATATATTGACATGTGCAAAACAATGCCATGGCTACGCCAAAGGTGGAACCAGCAGCGGTAGTCTAGGAGATGAGCGTCCTCCTCGCAGGTGGAATATTGTGGATTCGATCCCAAAGATTTCAAAACTGATACTAGAAGCTTCCTTGCTTGATGCTCAGCATTTAAAGGATAGTTCTAGGTATTGTCAGCCTGGTTTAAGTATCGTTTGTCTGGGTGGGTGGGGTATTATACCGTGCTTCTGCGGCATGATACTCCAGCGTGACAGCGTTAAGAATAGTGTCTCAAGTAGACACAGTCGCGATACAACTGGAAAATTGTCGTAGCGACGCTAAACACCATACAACAACAACTACGCCAAAATTAATGTCGATGAGCTGAAACATTGCTGCTTAAACACAGTTGCCAGACAGACTCTTACTGCCAGTGTTGTAACTTCCACGAATGTGATGCGGTAACGTGTTCGAATTTTTTAATGACATTCTAAGATTATATTTTCCGTTTATGGTTCATGAAATGGAAATTTGATTGATTTTTATTTTATAAAATTTATAAGTAAAAAACATCATATCCATCCGTTTCTTGTTTCTTTATATATATATATTATATATGATACACTTTTATTATCCAATTCAAGATGTAGGTGTAAACTAGATTATATATATTGTTTGCTAAATTCTCGCTTTATGATAGTCGGATTTTTTTTAATCTCGCACGGTTAAATATAATAACATAAGAAATCTAAGCAGATTCTAAATATTAAGACGAAATTTCTATTTCACTATCATATGTGTAACTGTACAATGCATTTTCATTGGATAACGCAAATTGTTAAAGATTTTTATTTTTCTGATTAAACTTATTGAATCGGACTCCTTGGGTGGTTTTTATCAAAGACTTTATCTTAGACTTTACCTTGAAAATGGAAATTTCGACATCAGATATCAAGTTTACCATGACAGATAGAATAACTTGTGATAGTTTATTTGATTATATATAAGGTGTATTTACATACTTGGACATTTTTTGCTTTTAAAATTGTGTTGCTTTTTTTTTTCAAAATTCATTTTTGAGATCAATTGTAAGAACAGTCTTACAACTGTCTTGTAGCTATTATATAATTAAAACATACTTTCCTTCTGTGTTTAATGCAAGTGTAAAGAATATCGACATGCTTAACATATGCATGAAAATTAGAAAAAAAAATTATCGTGCAGTATATTATTAACTACTTATTGTCATACATATATAGCGTATAGTTGCACAAGTGCAAATAAATCGCATTGTCGTAAAATTTGAAACACATTATGCTCACGCTTAATAGTTTATAAAACTTTAATTTCAACGTAACATAAAACAATCGTCTGCACAGAATTGACCTGACACGGGCTGTGAATCAAACAAGTCTGAAATCCAATCAGCAATCGATATTGTTTGCCACGTCCCAATTTTCCTTAGACAAACAAACCTGATGTTTTAGTTAACACTTCGTTGATTTATTTGAACAAACGATGTCACGTGGCCAGTGGGTGGATCTACAGTCATGCCCGCGTCAGGTCAATTACAATAATTATATAAAAATAAAAATCTTCAAGTATAATTTGGCAACAAACGAGGAGGTGGCTACAAAGCATTTTAAAACGTAAAAGTTTGGTAGGTAACATGCCACAGAAAATTAGCTTAAAATATATTTTTTAAAAAGTCCCATTACTTCTGGAATGTCCCACGAATGTGTACGTTTTTTTACCCAACTACGTTTCAAGTGAAGATTGACAGGCACGCGTCGCTATGGAATCAGGAAACGGTGTATCTTAATTAAGTTACATTTAGTGGCGTCACCTGGTGACACATTTGATTGATTTAACGAACAAAACCATGAAATGCAAATAAAGTTGGGATTAAATTAACGAAAGAATCTACATCTTTAAATGGAGACAAGAGCAGAGGGTTTCGGATGCTTTTTACCGTCAAGTATATATTGATTAATGTATCATTTTTCTTAGATATGTAAATAAATCAAACAGTCTACAAATGAACTGGTGTCTCTTCACTCCGATAATTTGAACCAATGGTGAACTGATGTCTGGAGTTAAGCGTGTGCGTCTCTAGTTACATTTTTGTAAATATACAGCTATTTCAAATGTCACATATATTACTATCTCACATCGTGCGTATTTTGTTTTCAAACTGATACAATGATTACAATCATAGATGTCCTTTGATTAATAAGATTAAACTCAATATTTATGTGGGCCTATTTATAAAGTACGCCCTGGAGTTCGTCTCCTGGGTAAATCCAAGGCGTTGGTCAGCTCAGTTAAAAACTTGTTTACTGTGTTTAAAAACGCTAACGTTGCTCAACCACAGGAACATTAAACGGAAATTGATTTAGGTTGTTGTCTCTCCATTTCTCTATAAGGCATTGTAGCTTCATTGGAAACAGGAAGTGTTTGCGTTGGGTAGCCTCATAATGGTGGTTGTAAATAACCCTGTTTTCTTCTTGTTTACATGTTTAAATGATTTTTTCTTATTTTAATGCTCATTTTGTACATGGCACAATTGATGGATTTTGAATATATTGAAAGCTTTGTCAAGTGTGAATTTTGAATTTTAGAAATAACAATGATGCTTTGAAATGTAAGTATGAATATATGGTTTCGGAAGTCTACTTTCACTTTGCCAACAGTGTATTCACTGAACAGAAATATATCTCTTGGATAAAACATGACCGCTACTTAAGCGTTATGGTTAAACAAATGATTATTCTAAAATTCGATTATATCAAACAAATGAGTTTATCTAAGTAAGGTCTCACCAACACAGTTGAGATCTGTGAATTGTTCTATATAAAATAATGTCTAAGATTTCCATGGTAAAACAAACTTCAAGATATTTTTTTCATAGCATGAATATATCCGCGCATTTAAAGGCACAATAACTGGTAGGCAGCGTGGTGACCTCCTAAGATTGTTTTAAAAAGAAATTCTCAAATGCTCATAAATAAACGCATCTGTTAAAATCCTTTAAACGTCACTCATTACCACCAGTGATGTCTTATTGCAGTATATGCTGAATCAGTTTTTGCTTTACTCATATACAACATAAATCACAGCCACTATAAACCATTTTGAAAATATTAGAAACCAATTTACATAAGAACATTGCTACCCTGACAAAAAAGGGGGCCCAAACTGTGTAGTAAGAAAAAAATGCGTCTCAATATGACTTTTATTCTATTAACATCTTACATACATGTATATAAATGACTAATCACGGTTCTCCTAAAATATTTTTTCATTCTTTACAGTTTGACGAATCACGTAAATTAAGATGTAAGTTTCGCGTATGATGTCAAAGAGACAAACTAACGTGCGCCATAGTTTATGTGTTATTCCGCAGATACGCAGTTGTTTCACAATATTATGGAGTAGCAATTATCCGTCATTCGTTTTGTTGGTCTCATGTCAATACAAAAAAGATAGATTACATTTGGCTAATTTCATATTCCTGATTTTCATTTATTTAACAAACAACTATGAATTATTGAACTATTAGGAAATCCAGATAATTGTATCATGTCAGTGTTTTTGTGCTTAAAGCTATTTATCTGGGATAGACATCTGTCCGTAAGGATTGTTATCAATCTTATAGCAATCGATATCGTAAATTCTTCATTCTCAGTATTGCACTACTTCCTACGTAGTGTCTGGGTGATTCCCAGTAACTACTAATTAGATAAATCACACAAGTTAATATCTTTATATAATTTTTGAACATTCTAATACATTCGCGCGTTGTTTCACTTGTTTGCTAAATATGCATTTATATCAGCTTGTGCTTAGTGTAAGCGTTACAACATACCTATGTGAGTGCTTCCGTAAAATCATGTAAAAGTGATTAGTTTTATTCAAAATTGTCTTGTTTTGTGATGTGACACCAGGAAAGAGCGATATTATACAATCATTAAGCTCTCAAATGTGGCTTTCGCCAATGACATTGAAACTTCCTTTGCGAGGTAGTATATATAACCCCTACTTTTGATCTGCAAATTTATACTTCTTTTCACTTTGTTTGTGCAAATATGGTTCTTGCCAACATATAAAGTATACCAGTAATTGGATCGATTACATATCACAATTCATTTACAATTAAGGTGTAATTATATTAACGCACAGAAAGAAAATATAAGCTTTTTGAGAACTGTGGTAAATTATGGCAATATCGCACTGATCTGCCTTTTCTAAGTTATGATACAGCGTGACAAGTTAAAGATTGAGATATAAAAGTGAGGTATATAAAAGTGAGGTATAAACCATAATTCAGAATATAGCAGCATATTTGCACTGTCTTTCCTTCTTTCATTGAAAACCTTTTTAGATCTTCCACCATTGGAGTATAAACTACTCAATATAAAGAGCGGTTGTCCCATTCTTACCCAGATTGCAAACATTGTTTATGATATAGACACTGTGATATCCTTGCTTTAACACCCTCTTACATTGCTATTACTTTCTGTAAATGTCATATATACATGTAAAATATATACTTATTATAATGCAATTCTAATAAAACTGTACTTGATACCAGCGTTATTTGTCATAATAGTTTAGATATTTATAACGTTTCACTATGGATGAGTAGATACTTACATTGATAGTTATCTATATGATATATTTTATCAAAAAAAATCCTGATACAAGTAACGTGCATTGTTTTGCAGATGAAATTGGTCAGGGACACAACAGTCATTCTATAGAAATCATTCTATATAGGACTTTTTATGAAAAGGGATACACATTCTTTAATTGACATTATGTCTGAATTGCGGGAAATATTTCCGAGGGAGCGTCATTCCACTGATATAGGACAAATGATTATACACGACTTCCAACATAGGAGAAATGTCTATCGTGGAAAATTATTTCCTCGTTCTTCGAAACCGAAGATAATGGAACTTTATGCTCTGTGTTGACATGAACACTTTTCATTTACATTCCTTTTCCATTACGGTATGCAATCGTGCAATTATACGTAATACTTGAAGGACAGGGAAAAGTCGCCAGCACGAAATTGTATATCCCTGTATCATTTGTATTTAAGTGTTTTTTATTGTTATAACTTCTATGAACAATTGGATACCATTTTTGTTTCTATTTTTGCCGTTATGTTTGTATATGTATTGGCATTTCTTGTGCTAATTATAAAAAGAGAAAATTTTAGTTTCCTATTTTCGGCTAGAGTGAAATAATTTAGCTGTTTTGGTCGTTAGATACTTCTAAACTATCACATATTTATTTCAAAAATATTCCGACAAATCTTTGCATTTCATTTTCAAACAAAATATATGAGTATATGTAGAAAAAGTAAATAAGATATATGTCGACCGACTATGAATTGTAATAATTTAAGAAATGTAATACCTATAGATGCCGGTAAGATATTTTACTTTTCTTGAATGCTATTGAAATACAATATATGAAGTACGTATCATTACCTTGTTTATGAACGCAAACATCTAAATCAGAGGCTCCGCCAGATGCTGCACCAGGAGTCCCGCAACGAACTCCACCAAGTACCCCATCGTGGGCACCGCTACGAACTCCACCACGTACCCAATCGTGGACACCGCTACGAACTTCACCAGAGACTCCATCATATGTGACACCATCAGGAGCCAGCAACGAACTCCACATGTGATACCATAAGGAGCCCTGCTACGGACTCCATCAGACGGTCCCGCTATGGACTTCACCACGGAACGCTACGAACTCCATCAGGGGAGCCGCTACGGACTTCACCAGGAACTCCTTCAGGAACCCCGCTACGAACTCCACCGGGGAAACCATCAGGGGCCACGCTACAGAATCCGCCAGGGAATCCATCAGGATCCCCGCTACGAACTCCACCAGGGAATCCATCAGGAGCCCCGTTACGGACTCCACCAGGGATTCCATCAGGAGCCCCGTTACGAACTCCACCAGGGAATCCATCAGAAGCCCCGCTACGAACTCCACCAGAGAATCCATCAGGAGCCCCGTTACGAACTCCACCAGGGATTCCATCAGGAGCCCCGCTACGAACTCCACCAGGGAACCCATCAGGGGCGCCGCTACGGACTCCACCAGGGAACCCTCTACGGACTTCAATAGGGCTTCCATCTGGAGCTTCGGCTACGAACACCACAATAGACTCCATCAGAAATCCCTGCTATGAACTTCATCAAGTTCTCCATCAGAGGCCCCGCTATGAACTCCACCACGGACTCCACCAGGGGCTCCTACATGGGTTCCATTAGGACCTTATGTTGTAAAAACAAAACACTTTATATGTAAATTCTTGGTACTGATGTATCAAGAACGATTTCAAGCCAGAATTTCATTTTGCTTCATGTTTTTTTCTAAGGTTCCCGGTAAACATTTGTATAACGTGTCATTTCATCAAAATATTTTCAAATAAAATGAATTGTTGATATGTAAGTAAATTACTGTGAGTGATTTATTAAAATCAACAAAAACGCAGAGGCATTGTGATTCGTATACAATATAGTTCTCCTTACATTTGTGAAAAATTAAAATATGTATTTGTTCGTTGTCGACATTAACGTTGATAGCAGTGGGGGAACGTAATAAAACATTAATAAATAAAAAATATAGGTTAGAAATATTTCACTGTGTATTTCCCGTTGATCTATACATCAATAATATCGGATGTGTGGATAACTTTGGAACAGTTAATTCATTCTTCCATGTTTTTTCAATATTTTGTATTTGTCTTCATTCTTTATTTCAACCTTTTTATTTTTTACCAAAAGGCTAAACTATAAATTATCAAGTACAAGGTTTGTAGTATAGTTTCGTTTCGTTCAATCCGAGTCTTATTACCATTTCTTGACATTGCAGGTTCGTTAAATCAATCAAATGTGTCACCAGGTGACGCTACTTATTGTAGCACTTAATCAACACATGTGTCTTCTGCTGGAATGTGGCGCCGTTGCTAAGCTTGTTTTATTTGTCTGCTGTGTAAATTATTCGGTATTTGTATAATCAAGCCAAATGCAGATATGTCGTGTTGTTTTATTTCACAAGTGATGTCAAACAGAAAAACAAGATTTAAAAGCTATTCTTTCTCAGCAACAAGTTGATTTAACTCGATATATAAGAACAGAGATAGAAACCTTTAGTTTCAGGTAAAGGTCAGTAGAGTGCCTTGTCACATCAAAGAATACAAAATAGGGTAAAGTATTGCCACAAAATGTTAGCAATTATAAAAACCATCATCAGCCACACAAGTCACATCTACGGCATTCTACTCATGGAATTGTGTATGCTAGGTCTACGACAACCATACTTCCAAATATATAAAAAGCATATAAGACCATGATAAATTAATTGCAAGATTGTCATCCATTTTTTCTTAAAAACAGGGAGGGTGGGAGGATTTTAATTTTTATTTTCATTTTTTTTAATTTTTGATGTTTTTTTTTAATGATTTTCTTTTATGAAAATAAAAAGGGTGGGGCGGCATGAAAAATTAGGGGGCGGACGGGGATACTAATCTAGCAATTAATATATTATGGCCTGCACAATCAATAGTTTATATTATTTTATATTTATTAAATATTTGTGATTTGTGTGTAAACATTAACTACAAGCACATAAATAAATTATTCGATAAAAGGTTCCATTTGAAGATCACGGGGCAGCTGATCAAAGGCCTGTTAAGTTAACGCAAGGTGAAAAATTTGAATTTTAAATATATTAAAATACATTATTTCACCTAACGCAGCGTTACACTAACTCAGTTTTGAACAACTCAGCATTACCCGCAACAAAAGGAAAAAAACGACAGACTCGGTTTAGTTGAGCATGTCAATGAGAAATTATAAAGAATACATCGCTCATCATGACTGCCCAACACAGGTGTAGACGATATTCTATTTTAGAACAAATTTTATTAACATTAAAAAGACTTATCAAAAACAACGGCCACTACACAGAACGTAAAACAACTGCTGTATCTAAAAAAATATTAATCAGAAGCACAAAAACTCTCATTTTAATATTTTTGAATGCGATGTATACCCAGTTATATCTGATTATTTTCTTCAGTTTTTTTCATATTGTTTTATAATTACAATGACCATTTATTTCTGCTACCATTGCCACTTTACTATAATTGATAACTTAGTTATACAACATTATTTTACTGGGGATTCTTGTATTAAAACGACCAGTAATATCCTCCAACATGTGTCCATTGCAGTTGTAAAGGGTTCAATCGGTTAATTCAAAAGAACCCATATTTACACTGCAATTTTAGTGCAATCCTTCACTCAACTTAATTATTTTAACTGCTATAAGAACTTCTATGCTAACTTTTGCATTGAAAAACAATTATATCTACATATGATCCAGTTCAAATATTTTAGATGATTTACCATTTAAAAGTTTATATTCAAAAGATATTTTTAATAAATGTAGCTTTGTCTTACTGTTTTCTACAGAGAAAGGAAAAAGAAAGTATACATACCTTTAAACGTCAACAGGTCAAGAAACAATAAATGTATTGCATTTAAATTTTGTATTTATATTTCATCATATTGTTGAATCAAAAAACAAACATTTAATTCATTTCCAAGCAAAACAATAAGAAAAAATCAGTTCATTTTCCATTACATAAATAAACTTAACCAATAATGAAATAATTTTAAAAACCAAAAAGTATAATTTTTTTCCTTTCAGTGTATATATTTTCCTGTCTTATACAATTTTATTAATAGAGAACTCAATGAAACAAGATTTTTGTAATTCACAAAAAGTATTTCTACAACTAATTACTGTAACACAAGATGATAAAATGATTCTGTAACTTCGTATGAACATAACATTAACAGAACTAAAAATAAACGGAATTGTCAATCACAACGTGATTAGATATTTAACAGTGCATAACAATAGACTGTACTTCTCCCTTATCTCCAGTGCTAAATCATCGGAAACCATTAGAGCATAAACACTTTTATCGTACCATGATGTCTTCATTAATGATTATATATCTTGATTGACAAGCTAACTGAAATCAGCATTACGTGATAATTCCGCAGCTATGATACACACAAAACAGGAAATTGTAGATCTCGTTTCCATGACAAACGCTATATATTGTGATATTTCCATATTTTTCTCCTAAAAGTTAGCCTCTCTTATATTTTTTTTTCAACATTTTCACGTTAAAAACAATATTATGATAATGAATCAATATTATTTTAAGCTCGGAAAATCTCAAGGCCATACTGTGGTGAGACGGAATTGCTGTTTACTTATTTGTAATAATTGTTTTTTTGTTTTGTTTTTTTAGTGCGGGGGTATTCATCTTTCGTTTTGGCTGTTTTATAATGGAGATAGTATTTCCGAGAACATTGAATAAAAGTCAACTACCATGTTTGAATGTCATAAATATTCCCGCCGTTTAATCAGAATAATCTCTCTGTAATTCACTTAAAAAACCCGGCCATTGACTAGATAGGTAAAGTCAATAAACAATTTAAGTGATCATTTTCATAATGATATCCGTCGTGTTTCTTAAAATGAAATTGTATAATGCTATACCAATATGGGTCAAATTAATTTAAGTCCATCCTGGTATATTGAATTAATTATGTTTCATTTACTTTGCCAGAATATTTTGTATTATGATAAAGTTCATAACCATATTTCACTTCTATTCGAAAATTAATATGAATACATTTGGATGGATTGGGCATGATTAGTTGATACTGTGCCGTCTGGGTATAATGTGTGATAGACTTTATGCTACGAGTGTGTGTTATTGCGTTTTGTTATAATCATGAATTCATTTGCCAAAAAGTAATCGTGACATAATTAACAAGCTATGCATGTCGGCCTAACGGCAAAAAGACAATTGGAAGTCTTAATCTTAATATGTTTGATGTCACCACGGGGAAGAGCGAGGTTGTCACAGCCATAAACCAGTTGCAATTGCGCGTTTAAATGTTCCAGGGCTGCTACCTTTGGGTGGTACTTTTAATGCAATTTTTTATGCAATGTCTATCATTTATGAATGATCGACTGCGTCACCTTCATATATTACGTGTTAATACCGTATTACATGGGAGTGAAAAAATGTTCATACTTAACAATGTTCAAACTTATTTTAAAGTCAATAAATGTTTTGATAAACAATAGATCGTATTACGTTTTAATATTTACCTAACAGAGTATTTTGCTGATGAAACTGTTTACATGTGTAGGTTTTCCGTTGCTAGGTAGAAAAGATTACAATAAATAAAGAAATACTGGAGTTAAGACAGTGCAGGAAGGCGGAACCGTAAATGTGGTTATATTTAATTAAGAGTGCATGCGCACTTTGGAGACATTAAAAGAGATGTAAATGTATTTTGAAACACTTTTCAACTGTTTCATGCGAGAGCAAGCCAATAAATCGAAAAACAGTTACACCACTAATGTACGCAAATTGACGGCATGGTGTCTTTTCAATACTTTATATACCTCTTAAAGAAATATTTCAATCACTTATGTAAAACAATGATAAACCTTTATAAGTAAGTGTATTTTTACTATTTTGGAAGATAAAAATAAGTTGCACAACAGATATCTAAGCGAGTCATATGAAACAGATATAATTCGATACAGTAACTGTAATATGACTGTAAAGGAGATGAATTTGAAATACATTGATTGAATATAAAAAACTTTTTAGAACTGCGTGTTATATTCTAATGTATTTAATCAATGAAAAGACAAATACAAAATCAGTCTATTAAATTTGAAACATAATGTGTGTTTGATTTAAACATAATTATTTTATTCCAACATGAATGAAGTTGGGCCATAAGTTCTTTCAACATCAGGTTCGACAATAGCTTAATTCAGTTCCTTAGTTTACAAGAGTATCGAATGAATGTTCACCAACCACGGTCTACTTTCTGTAGTGATATGTCTAATGGATTTCTCTTGAATGAATATTCACCAACCTCGGTCTACTTTCTGTAGTGATATGTCTAATGGATTTCTCTTGAATGAATGTTCACCAACCTCGGTCTACTTTCTGTAGTGATATGTCCAATGGATTTCCCTTGCAGGGATATTGTGTCAATATTTGTGCACGTTCTCAGGGTCATGTCTAATGGAAGTGTTGTTTTTAAAAGAGGCTTTAGATGGATCCGTTATCTGCTTGTAGGAGAAGACACAGCGACACTAAACCGTATCCCGTGATCTATATGTACAAGGAAACACATTTATAGATTGCAGTTCATCTTAAGACAGGACAATTCGAAGTATATTATATATATATGTGTGTGTGTGTGTATACAGTCGGAACCACTGTGATAGATTATAAAATGCTGGATCTGGGTTTAAATACTTACACTCTTTGTTAAATATGTAACATCCAGGTGTATTTGTAGAGGAAGATTTCATAATGAAATACTATAACCAACGTCGATTCGATAAGTGACAACATAACTGGACTTGGCAGGACTCTGACCCCTGACATGGACTGTAAAAGATAACTGCTACCCCCTCAAGATATATTTGATTTTAAATTTGCGTTTCTGACGTTCGTAAACTGTCACCATTAGTTGATATGGCGCTCTTGGTTAGATTTATATATTAGTTTCATGTTGATGTTTTCGTACAAGCGTTTTTCGACAGGGACTAACCAATTAGGATCGCAGTCAATGTTCGTGTTTGTTTTTAGAAAAGCGAGTGCTGAAGATGGCCAAGACTTGTTGGTCTGTATCGTATGACGCACTTTAAACATTTAATAAAACAGACTAACAGGTTGTTTTATCATTATTACACCTTCGTCACACAGTCTTACTACCCGAGTCTTTCGAACGCGAGGTCGTTTCGAAAATGAATATTCAAATATGTTGGAAACTTTAAGTCCAGCAGTTTTATCAGATAACAAATACAATTTTACAAAGTTAAACCTTTACACAACAAACACTTTAACTTAATTTGAAACTATCTTCAGAAAATATATTCAATCAACATAAAAATATATAGATGTACAAGATACACAGGAATAATTCAGATATTCTTACAAATATTTTTTTCTACAAATATTAAAACCATTCGTGGATGTAATTATTCTCCTCTCTTGCAGATTTGTACGTGTAGATCTCATCAGGCGGTACCCATACGAACCATAATTCTTAACGATTATCTTATAGTTTGTTTGAACTGAGGAAGTGGTCTCCGGCTGAATAATACCGAACTCTGGGTAGTTAGGTTAAGTATAGGACTGGTCTCCGACTTTATATCGAGTAACTGTGGAAAAATGATTAAATACTGCAGCGTTTTACTTATTTACAATAATTATAAAACTATATCTTGCAATCCAATAATGTTTACACAACCAAAACATACAAACTTGACGCATAAAATAGTACACAATCCTGATAATTGCAACCTGTATCCAAACATTGTGTGTTATCTTTAGTATGTCTAAAAGTGACACCCAATAAGCAATAATCCCAAATAAACCAACAAAACCACCAACTAGTCCATTTATCTATGGCATGATGAGTCGTTACATGTCTGGTTTACGGCAATCTAACTAAAGAAACAATCGATTTCACAGTTCAACTGTCTCCCTAAATTCGTAATTTTGATAGATTTGTGAATTCTGTTTTGATTGCTTGCCTAGTTGTTTTACTTCCATTCGATGCTTTTGACGTTATTTAAATGTTAAACAGCATTATGTCTTCTTCGGTAATGTGACTAGTCACGTCTTGTATAATAGCGGCAATAGTATTAATATGATCACTTATTTAAAACATGTTTGTCATTTCAATTTAAAAACGTGGAAAAAGGAGGATAAGAAAATAATTAAACATCATGTTCAGGGTGGATAATTAACCACATGGTATTGTTTGAGAAATCAATAACATCTGATGAAATGATTCTCTGGAGGTACATAACAGAAGAAATACAAGAAGACGGCAGACAGGATTTCTGTCCTGGAGTCTGATCATAAAGAGTACATGTCATTAAAAACTCTCCACGTATTCAGCCCCATGATCTCGAATCCAAACTCTGAACATTTGTGATTTGTTTTTATCTTAAAAGGAAACATAATTTCTAAGACATACCATTAAAATCTTTAGTGACTCGTTGATGTTTTAGAACATGTTGTTTTTCTGCAATTAAATGTTTTTAAATTATGACTACACGTCCGTATCTCAATCAGTTTTGAATTTAGAGGAATTGAAACAATTTTGTAGCTCTGGTTAACCAGGTTTACAGTATCCAGTGGCAATATTCAGGTCACTTCAGGGCGTTAATCCCTTGTATCATTTCAACTGTATGTTTATAAGTGTACATTCCATGTTTAACTTACAACAATTCAATTAAAACAGAAACTCTCCTGTTATAAGTCTTGGTTATTTAACAACAAAAAGGAGTTTTAAACATGACAAGCATTTAGAAACCAATAATTATCGATCGATACAGTTTCATTAAAGATATTTGTTTTTTGCTAATTTATAGTCAAGTCTCTCTTGATTAGGCCGTATTCTTAGACACGTAACTTGATTTCAAGTGTCAACGTCATTAATTAAAAGAAAGTACATCTCTAATTGCAAAAATAATTGTGTTTATTATTTAATTAATGTTTACATATAAGCACGTGTTTCCCCTTAAACGTGTGGCTCTTCAGAGTATATTGAATTAGTTGAAATCATGAAGTTGAAATGAATTGTTTGAAAAGACATATTAGTGTCAGATATTAGATTAATGCAAGAAATAGCACGGAAACATGTTCTCAACATGTACATGCACTTTTAATGAAACAGATGTATACCCTAAGGCAGGCTTAAAAATAAATAAAACAATTATACAACAAGAAGCGTCTTTGCAATGTATTAATATTATAAACCCATTTCCTGTTAGGATGATACTGTCTTAGTTTGAAAGAAAACATGCATTGGTATTTGTAATGTGGATTAACAAATTAAAAGAATATAGCCCAATAAATTGAAAAAGGATTTTAAACAATCAAATTACATTACGGATTTACTCTTTCTACGGATTTTGTGCTACGGATGCGAATACTTCTAAAAAGATATAAATCTATTTATTTGATTAGTATATTTAATAACAAAAACAATAATTTTATAAAATATAATTTCAAATTTCAATTATCTCGACACCGTGAGAGTATGACCCTCCCTGTATGGAACTTAAAACTTTTATTAAAAAAAAAACATAATAAGTCATGCACAAAATAGTGTTTAATTCAATCATGTTGACCCTCAGCCATAACTAAATATAATTGATGTTTGACCCAACTATCGAAGGGTAGAACATTGGTCACGTTCGATGTTAAGTTGTTCGATAACAACATCATCATTTGCTACAAATAAACATCAGAACAACATTGTCAAGAATGTGTAACAAGGTTTCATAATTTAGTTTATATCAGAGAAACTTCATCTCGAAAATACCGTCCCAGACGCGTGTTTCTAAGATTTTATTGATTGGTAGTACAGTGACTACCAGGGTAAAGAAGTTGTATGGATGAGACAGACTTTATATCTTATCATTTAGTTCTTACCTCCCATGATCAGCAGTTATCTAAAAGATTCAATTTATTCACAGATTTTCGGAATCATTTATAAATGCCTGCATGTTGCTAAGATAATATTATTGTTAATTGTTTGTAATACAATTAATTATAATCAAACATACAGCGGTCTTTCACTGATACCGTCAAACATGTTCTCTAGGTTGAATAACTGCATTTTACTAAAGATATATTAGTCATGAGGAAAATGTTTGAAAAATTATGATACCTGTTTGGATAGATTTATCTTCAAAAGTTCAAACACAGTACTTGATAATGTCTGCTCGAGTTCCTGTTGAAGATAAAGGTTTATCTTTCTGTTTTTGCTTTACCCGAAAGTGATGGAATAAAGACTTGCAGTCACATTCGTTTACAAAACTGCACCAGTTAAAGTTAGTACATTCATTTTTTGCATTATCGTTATCTTCATGGAATGTTGCTAATGATGCCATTTGCATGTCTAGGACTTCCGTTACAGGATAGAAAATATCACAATAAAGAGGAAAGAACTGGCAATTGTGCTTGAAGGCGTGCAGTTTTGTGTAGGTACATGAAGTAATATCTAATTAAGCAGACATCCACAATACAGACATTAGAAAGAAAGTGCATTTGCACTTTCAATACTTGTTTAATAATTGCATGTGAGAGAAGATTGTTCAATCCGCATATGTTGAATGATTTACCGTCTCAGTAGAGCCACCAGTATTGACCAATTGGCGGCATGTTGTTAGTTTGATACTAAACATACCCTTTAAGAATTGCTTTTTATCATGAATGTACAGCAATAATGAACCGGACCTTTGTTGAAATATATATATATATGAAGACAGACAACGAAAGGTTTCACGACAGATGTCAAGTGGGACATATACAACCACGAAAACTGAACAATTAAAACCGATTGATTGATTGATTGATTGATTGATTGATTGATTGATTGATTGATTGATTGATTGATTGATTGATTGAATATTAAGCGTCATTTTTATGCCATCAAAGGCTAACAGACGATCAGTTAACCTAACCATTGTTTCCAGGGATTAACCAGTACTCGAGCACACCCCATCTCCACAAGTAACTGATAACATTTCCACTTGAATCAGTGGTGAGAGACTGATGATAATAAGACAAAATGTCGTATATCAATCATCAGGGAGACTGTTGCCGGGCGGGGGATTCGAACTCACGACCCGTAGATTGAGACCGGTGAATTGATAAACATGCACTTGCAAAACACCTATCCTCTATATCGGAATGAATCGATAAAAGAAGATAGAATTAGTGAAGTCTCTTTCTTTTCTTCTCTATTCAACCAATACTTTTTTTTTATTTGATATATTCTAATTAAATCATTATTTCATTTATAAATTTTGCAAATTCGGCCAAAGTGAACAAATTGAATTTATTATGGAACAATATGATAAATTCTATATGAAATGTAAAATAACTGTAATAGAATCAGATTTACACAAGCTTCTAAAGCTTTTTTCTGTATCTTTTCCACATACTTTGTTTCATGTATGACTTAATATTTTATTGTTAAATGTATGTGAAATGAAATATATGAACTTATTTAAACTAACAACAAGAACTAGATGAAGCGTTTTTGATTGTAATTGTAATTTGAAGGAAATGAGGATGAATAAAACACCATTGATTGTATATAAAACCGTTTTGTAGATCGTCTTGAAATAGTCTAGTGTGTTAAATTAGATAAAAGGCAAATATAATAGTTATTAAAACTAGAGAATGAATTAGGCACACACGTGCTATTGAGCGTGTTTCCTAATATGGAAACAGTTATAGATATAAATACAAACTAAATTCGACAGAGAATTAATTTACATCTCACGAAATTTTGAAACCTTATTTAATGTACAATACAAATAGAAACATACAAACTTGAAAAAAGAATATTATGATTAAACAGATGTGATATGTTTTTATTCTTATACACTAATTTGCAACCTCAATGTCGACATAATTTGATTAATTATTTAATTTACAGGAGTATTGAATGTATGTCTACCAACAATGGTCTCACATCTGCCGTAATATGTTTAATGGATTTTCCATGCATGGATATTGTGTCGATATTTTTTCTATCTCTCAGAGTTATTTCTAATGGAAGTGTTGCTTTTAAAAGACTTTGAATAAACATCTGTTATCTGTGTCGAGGAGAAAACAAAACGACATTGAATTATATCTCGTCCTCCTTTTATACAACGAAACACATGTATTGATATCTGCTCATCGTAAACTAAGACAAATCGAATTCTTGAAAATATATGTATCCGAATTACTGTGATATATTATAATATGTTGGAACTGAATACAGTGAAACTTCATCGGCTCGAAACGGATGGCTGAACACCGCATATAACTCGAACCACTTATCTTGTCCAAATTTCTATTTCGATGTTTATTCATGTACATGTATGATATGATGGCGAACAACCCATAACTCGAACTATTCTGTCCAGTCCCGTCGGGTTCGAGCCATCGAAGTTCTACTGTATAGCGATATTTTGAAATGTTCATGATAAGTTTTAGTAGAACCAATGTCGACTCGCAACTAAATGGCACACTTTCATGACCTTTACTGAGTTCAAACCCATGGTCTGAACGGTAAGATTCCAAGCGACCTTGATAACCCATTTTAAACCACTACTTATTTTAATCACAAAGATCCTCTAGGACGCGTTTGTATTGAAATTTACGTTTCTCCCATTCATAAACTGCCGTAAACAGGCATCGTAGTCATTAGTTTACATTTACACATGATTAGATACATTTATTATGCTTTTGTGTCACTTCACTCAAAATAATTTACCTATTTTTTTTCGAATAAAATCATATTCCCGAAGTCATGAATTGACAAGAGTTTGATAGCAAACAATCTTTGTTGATTGTTTTTCAATTCCCACCTTCATAGTCTGAGTATTTGTCATTTTTATTGTGAGAGCTGTATCGCTGCCTTTTAGCAACGACTGTTTATATATTTCCTGTTTCTAAGAAGTTATCTTTCTCTGCGTCAAATATATTTCTAATTTCTCGTCTGTTACATTTAGATGTTTTAAATATATGCCGACTTACGATAGAGACTGACCAATCATGATCGTATTCAACATTTGGAATGACTAGTTAGTATCCATCATAAGTCGTACAACTTTAAACGTTTACTATAACCTAGTTACTTGTATTACACATCCTTCTCAATGTCCAACTACCCGAGATGTTCCGAATACGATCTTGCGGATTCATATTTGTTGCTAAATTTAGATTCAACAGTTTGAATAAGATAACGCTTGAAAGTTTAAGAGGTTAGACAGTGTTCCTGTTTTATATTATATTCGAGTCATTACATATTTAGTTTACGGCAATTTAACTTAAGCAACAATCGAATTCATAGATTCAACTCTCTCCACAAAGTCGTAATTTTGATATATTGGTTTTTTGCCTTATTAAAGTACTTCCGTACGATGCAAATAAAGTTGTTAAAATGTCAAACAGCACTGTTTCTTATTCGATTATGCAACTCGCCATGTCTTGCATAATAGTGCCAGTACGTTTAATCTAATCACTTATCTCAAATAACTTTCATTTTACTTTTAAGACGTGGAACGTGGACTGGGAAAACAAAAATAAGAAACATTTATGTTACTTCAGATTTGATAATAGATAGACAACGGTTAAGATGGACCGAAGTCGCTTGTATGGTTAAGATGTAACATTAAAACACCAAGTAAGTTGTAAGCTGTACTGGGCATTTTAATTAATGCCGTTAATGCCGGGAATTATATTATCTAATTCCTGAAGAGAAACATATAATACCAATATGCACATATACATAAAAACATACCTTAGTATACAAAACCACCAGTTAAAAAATAATGGACATGAAAAAACGAGAGATATGTTCTAAAATACCTAAACTATGTAAAACTTAAGGTAAATAAAAGTAGAATTAGACATATTGGAAAATATACAAAAAATGATTTTGACCAAATAGGGTGGCGGTGGGTAAAATCAAAATGCCACGTCATCCTTCCTCCAGCTTACGGTTAGAACTGGGAAAGACTATTACCTCAATCAATTCATAAAGGGTTAGCGTTATTTGCCCGGGTACCAGTATATTAAAATAGAAGCCGAATATAATTTTGTAATATACCGGTCGTATTAGAACATAAATCCTCATGCAAAAAAAACTTTATCTTTCATATACACTTTATATGATCAGCGTGAATATTTGACCACATACTATTATGAGAAAATCAATATTCTATGATAAAGTTCTGCACTGGATGCATAGAATAGAACAATCTACTACAATTGTTCAAAATACGTATTAAAGAATGTTATACGCAATAATTGTATGGTATATTACTTTAAATCGTTACTTAATACGGAATGATGTTTTAATGATGATATGTCGTACATTTTAATAATTTTCGGTGCCAAAGTCATGAATTTATGATTGAAAAGGGAAGACAATGTTGTAATCGATAGACAGCTAAGATTCTGTCCTGCTGCTTGCACAGTGAAATAACTGTATGGACTACAAATATCATTTTTTTCTTTGAATATCAAGAATACATGTATGAAACAACTGAGACGAGCTCACTTTACAGAGTATTGGTTGAAAAACAGGCCACTTTACATGTTCTATTGTATAATGTCTTTGACAGATGGTAAAAATGTACACAGCATAGCAAAATATTTGGTGCATGCATTTAAACAAAGGAAAGAAGCTTTGGAAATTAATAATATATAATGATCCTATGTATTATGTATTGTAAATGAGAACATTGTATATAATCTGCAGCATGTCTTTCTTTTTCAGTCATTAATTCACGAATTGAACACCGAAAGTTTGACAGTGTTTTTCTCAAAATATAAGACATATCAACATTAAGATAAAATTCTGTATTGAGTTATGATTTCAAGTGTTTATAACGAAGTCGTCGATGAGCTATTTACATTGCCAACATTTTTGCATATAACAATCTTTAATACGTGTTTTGAACAATTGTAGAGATTTGTCTTAGTTCTAATATCTAGTGATATCCATAAATATACAAAACCATGCAAAATGATATTTTTCATTGAGGTATCCCATGTAATTCTACCTGCATCGTTTAATCGTTTAAGCATGCTATAGCACTGTTAAAGATATCTATAAGTCGTATCCACAATTGTTCATAAAGGTTCTCCTAACTCTAGGATATCAGCTGTGTTTTGTGATAAATTGCAATCTTGCTTACACAATTTGGTATGAATTTTCTCTTTCCTTTCAACGTATTTATAACCCCAAATTTCTGAACCATAACATAAAATCGGTTTAACCATTGAATCAAATATTTTAAAAATATCATTTGCATTTAAGTGACCAAATTTTATTCTGAAACCTAAAATACATGAACCGTTTTGATACCTTGTAATGCTAATATTTCCGTTTTTTACCATACTAGTTTCGATGTAAAGTATACACCCAGACATCAATAAAAAGAAACAGATTCATACTATCACCACAATAACGCCATCTTTCATTTTGCTTGACAATGCCTCTATTTCTAAAAACTATCCATATTAATGTTCATGCAAATACATGAACAAAACTGCTCCATCTGCCGTTGTAATCGACCTACAATGTAAGAAAAACTAAATACATCATCCGAAAACATAAGCGCTACTCATTCATTAGTATCTTCGGAAACAAATATGCCATGATCACAGCTTTCAGGAAAAAGAAAATGAAACTAGATCGTTAGTAAACATAGAAAAATATTTAGGACTGGCTACACAGCCTTGCCTGCAACCAACACTACATTTAAAATATTTATCCAATGGTCATTTTCCTTTGCACATGATATCGACTTATTATACAGTGACTGGATTATATTTAAAAACTTGCCCTTAATACCTTTTCGTGCGAAAGCATTCCCTTGTTTCTAATGTTGAATACTTCCCCAGTGCTTTCGAGCCCACATCCTGTTTTTAACACGACATAACTGCTGATATATTTGTTATATAAGGCTATGTGTTTGTGTACTAAACTAGCTATAGATACATAAACCGGGTACTTTAGAACCAAAGTAATATGGAGCAGTATTTTAATGATATTAGGTAAATGTACAGGACGTTTTTATTTTGTTGAAGACATGGACGATCACTGCAATAAACGCTAAGCGTAATTAAACATTATAAAACGTCACAAAAATGTTTTTCAATGTCTCATTTTCAATTTATGATGATATCTTTCCGAACACAGATAACATTCATTGATGTAGTTGTTTCACCAAATTGGAATGTGCACTCCTAAAGTCCCATTCCATTTTGGTGAAACAACTACATCATTATTGTCCTATTCTATAATTCAGACCGCATTATATTTAGTATTTAACAAAGACGGGGGCAATGATTACAGACAATCAACTGGCACACTTTTCTATTACAGTTTCGTTCATTAATACAATCCGAATCTTATTAGCATATCTTGACATTGCGGGTCGTTAAATCAATCAAATGTGTCACCAGGTGACGCCATTTATTTTGGCTTTTAATTAGCACAAGTGTCATCTGCTGAAATTTGGAACCGTTCCTAATCTTAGTTTATGTGTCTGCGTTTAAGATTTTTTTTTTTTTTGTATAATTAAGTTACATACAGACATATGGTGCCGTTTTATTGTTTAAGCAACGTAAAACAGAGAACAAACCAGAAATTGGAGAGCTTTACGTCCCTTACTACAGTTTCGTTTAATTAATTCTTACATAAGAACACTGATAAAAGTCTTTATTCTAAGATAAAGGTCAAATAAGTCTGTGACGACGATATCAGGAAATAGTTTATATTTTCACTGGGATGTTTTGCACCATACTGTTGTTGAGTGTAAGACGAGCTCTACGTATACACAATGTATAGTCCGTTAATTGTACACGTTAATTGATGTATGGCGGAGTGAGTGGTACCGCCCCTCCATGTATCAAGCACATACATATATTATGCAAACGATACACAATATAAATGCATATTGTATTATTATACTGAACGATAATTCCCTCGCTGTTTGCAAAAGGTTTTTCTTGAGTCTCGCCAGTCGTCCCATTCCTGAATAACGAGGGATTATCTTTAATTACCGGGAAACAGCTGTTGAATATCCTATTTATTACAGTTTCGTAAACTAACAGCTGTAATTTGACTTTGGTTTAATGACCACTTTTTAATGTTTAAATACATCTGTCTAAAGACGCCAGCCTGTATGCATACTGAAGTAATATTGATGATGTCGACTTGCTGGTTAGATACTGGTGAAGTATTATTTGAAAATATATTGTTGCAGTAAGTGAATTATTCCTCCAAGTAATTTAGATACATCGACATGTATATATGTTACAGTAAGATTGTGAAACCAGGGATTTCATGAAATCCCTGAAAATTCCAGTAATTTCATGAAATCCCTGAAATATGGGCAGGGATTTTACACTATCTTACTGGCTGATTTCAGTAAATCTGTGTAATTCTATTTTAGTTAACTTACTATACAGTTGTGTTTTTTTTTCTGATTATTAGAGCTGAAGCCTATGCAGCACTACTATCTCAGGCAGAGAGGATGGTGAAACGCAGCGATGTGGATCTCAAAACCGGTGTGCCTGGGGACAATGTGGCTGTTCCTATACCGGCAGTAGATCGTGGCAGAGGGGATCCTCGTAACATTCTTGGTGTCAACGTCAACAGAGACGTCGACACTGACCAGTACAAGATTGCTGTAAAGGCGGGTGTTTTAAAAGGACAATACTCCAGGAACCAGTTTGATCTGTGTCCTCAGCGATTACTGACAGAAGCTGATGTTAGTCAGGAGAATGTAACGTCACTTCGTTCTGCTGTTATTGCGGAATCTTAATTGTCCATAAATTAGATCCCGGTAAATTGATGAGTTTTGCTGTTTTCTCTCTGATTCACAACAGTTTGCAGTTTGTAATTTTGGCGAAAATATTGGCCGAGTGTCAAACAGCATGGATCCGGATGAGACGCCGAGTTACTCGGTGTCTCATCCTGATCTAATCTGTTTCCATATAACACTATAGTTTAAGGTAAGCAGTGAAGGGGTTTATTGTCATTGTAAGTTTGCAGTTTGGTTGAACTACGCAAGAAACTATACCTGAAATGTATACCTGATTATTCAAATGTATCAATAAATAAAAAATCACCAGGTGTATTGTCTGCTTATTTCCTCTTTAGGGATTTCATGAAATCCCTGACTACATTTTTCAGTGATTTCACGAAATTACTGGAATTTTCAGGGATTTCATGAAATCCCTGAGTGAAACAGTAATTTTGCGAAATTTTTACCTATTAGGATAAAGTTTTGCATGCAGCTATATGCGAATGCTAAAGGAGAGGATAAGTGAACATCTGCGTGATATAAGGCAGCAATCATGACAAACCGATCAATCGCCATTTTGTAGGACATTATGAAACAGACTTGAAAGTTGTTGTGTTGCAAAGGATATACCAAGAAGGTGTTTACAGACAAATAGTAGAGGAGAAATGGATAAGGAAACTAGGCAACAAAATTCCCGCATGGTTGCAATGTTAAATATAACATTTGAATTCAACTTTTTTAATTATTATATAGTGCGGGAAATGACGTTACATCTTCTGACGATGTCCATACAGGATGTGACATCACGTCATCATTATAGAAAAACAATCTAAAGGAAAATGGACGTTACCTAGCTGTAATATTAAATTTTCAATTTTTGATAAAGGCCAGGTGGCCAAAAATTAAATATTGAGTGAATTAAATTGAACTTGTAAAAAATAATATCTTTTTCGTTAAAACTTATGTTAAAACTTGATAAAATAATTGTAATGTGCCAAATGCCTATATAAAGAAATAATGAAAGTTGTATCACCATGATTTGAGTGTGTCGGCAGTCATTGAAAACATTTTTGGAATGTAGAGCAACAACGTTTGCAGAATTTGTCAAAATTGAATTAGTATACCAAATAGTATCGTGCTATTAAGGTGACTGTGTTTTTTTAATGCTGTCTCTTGTTGGTTCTATATTTTCGGAACAATTGAACCGTTTTAGCATGTACATTAGATAACGCATTTAGGCATTGTTAAATTTCAAAAGGAGACCAATGCCAGCTTTTAAATCAGATGTATATAATTTTTCATTTTTGCTTTGATGTCCATTAATCTATAGTTTAAACACAATTAATTTCAAATAATAAGAGATGAGGCATAATTTACTACCTTGTCGTCTTTCAAATTGTTCTAAGTAAAATGAAAAGCATTTTACATAAAAATATTGTTACTATTTTGCAAGACAGAGCTAGTCGCAAATCTAATGAGACAATGCCGTTTAACATTTTAACAACTTTACTTGCACCGAATGGAAGTAATATAACAAGGCAAGACATCAATATATCAACATAACGAATTTGGGAAAACAGTTGCATCTCTGAAATCAATTGTTTCTTTAGTTAAATTGCCATTAACTAGACCTGTAATGCGTCAACATGACAGCCTACCGCTAACTATTTAGCAGTTGTGTTGGTTTATTTGTAGTTTATTTAGAAATATTAAAGAGAACACATACCTTTTCAAAACAGGCCTGCAATTACCAGGATTGTGTACTATTTTGCGCATTTTGTTGGTTTAAACACATATTTATTGCAAACTATAGTCTCATAATATGTACTTAAGGTCAAAAGTTGTGCACGGTATACAAAAAATATTGATATTTCATTTTATATGTAATTGATTTCTGTATGTTGATGTGCATAATATATAAACAACCTTCGGGATATATATTATTGCAGTTATCAGTTGCTCCCTAACAACAACTACAACAACAACAACAACAACAACAAATCCAGGTCATAAACACACAAGTTCAGAGCGAGGTAGAAACAACCGACCATTTTGAAAAGTGGTGGAGAATCCGGGTAACGACTAGAGATAACGCCAAATCAACCTAATCGACGCCGAAAACAACTAGAACAACCAACCAAAGTTTAGCAACATGAACCAATGTGAAAATTGATATATACATATGTGTGAACGGTTTGATCCGTCTTACAAAGACCAAAAAATCATGGTTAAAATTTCATTAGTTTTATCATAAACATACTCTAGATAACAGTTTTTGTCACTTAACATAAAATAACAAATTAAATCAAAAATAGGTTTTAAAAAAAATCATATCGAAAATTATTCTAACATTGAATTAATTGTCAATGTAAGAACCAAGTCTATACAAATTTCTCATATAAAATGATGTACAAATCGCTTAAAGCATTATTTTTAGATAGTAATTTTATCATTGTCAACAATCTAAGGGTAAAATAATTAATAGCGCTTACTTTTATTACAAGGTGCATAAGTGCCACTGGCTATCTATAAATTAGTATGGACTTAACGTATAACCGTTTATTGACACTTATCAAACAATTTATATAATGTATGCAACATTACGCATTATAATACAAAACAATAAACAAATATGAAATCTTCGTTTAGTTTTACAGAAAATTCGTTGATAAATATAGTTAATTTAAGAAATATTTCTTTTAAAAACACAATAATTATGATATTTTCTTATTGGTAATAGATACATAAGATTAATACAATAAGAACAAAATTGAAATTATGTTTTCGTTACAATGTAATTAAACACTGTTTTATGTCTATTTTTGTCACTAGTACGTTATAGTTATATCAGAGACCATGTCTGTCAATATGTAAATACAGTTTATTTATGTGATTTTGGGGTTTTATTGTAAATAATAGTTAGAACTTTGAAGTTTGCTCATTAATACAAATAACTGATACGTAGATTACCATACATGTAAATTTTAATGTTTAAAAATGAAATAATCGCTTTTAGTAGACTTCTTATAAAACCATGCATTACTTAAATGTCGATATACGGCATATACTTTTTTTCTACGAGGTTACAAACAATTGTTATTAGAGTAAAATAGTGAGCGGTAACCTTCTTCGAAATGTTGTCAAATGATATGTAATAATATGCATTGAATTTATCCTAATTAATATTACTAATCATTCTGGCATATAAGTGTAAATTGTACCTTGTCCTCAGGGCATTAAAACTTTTGAATTGTGTAGAATAAAAACTATCATGAAAACAAATTACTCTGAGTGAATTATATTTTACGCTACCAACACTGTTGAAAATAGAAGATTATAAATGTATGTTTATCTATACACCTGTATAAGTTCCTATAAAATCAGAGTAAGATGAAAAGAAAAACGCACGTTTAAGTATTTTATAACTACGGAGTACCATGACGTGCCATGAACAAACGTCTAATGTCAGATGGAAATAGTAACTTCGCCTTATGTTATCAATTCACATTCCTTCCATGCACCCTCCCACCAGACAGAGCCGCCGATGTCACGCCATTTCCAGTATGTTACGACAGAGAAAACACGAGATTACAACTTCAAAACAGGATAACGTGCACCATTCAACCAGACAATATTTCCAACAATACACCACAACCAACAGAAAAGCCGAGAAATCAACAATAACAGAGAACTATATACTTTTGTTTTACTGTGTATATATTTAGTCTTTATCGCAGTCTCATCAATGTACAACTTAATAATAATAATAGCATGCTGTATGATCATCCATACATCAAACCCGACAAGAACCTCGCTCACGAACCATATTTTGTTTTTTTCCAATGCGGAACATTGTATTGTGAGCGGAAGAAGTTTTTCACAAAGATCATAATCACACAAGTTCAGAACGAGGTAAAAACAACCGACCACTCTGAAATTATTTTGCATGCGGCGGAAGTTTTATAATGACTTTAAGCGAGTCGATATAGTGAATTCAACATCATGCTTTCGCAGTGAAATACTAAATGAATATTAAAAGTACAACTACACCTAATTCCTACACTACATGTAACTCTCATTTATTGTGAATGCCAACTTTCTTGTGTTTTTTCTATTTATTGAAACATTAACTAATCTGCAACGGTAAACCTAGAAACGTTAGCAAAATGTACAACATAAAATAATTGTGCTAGCTTTAATTGGTGCATTTCTGTAATAGCAGTTCCAAATGAATATAATTGCATAGCTTTTCTCCATTCGTCGTTAATATCATTAAAGCAGAAAAACATATAGGTTTCCATTTAACAGGAACTAGAGCAGCCAGTAAACAGATTAATGTCAAAACTAACGAAGATTAAGGTGCATAACATATCTTCAGAATAGTCAGTCATATCCCAAATGCTTTTAACGAATCTATTTTCCTCCGCAGTACTAGCTTAATATTTAGACGAATCAAAAGTTGGAGTACACAGACTCAAAAAGAAATTCAAGTAGAAATTATTTTAGTAACGTGTATACCAATTGGAGACCGCGGTGTGCTTAATGATACAATCACATAAAATGATTCTAACTTAGCAAAAAGAAGACATTTATAAATGACTCCAGAATCTCGGATTATATTGACAATGGTGATTACAATATTTTGTCCGCAAATTTTGATTATTTTGTGATAAAAGTAGTAAGTTTTGTATAGCGATGATCAAAATGTCCCGATATGGATTTATTTGAAATATGAGCAGACTATTTTTATCTATTTAATTTTACACTATGCAGTAAGTATCTCTTACAAAGTATTCTTGCCGTATAAACATTGTTTTTAAAACAAGTTCTTACAACTTAAACAATACATGCTCAATACAAGTGTTCTTTGATAATATGCACATGCGTGTAAAATATCCTGCACGATGCCGTGGTGGAGGTCGATTTACGATACTCTACCGTTTGTCTCTGACAAAACCCCTTACTGGGGGATGGATCATAATGAACCATCATACCTCGATCTTTCCACATTACACATGACAAACCTGGGCGAGTTTAATAAGCATACATTGTTTACTTGACATCTTATTATGAAATTTAAATTGCAAATTTTGCGAAACGTTTAAGTAGAATAATTGTTATATTTTACAGTGCGGCGATTATTTTTAAGTAGTTATCATAAAATAATTTAAATTGACAGACAAAATATTATGGTTTGGGATGCATGTAGAGTACAAAACAGAAATTTTAGAGAGAAAAAAACAGAAATTCAGTTAAATATATTTGAAATATATTTATCAGAAAATGAACGATTTAGTGGCGTATATCAATGCTAAATTTTAATCAATGATTTGAATTTTGTTTTTGTCTGTGTTTTTTTGTTTTTTAGAAATGTTTGTTCTAGATTGACAAAATATGTGTCTAAAAGCAAAAAATATTAATAGATGATGTAAGTTTTATCAGCATGTTATTTCATGTATTTAGATCTTCACTGTAATGGGAACAACATTACATTTGTAATTAAGATTTCCCAGTTCAAAATAATTTCTTTTTGTAAAATGTGTTTTACATAATCAAAACTGTTTAATTACCGCATAGAGATGTATCCCCCGACGTCAAAGGACCATATTCACGAAGCCCCAATATAGGTTGTAAAATGGATTTTACTTATTTTTCCTCAAGGTTTGGTGTATTTGTTGTAATTATATTTATTCTTTTAAAATATGTATACTTTATCTTTCAATTTCATGTTGTTGTTTTTTTTTTGTAATCAAAGAATGACTCTACAGATTGTAAAATTAAAGAAAATGTTAAATTTCCCCCAATTGTGTCCTATTTTTCTGCCATTTAAATATTCTTTAATGGTAAAGGCATGCTTGCTGTGTTATCTTATGCTATATTATGGTGGCTGTTATACATGTATGTTGAGGTAACTGTTATATGTAATGGTAGCTGTTATATGTTATGGTGGTTGTGTTATGTTATGGTGACTGTGCTATGTTATGGTGGCTGTGCTATGTTATGGTGGCTGTGCTATGTTATGGTGACTGTGCTATGATATGGTGGCTGTTATATGCCATGGTGACTGTGCTATGTTATGGTGGCTGTGTTATGTTATGATGGCTGTGCTATGTTATGGTGGCTGTGCTATGTTATGGTGGCTGTGCTATGTTATGGTGGTTGTGCTATGTTATGGTGGCTATGCTATGTTAAAGTGGCTGTGCTATGTTAAGGTGGCTGTACTATGTTATGTCGGCTGTGCTATGTTAAGGTGGCTGTGCTATGTTATGGTGGCTGTACTATGTTATCGTGGCTGTGCTATGTTATGGTGACTGTGCTATGATATTGTGGCTGTTATATGCCATTGTGACTGTGCTATGTTATGGTGGCTGTGCTATGTTATAGTGGCTGTGCTATGTTATGGTGGCTGTGCTATGTTATGGTGGCTGTGCTATGTAATGGTGGCTATGCTATGTTATAGTGGCTGTGCTATGTTATGGTGGCTGTGCTGTGCTATGTTATGGTGGCTGTGCTATGTTATGATGGCTGTGCTATGTTATGGTAACTGTTATATGTGATGGTGACTGTGCTATGTTATGATGGCTGTGTTATGTTATGGTGACTGTGCTATGTTATGGTGACTGTGCTATGTTATGGTAGCTGTGCTATGTTATGGTTACTGTTATACTGTTATATGTTATGGTGACTGCTATATGTTAGTTATGGTAGCTGTGTTATGTTATGGTGACTGTGCTATGTTATGGTAGCTGGGAAGTTTGAATACCACGTCTCCTGTTAGTCTTATTGATGTTTCGGAGATTAAACTGTTTTAACTTGTCAATTTGATATCACATCTGGGTATTGTTTAATTTCCAATGTATATCACTATCCGGCTTTTAAATCATAAAAATACGGACGTGAAGTAATTATTTGAAAACAGGAAGAAGAGAGGAAATAGGTTCTAAAACAGAAACAAATTTTGTTCAGTGTTATTTGTTACACATTTGTTTTCTTTAATTATAAGTTCAAAAACTAATAATCGGTTGAAGATAAAATCGCACTAACATACTTCTTTTCTTTTATGTTTTTTTATTATTATTATTTTTTTTCGTATTTTGTTGAAAATGATATATTTAGATAAGCGACCAGATTAAGGTTATTGCCGCTGCTATACAAAACATTACATATCAAATAATTTAATAAGACATGATGTTGTTTGACATTTAAATCACAAAACATCAAATACAAACATCAATCGATCAAAATTACGAATTTTGGGAGACAGTTAAACATCTGAAATCGATTGTTGCTTTAGTTAAATTGCCGTAAACTAGACATGTAACGACTCGATATGGCAGACATAAATATACATTCAGTGGTTTTTGTCTTTTTTATTTGGAACTATAGTTTATATTATATCAACCTTAGAGAATACACACATATCATAATATGCCTGCACTTGTCAGGACTGTGTCCCATCTTATACGTCAACTTTGTACTTTCCATTCGTTTAAACAATATTTGTTTGCATAATGTTTGATATAAATATTAAGAACTAATTAAGAATTAATGAAATCCATTGATTCATTAAACAAATATACTTCACAATGTGCATCTCTTTAAACACTTAAATCCTTATCACTGAGATGATGCAACATGATATAATTAATCATATATGCATTGATTGGTGTTGTTTAAAATAATTCTAAAATTTGATTCAACATTAGAAATAACGTTTAGTTGAATAGATAATGTGTGTCAATAATGCATATCTAGCACAGTATGTCTATTGTGCAATAGGTGTGTGCACACAGTGTATATGAGTTTGTCTGTTGATTATAGTATTAAGAAACATTTTAAAGATAGGAGGCGACAGCGCAGTTACATATCGCATTATTGCTAAGGAACATATTAAATGATAGGGGGCGACAGGGCAGTTACATATGACATTATCACTAAAGTACGTACTATATGATAGGGGCGATAGGAAAGTTACATATCGCATGATCACTAAGGATCATACTATATGATAGGAGGCATCAGGGCAGTTACATATGACATTATCACTAAGGAACATACTAATTGATAGGCAACGACAGGGCAGTAACATATCGCATTATCACTAAGGAACATACTAATTAATAGAAGGCGATAGGGCAGTAACATATCGCATTATCGCTCAGGAAACTACTAACTGATAGGCGACGACAGGGCAGTAACATATCGCTTTATCACTAAGGAACATACTAATTGATAGGAGACGGCAGGGCAGTAACATATCGCATTATTGCTCAGGAAAATACTAATTGATAGGAGACGACAGGGAAGTAACATATCGCATTATCGCTCAGGAAAATACTAATTGATAGGCGACGACAGGGCAGTAACATATCGCATTATCGCTCAGGAAAATACTAATTGATAGGAGACGATAGGGCAGTAACATATCGCATTATCGCTCAGGAAAATACTAATTGATAGGCGACGACAGGGCAGTAACATATCACATTATCACTAAGGAACCTACTAATTGATAGGAGGCAACAGGGCAGTTACATATCGCATTATCATTAAGGAACATACTAACTGATAGGTGACGGCAGGGCAGTAACATATCGCATTATCTCTAAGGAAAATACTAATTGATAGGAGGCAACAGGGCAGTTACATATCGCATTATCGCTAAGGAACATAATAAATGATAAGAGACGACAGGGCAGTTACATATCGCATTATCATTAAGGAACATACTACAGGAATCCGAATCTACTTTTTTTTTCTTAACGCGCTTCCAAAGCCTTCTTTGATCAGTTGTTATATATGATAATATTCTATACATGTACGTGTATAGCCAACCAGCTACCCGAGATGATATATATAATAATATTTTATCAAAATAACGAAATACAGATATTTTTAACTAGGATAATGTTGACTGCTAGGAATACGTCCGTTCTTTTCCTTTACTTAAATTTACTGTATTAGAAAGTTAACCTTATCTAAAGGCGTTTATGTGTTCATTCCATTTTCAACTTGTTCCACATATTGTTATTAGGATTTCATAAATAAGATCACATTGATACTATTCAAAGGCGATGTTCAACTAACGTTGCCATTCATCAATCCAATACACTTGCAATTACATTTCTTCTGAATTTTATTCTCGAAAACGCTATTAATTTTGTCTGGTTGTCCCACAGTGTTGTCTAAACCTGTTTTCACTTACTGTACACGATTTAATTTTATGGTGATTGTGTATTTTGAATGAGCCGGGCACGATTAACTCAATCGTTAGCGCGTCTGACTATCAATCCAGGGGTTGAGAGTTCGAATCCCCGCCCGGCCACAATCTCCGTGATGATTGATATACGACATTGCGTCACATAACCATTCGTCTCTCGCCGCCGCCATTCAAGTGGGAAAGTTACTTGCGGAGATGAGATGTGCTGGAGTACTGGTTAACCGTCTAAGATCCCAGTAAACAGTGGTAAGATTAACTGATCGTCTGTTAGTCCTCGATGGCATGAACATGATGCTAACATTCAAGTATTTTGAATGATGACACATAAATTTATTATTATCTGGTACTTCTTATTCATTAAATTTTAAAATGATAGGAATGTTAATTTGCAATAATCGTTCGACTACTTATTGGTAAACTGTCAATTTAAAAATAATCCCATTGTAGATATTTTTATACCGTTCTTTTAATGTTATTAACAAAACATATTTATCCTTTATTTAAGAGTACATATGTCCACATACAACACGTTACTTTGTCAGTATAACTCCAATCTTTCTTAGAACAACGGAAATTGTCAAAAGCAAATGTAAATACTGTCAATACAATTTGAAATTAAATACATATTCTTAATCAATAAACGCATACTCAAGAGAAACGTATTTATAATTGTTGTAGTCACGATAATCATCTCCCGGCCCGGCTCTGTCGGGTATATATGGCTTTAACACACATGTTCGGTTGCACTACTAATTACAGCACTACTCAAAGGGAGTAACTACAGCACTGCTTAATGGGAGTAATTACAGCACTACTCAATGGGAGTAACTACAGCACTGCTCAATGGGAGTAATAACAGCACTACTCAATGGGAGTAACTACAGCACTGCTCAATGGTAGTAATAACAGCACTACTCAATGGAAGTAACTACAGCACTGCTCAATGAGAGTAACTACAGCACTACGCAATGGGGGTAACTACAGCACTGCTCAATGGGAGTAATAACAGCAATACTCAATGGGAGTAACTACAGCACTGATCAATAGGAGTAACTACAGCACTGCTCAATGGGAGTAACTACAGCTTTGCTCAATGGGGTAACTACAGCACTACTCAATGGGAGTAACTACAGCAATGCTCAATCGGAATAATTACAGCACTACTCAATGGGAGTAACTACAGCAATGCCCAATGGGAGAAAATTCAGCGCTGCTCAATGGGAGTAATTACAGTACTACTCAATGGAAGTAACTACAGCACAGCTCAATGGGAGTAACTACAGCACTGCTCAATGGGAGTAACTACAGCACTGCTGAAAGGGAGTAACTACAGCACAGCTCAATTGGAGTAATTACAGCACTACTCGATGGGAGTAACTACAGCGCTGCTCAATGGGAGTTACTACAGCACTAATCAATGGGAGTAACTACAGCACTGCTCAATGGGAGTAACTACAGCATTGCTCAATGGGAGTAATTACAGCACTACTCAATGGGAGTAACTACAGCACTGCTCAATGGGAGAAACTACAGCATTGCTCAATGGGAGTAACTACAACACTGCTCAATGGGAGTTATTACAGCACTGCTCAATGGGAGTAATTACAGCACTACTCAATGGGAGTAACTACAGCACTGCTCAATGGGAGTAACTACAGCGCTGCTCAATGGGAGTAATTACAGCACTACTCAATGGGAGTAACTACAGCACTGCTCAATTGGAGTAACTACAGCACTGCTCAATTGGAGTAATAACAGCACTATTCAATGGGAGTAACTACAGTACTGCTCAACAGGAGTAACTACAGTACTACTCAAGGGGAGTAATTACAGCTCTGCTCAATGGGAGTAACTACAGCACTACTAAATGGGAGTAACTACAACACTGCTCAATGGGAGTAACTACAGCAATGCTCAATCGGAGTAACTACAGCACTGCTCAATGGGAGTAATTACAGCACTGCTCAAAGGGAGTAATTACAGCACTGCTCAATGTCAGTAACTACATCACTTCTCAAAGAGAATAACTACAGCACTGCTCAATGGGAGTAACGGGAGTAATAACAGCACTACTCAATGGGAGTAACTACAGCACTGTTCAATGGGAGTAACTACAGCACTACTCAAAGGGAGTAATTAAAGCGCTACTCAAAGGGAGTAATTACAGCACTGCTCAATGAGAGTAACTACAGCACTACTCAATGGGAGTAACTACAGCACTTCTCAATTGGAGTAACTACAGCACTGCTCAATGGGAGTAATTACTCCACTGCTCAATGGGAGTAACTACAGCACTACACAAAGGGAGTAACTACAGCTCTACTTAAGGGGAGTAACTACAGCACTGCTTAATGGGAGTAACTACAGCACTGCCCAATGGGAGTAACTACAGCACTGCTCAATGGGAGTAAATACAACACTGCTCAATGGGAGTAACTACAGCACTACTCAATGGGAGTAACTACAGCACTGCTCAATGGGAGTAACTACAGCACTGCTCAATGGGAGTAATAACAGCACTACTCAATGGGAGTAACTACAGCGCTACTCAATGGGAGTAACTACAGCACTGCTCAATGGGAGTAATTACAGCACTACTCAATGGGAATAACTACAGCACTACTCAATGGGAGTAACTACAGCACTGCTCAATTGAAGAAACTATAGCACTGCTCAATGGGAGTAATTACAGCACTACGCAATGGGAGTAACTACAGCACAGCTCAATGGGAGTTACTACAGCACTGCTCAATGGGAGTAACTACAGTACTGCTCAATGGGAGTAACTACAGCACTGTTCAATGGGAGTAATTACACACTGATCAAGGGGAGAAACTACAGCACTACTCAAAGGGAGTAACTACAGAACTGCCAAATAGGAGTAACTACAGCACTACTCAAGGGGATTAATTACAGCACTACTCAACGGGAGAAACTACAGCACTACTCAAGGGGAGTAACTACATCACTGCTCAAGGGGAGTAACTACAGCACTACTCAAGGGAAGTAACTACAGCGCTATTCAAGGGGAGTAATTACAGCGCTATTCAAGGGGAGTAACAACAGCACTGCTCAAGGGGAGTAACTACAGCACTACTCAATGGAAGTAACTACAGCACTATTCAAGAGGAGTAACAACATCACTGTTCAATGGGAGTAACTACAGCACTACTGAATGGGAGTTACAACAGCACTGCTCAAGGGGAGTAACTACAGCACTACTCAAGGGAAGTAACTACAGCACTGCTCAAGGGGAGTAATTCCAGCACTGCTCAAGCGGAGTAAAAACAGCACTGCTCAAGGGGAGTTATTACAACACTGCTCAAGGGGAGTAATTACAGCATTGCTCAAGGGGAGTAATGACAGCACTGCTCAAGGGGAGTAATACAGCACTGCTCAAGGAGAGTTATTACAGCATTGCTCAAAGGTAGTAATAACAGCACTGCTCAAAGTGAGTAATAACAGCACTGCTCAAGGAGAGTTATAACAGCACTGCTCAAGGGGGGTTATTACCGCACTGCTCAAGGGGCATTATTACAGCACTGCTCAAGGGGAGTAATTACAGCACTGCTGAAGGGGAGTAATAACAGCATTGCTCAAATGGAGTAATAACAGCACTGCTCAGGGAGAGTTATTACAGCATTGCTCAATGGGAGTAACTACAGCACTGCTCAATGGGAGTAACTACAGCACTGCTCAAATGGAGTAATAACAGCACTGCTCAAGGAGAGTTATTACAGCATTGCTCAAGAGGAGTTATAACAGCACTGCTCAAAGTGAGTAATAACAGCACTGCTCAAGGAGAGTTATAACAGCACTGCTCAAGGGGGGTAATTACAACTGAAGCTTGTAAACAATGATAAGATAGTTTAAATAATTCAAATAAAATATAATTCAAACTCGACAAATGTAAGGAACTCGGGAATTCGAACGAGATAATCGATTATCAATTATTTATTTCTGTTCGTATATACTGATTCTTGACTTTGGTATCTCAAATATTATATAAAACACGTCAAGATCTTAAGATTATTTTAACTTAACAAAACAAACGAAACGGAAACGACGCCAGTCGTTATTTTGCCGTCACGTGACATTTGACAACAAAACGTCTCATGCCACTGTTACATTTCCCATAGGCCTCCGTTGTTACATTTATGTCCAAAACACAGTAAAAAATCAAAGTCTGAGGCATGTGTCTGGGCTCAAGTTCTTGACTGGTTCAAGATCTGCAATTATAAATGAAAAAAGCAGACCTTGACCAGGTTTTTTTTTTAATTCAATAGTTTTGCGATACCTGTCAATTTCCAGAAAAAAAAATATTTTAACTATTCGCCCTCAATGCGGTTCGAACCAAAAATTCTAAAATGACACATAATTGCCTAGAAATTTGGTATCGGCATCAAATTTTCAGTGGTGATTTTAAAATACTGACCATTTAACACATGATAGGACACAATACAACACTGCATAAATTCCATTTAAAAATTATTTCACATTTGTTAGAGATTTTAAAATAATTGAATCGCGTATTGCAAAATGTAACTTGATTTAATTATAAACATTGTGACCGGTAAACATTTTATTTATTAAGCAATGGTATGTATTGCCCTTGTAATCGTAAATTATTCTTAGACTAACAACTCGTTTATGGAAGCTCTCGCTCGCAGCAATGACTTATTATAGCAAAGTCGATTGCTACAGGATTTCTTGAAAGATTTTGAATACATTTCTGATAATTGTACGTGTCTGAAATGTATAATTGATTGGGCTAATGAACCTCCAGAGATTGTATTTCATAAACACCGGATTAGTTAGGATTATTATTGATTGCATGCTTATAAGCCTAAGTCGATCAATGCTCTCAGGTTTTCGTTTATTCGTCTAGAAAATTGCTGTTAGAATAACAAGATACTTTGATGTGATGTTTTGTAAGCACATCATTGCCATGCTACCTCATTAGTATAAATGGTAAGCGGACATTTCTTATATACTGACAAATAAACATCACCAGTTAAGCAATTAAACAATGTAAAGTTTTGTTATACTTCTTTGTTCCTCAGACGAGAATGACTTAAACTTAAATATGATTTTTTGACGATTTGGAAAAATGTACGCACCTTACAATTTGTTAAAAACATTTTTGATTTTCTTAAATTAGCAATGTAGTATGTAACACATGTGTAAGATTTACAACTGAAATATCATTGAAACCAATTTGCATATGACTTTGTTCAATCAACGATCTCGCGGTACCATCGTTTCATATTCACAAGAAAGGCTAATTGACATATGATTCATTTTAACAGTTCACATACTGACAATTTAACTGTCAGATAGCAACATATTTACAACCCGACATGAATAGATCAGCAGATTACTCCACCGTCCGTCTTTCTCTCCCTGTTATTGTTTCTCTCCTTCAAACTCATGTTGATATGATGTTATAAATTTATTTCCATTTGCAAAATATCTCAGTTTGTGACATATTTGTTTCATTTAGACAAACGTTACCATGAAGTATAAATAAAGTTGCATTCCTTATACATATGACCGAAATTTACCTTAGAGTACATTATCCCAGACGCTTGTTCCTATTGAAATAGTGATTAATACTATGGTATTAACCCAAGTAAACAAACTGCACGGATGGAACTGAGCTTCTGTTAATTAAGAAAACAACGACTGATTGATTGATTCATTTATTTATTCATTCATTCATTCATTCATTCATTCATTCATTAATCAGCGTCATTTTAATGACATCGAGGGCTAACAGACGATCAGTTAATCTAACCACTGTTTTCTGGGATCCTGAAAGGTTAACCAGAACTCGAACACATTCGCAAGTAACTGATAACTTTCCCACATGAAACAGCGGTGAGAGACAAATGATATCGGACACAATGTCGTATATCAATCATCATGGAGACTGTTGCCGTGCGGGGATTCGAACTCACAACCCCTGGCTGGATAGTCACTCGCGTAACTCAGCTAATCGGGCCCGGCTAAGACAGCAACGACGAGTTGTTAAAACGTCTCGCACAACAATACATTCTGTACTGTTTCATATTAACACATGCCATGTTCACAAAGATAGTCACTTTGTAATAGTTCATATTAAACGTGCAACACTCCTCATATCAGTTCCATGATTCCAAGAAAACAAAATAGTAATAACACTGGAGAGGCAAAATTCCATCTGTTTTAAATCTGACAACGGACAATCAAAACATAATATGTATCACTTGTTTTCGACGGAACGGTTGTGTAACACTTGACGATTCTGTTATTTCCAGACTGATTACATCCCATTTGATGACATGTAACTTTGAACCGACTAGACAAGATAACTTATTGCAAAGACAAAATGTAACTATGTACATGTACATGTATATGTACTGCTTCTCAATCATACGTGGTCGTTAACAGATCGCGATGAAACCTGTGAAGAAGCCTTTGGCAATGGATTATCTATGCTATTAATAGCTATTTCAATAAACCATATATTATGTCACTTTTTCTTTTAAAATAAATGAACAAATTGAGTATTATGGTGAAACTAAAATGTGGAAAATATAAAAACAGATAAAATATTTATTCATTTATATAATGACGAAATAAAAATATTTTTATAATTTAATAATAATCATGGTACCATGTTTCTACCATGATAAAAGTTTTATCTCAGGTATATAAAAGATTTTAATATATGTGTGTCTATTGTTACTTTATATTGCGGCGGTTTATAAATCCCAATCCATGGGGTCAACCAAACTACGGTTGTATTCTTACAATTGCTTAATCACCGGTGTTGGAGGATTAAGAGCCTTTCCTATATTCTCATATACTTCTGCACTGACTTTTATTTTCTTCAAATTTCTAATCTTACAATTCTCTTCTTTTAATTTTATTCTTGTTATTTTTTTCTTTCAACCTTGTTTCCCTTTCCAACCTTACTTTAGTATTGTTCTCCTATCTTTTCTTACCTCAATGTAATTTTCCTTTTTTCATTCTTCTTATCCTTTTCAGCTTTACTAAATTCTTGTTTTCTTTTCAATCCTTACTTCATACTTGTTTTCCTTTCCGTTCTTACTTCATTATAGTTTTCCTATCCTTTCTTAACTTTATTTTCTTTTCGTACTTCATTCTTTTAATCCTTTCCATCCTTACTTAATTTTTGTTTTCTTTTCCTTTCTTATTTCAATCTTGTTTTTTTTCCATCCTTACTTCATACTTGTTTTCCTTTCCATCCTTACTTCATACTATCCTTACTTCATACTTGTTTTCTTTTCCATCCTTACTTCATACTTTTTTTCCTTTCCATCATTTCTTCATACTTGTTTTGGGGATCCTTTCCAACCTTTTATTCTTGTATTTTTTTCTTTTTAGTTCTCTGTGTATATCCAAAAATAGTCCAATAAGGTAACATCACACGGACAGTTTTGGAAGATTTTGGGAATGATGTGTTAAAAACATAGAAAGTTTACCAAAATCGAAGATGTTTACACAAGACAGGCACTAAAGGCATGAGAACCACACGTTTAGTGCCTGAATTATACAAGATATAAAAAATTTGCGTGATAACCACGTGACGATTGGTACTTAGATTGCAAAAGACAAGCACCAACTGCATGATATGCACTCGTTTGGTACCCAAATAAGACGATTAAAGCACCAACAGCAAGGGAACTTGCTTATTTGGTACTTAAATTACATAAGAAAAGCACCAACTGCATTCAAACCACACGTTTGCTACATAAAATACACAAGACATGTAGCAACAGCATGAAAACCACACGTCTGCTACCAAATCACACAATTTAAGCACCAACGGCATGAGAACCACACGTTTGATACATAAAATACACAAGACATGTACCAACGGCATGAGAACCACACGTCTGGTACTAAATTACACAATTAAAGCACCAACGGCATGATAGCCACACGTTTGATGCATCAATTGCACACAACAAGCCGCACCTGCATGATAAGCAGGTGTATGATACTTAAATTACACAATACAAGCAACAACCGCATACGAGAACCACACGTTTGATACCTAAAATATCAAAGACAGTCACCAACGACATGATATGTACAAGTTTGGTACCTATATTGAACAAGACAAGCACAAACGACATGAGAACCACACGTTAGGCACCTAAATTACAAAAGACAAACTCAACCTGCATAATAAGCACGTGTTTGGTACTTAAATTACACAAGACATACATCAGTTGCAGGAGAACCACACGTTTAATGCCGAATATACACAAGACAGGCACTAACGCCATGAGAACCACAGGTTTGGTACCTAAATTACACAAGTCAAGCACCAATTGCATAATAAGCACACTGTGTACCTAAATTATACAGGACAAATAAACTGCATGATAAGAACATTACACTTGTTTAGTACTTAAATTACGCAAGACAATCATGATAAGAACATTACACTTGTTTAGTACTTAAATTACGAAAGGCAAGCATGATATGCACACGTTTCGTACCTTTTCTCTCTCGATACACATCAATACTCACTTATAGATTTTTCTTACTCGGCACTAGATTTTCTAATCTATATATACTTAACATACTTGCACAACATTCAAATTCCTTATATGACACTATGTTTTCATATGCGACACTAGATTTTCTCACTTGATACACAACATCCTTATTCGACTATTATAGACTTTTCATACTGGGCACTAGATTTGCTTATCTCTATATAATCAACCTCTTTAAACGGCATTCAATTTCATTATTTGACACTATATTTTCATACGCGACACAAGATTTTCTCACTCGATACACAACATCCTTACTCAACTATAGTCTTGTTTTACTGGGTAATACTTTTTTTAATCTATATATACTCAAAATCCTAACTCGACATACAATTACTTTATTTCACACTACATTTTCATACGAGGCACTACATTTTCTCACTTACTACATAACATCCTTACTCAACTATTATAGACTTTTCATACTTGGCACTAGATTTTCTAATCTATATATAATCTACATTTTTATACTCAACATCCTAACCTGACATTCAATTTCCTGATTTGACTTTATTTTTTCATATGCGACACTAAATTTTCTCACTCGCTACATAACATAACATTATATTTCCCTCAAAACACAATGAAATATATATATATTTATGTTTACTGTTGAATCATATATTAAACTTCGATAATTAAAGGTCAAGAAATAAAATAAAATAATTTACATTGCTTATTAGAGTCCAGATCTTTCTGAACGGTGCAAGTGTAGAAGCAATGGCGGCGATATGTTGATTTTCGGAAATGGATCCATTTTGGAGAAACATTTATCAAACTAAGCTTATTAAGATAACTTTAAAAGTATCGCCATTGAAAATATAGTATACCAAATGGTTATTGTGAGGAATTCATATTGGTATTTTTGATATCTTTCGTGAATTAAGATTTTGAAATGAACCATTTGACGGCGAAATATATATTGCTCGGAAATGAGTAAATTTTGGATGATTCTTTTCTAATAAAACTTATATTGATAACTTTAACAGTATGACCGATTGAAAATGTATTATATCACATGAGTTTTGCCAGGTTTTCTTGTTTCTTTCTTCAGTAACTTTTGACAATTAAGGTTTAAAAAAAGAACATATTGAGGATAAAACCGCTCATTTTGTAAATACTGATCAATTTTGAATGCGATTTTAAAATTTTGTTGGACGAAATATTTCTTATTACCTTTACCAATTTGAAGTTTAGGTATTATGAACGGATCTTTTAAATATCAATACATAACTTTAAGTAACAGCAGATTAATAAGCATTATTGTACACCCGTAAAGCGTGGACTTTCCGTAGTGCGTGTGGATCTAACACGACACCAGTCAACTAGAATGACGCCCCTTTCAAGACCTAAAAGCTTTAAAAGGTGTTAACTATTACATCATTATTAGGCTGTAAAGTGGTACAGTGGTGTACGCCTTTGACTCTCAATCAGGATGTCGTATGTTCAAACTGCAGTCAATGCTAATATTTACAAAAAAAATAATACATTTGTTTTATTTTTTTTTTTATTGAAACTGTTACCTGTATTCAACTAACACACTTGAAAAAGTATGTCAAATTAAAGCGACGACAAAATCACAATCTCTCTCGCAACCCTGTGATGTAGAAGTATACATGCTGTACAAAGTGATATTATTATGCTGAGTTAGCGGGGTGGTGTTGATGTTCTATCAAAATGTTTTCAATAAACAGAACATTTCTCTCTGAGGTTATATCATGCTGTCTTTTTTAACCCGAGTATATCATGCCTGTCTACCAACAATTGCCTGGTATTAGTAGCTCAAGGTCACAACATAATACATGTAATAGACTTTCCATTCTTGGACGTTGTGTCAATACTTTTGTACGTTCTTAATGGAAGTGTTGTTTTGAAAACACACTGAATAAACAACAGCTATCCGTTTCCAAGAAAAGACAACATGACCTTTAATTGTATCCGTCTCATTTTACACAAAGAAAACACTGATTATGCGGTGCGGTCAATCACAATCTATGTAAATAAACATGATGACAATATCTGTGCCAGAATATCTGCTGTAGATCAAAGTATATCTCAATAAAGTGTAGAGTCAATTTAAATTCACTGCAAGGTATCAGCCTGTGGAACCAGCTGCCGGATCGCATAGCCACTGCCCAGACCATAGAGAGGCTTCAAGTCCGATCTGGTCGCCAACCAGTAGTCGATGCCGTCCACCTTTTTATTGGTTTTTAAATTCTTAATCTTTACATTATTGCACCTCACAATGGCTTTGTATATACACACCAAGTGCGTTTATGCCTCAGAGTGGGCCCTGCACTTTATCAGGAAGAAGAAGAAAAGACATTTTATCGTCCCGGTCTCTGCCGGAAGTCAGTTCCAATCCAACGGAACCCACATCACAATCTGTCATCTGCGGCACTACGCCCAGTGCGGATCCACCACCATCGATACAGCATTCTGACACTATAGGTGTATAGGACTATCAGGAAGAAGCTGCGGATCCACCACCATCGATACAGCATTCTGACACTATACGTGTATAGGACTATCAGGAAGAAGCTATTAATAGTTTTGTACATTTACGGCCACGTGATCTGAATATTGGTTCGTTAAGCGTTAGAGTCCTTAAAAGAAGATTGAACTTCCCAGAATTAATTAATATGGTAAACAAATTTGACATTTTTTTGTGCAATGGAAACAAATCTTGATACAGATGATATTGCAATTCTAAAAGGATATGAATTTATTGCTAAAAATAGACAGAAATTCTTTGCTCGGAAATCTGGCGTAATAGGTGTGTATTTACACTACAATATAATAAACTTTGTCAAAGATATTGACAAGAGCTGCGTGTGTATACTATGGTTAAAAAGTAAACGTCAATTGCTTCATTTCGATGAAGATCTTATACTAGATGTTATATATTTACTTCATTCTGGGTCGCGATATCTTGACGAGGACACATTAGTTAAATTTGAGAACGAAATAAATCAATTATGTACAGATAATAAATATTGTCTGTTAATTGGTGATGTCAATGCTCGCACTTCATAACTGCCCGACTTTTTAAACGCCGATAGTTTTCTTACCAATTAGTTAACTTTGATGACGAAACCACTGCGGAATTAAAAAAATCACACATTATAGAAGGAACGGGGTACCTTTAAAATCGCCATTCACAAGATATTAACACAAATACGCATGAGCTTATGCTTATTGCATTATGTAAAGATAGTAACCTATGTATATTAAATGGGGCGTGGTCTAGTGGTAGAGCGTCCGCCTCGCATGCGGAAGGTCGTTGGTTCAATCCCCGGCCGGTTCATACCAAAGACTTTAAAAAATGGTACTAGAATCTTCCTCGCTTGACGCTCAGCATTTACAGGAGAGTTCTAGGTCTGGTTGGCCCGGTGTCAGTATAATGTTACTGGGTGGGGTATCATACCATGTGTCTGCGGCATGATACTCCAGTGTGATAGCGCTCAGAATACTGTCTCAAGTAGACACCGTCGCGATATGACTGAAAAATTGTTGAAAGCGACGCTAAACACCATACAACAACAAAAACAACATATTGAATGGGCGAGTAGGTAGTGATAGACTCCTCGGTCTATTTATATATCGCAATACGTCGTAACTGACTATGCTCTCGCTGTGCTTGAGCCGGAGACACAGCGGTATTAGTACCTGACTACACGTCAGTCTTATGACGATGATCATTGGCAGCCGTGCTCTGACCAGACTGGGTATACACTGGATGAGACAGGAGAGGACTAGCCAACAATTAACACTACCTGTTATAATATTTGTACTTTTTCCTCATTTTCACATGGTAATGTAATGAAAGAATAAATGGCAATAAATGTTGTTGTTGTTGTTGTTGTTGTTGTTGTTGTTGTTGTTGTTGTTGTTGTTGTTGTTGTTGTTGTTGTTGTTGTTGTTGTTGTTGTTGTTGTTGTTGTTGTTGTTGTTGTTGTTGTTGTTGTTGTTGTTGTTGTTGTTGTTGTTGTTGTTGTTGTTGTTGTTGTTGTTGTTGTTGTTGTTGTTGTTGTTGTTGTTGTTGTTGTTGTTGTTGTTGTTGTTGTTGTTGTTGTTGTTGTTGTTGTTGTTGTTGTTGTTGTTGTTGTTGCTGTTGCTGTTGCTGTTGCTGTTGCTGTTGCTGTTGCTGCTGCTGCTGCTGCTGCTGTTGCTGCTGTTGCTGTTGTTGCTGTTGTTGCTGTTGTTCTTGTTCTTGTTCTCGTTCTCGTTCTTGTTCTCGTTCTTGTTCTTGTTCTTGTTGTTCTTGTTCTTGTTGTATGAAATTAAACCAGTTTGCCATGATAAGATAACAGTCTCATACTGGTATTTTTGTTCTATCCCAGCTACTAGTATATCACGATTCAGGTCTATTTATCTCAATGAAAACGCAGGGAATTTCATACCAGTTCCGCAATGCATAGCTATTGGACGCTTACATCAGTCGCGTCTGATAGTATGTATACTTTATAACACAGTGCCTGTGTCACGGAACCCTATCATTCAACCATAATGACGCTTACATCAGTCGCGTCTGATAGTATGTATACTTTATAACACCATGCCGGTGTCATGGAACCCTATCATTCAACCATTATGACCCTGAGCATCAGTCAAGTCTGATAGTATGTACACTTTATAACACCATGCCTATGTCATGGAACCCTATCATTCAACCTCAATGACTCTGAGCATCAGTCAAGTCTGATAGTATGTATTCTTTATAACACCATGCCTGTGTCATGGAACCCTATCATTCAACCATAATGACGCTGAGCATCAGTCAAGTCTGATAGTATGTATACTTTATAACACCATGCCTGTGACATGGAACCCTATCATTCAACCTCAATGACTCTGAGCATCAGTCAAGTCTGATAGTATGTATTCTTTATAACACCATGCCTGTGTCATGGAACCTTATCATTCAACCATAATGACGCTGAGCATCAGTCAAGTCTGATAGTATGTATACTGTATAACACCGCGCCTGTGTCATGGAACCCTATCATTCAACCTCAATGACTCTGAGTATCAGTCAAGTCTGATAGTATGTATACTGTATAACACCGCGCCTGTGTCATGGAACCCTATCATTCAACCTCAATGACTCTGAGTATCAGTCAAATCTGATAGTATGTATACTGTATAACACCGCGCCTGTGTCATGGAACCCTATCATTCAACCATAATGACGCTGAGCATCAGTCAAGTCTGATAGTATGTATACTTTATAACACCATGCCTGTGACATGGAACCCTATCATTCAACCATAATGACGCTGAGCATCAGTCAAGTCTGATAGTATGTATACTTTATAACACAATGCCTGTGTCATGGAACCTTATCATTCAACCATAATGACGCTGAGCATCAGTCAAGTCTGATAGTATGTATACTTTATAACACAATGCCTGTGTCATGGAACATTATCATTCAACCATACTGACGCTGAGCATCAGTCAAGTCTGATAGTATGTATACTTTATAACACAATGCCTGTGTCATGGAACCTTATCATTCAACCATAATGACGCTGAGCATCAGTCAAGTCTGATAGTATGTATACTTTATAACACAATGCCTGTGTCATGGAACCCTATCATTCAACCATAATGACGCTGAGCATCAGTCGCGTCTGATAGAATGTATACTTTATAACACAATGCCTGTGTCATGACACCTTATCATTCAACCATAATGACGCTGAGCATCAGTCAAGTCTGATAGTATGTATACTTTATAACACAATGCCTGTGTACATGGAACCTTATCATTTAACCATAATGACGCTGAGCATCAGTCGCGTCTGATAGAATGTATACTTTATAGCACGATGCCTGTGTCATGGAACCTTATCATTCAACCTCAATGACGCTGAGCATCAGTCAAGTCTGATAGTATGTATACTTTATAACACAATGCCTGTGTCATGGAACCTTATCATTCAACCATAATGACGCTGAGCATCAGTCAAGTCTGATAGTATGTATACTTTATAACACCATGCCTGTGTCATGGAACCCTATCATTCAACCATAATGACGCTGAGCATCAGTCAAGTCTGATAGTATGTATACTTTATAACACCGTGCCTGTGTCATGGAACCCTATCATTCAACCATAATGACGCTGAGCATCAGTCAAGTCTGATAGTATGTATACTTTATAACACCATGGCTGTGTCATGGAACCCTATCATTCAACTATAATGACGCTGAGCATCGGTCAAGTCTGCAAGTATGTATACTTTAAAAAACCATGCCTGTGTCATGGAACCCTATCATTCAACCATAATGACGCTGATCATCAGTCAAGTCTGATAGTATGTATACTTTATAACACCATGCCTGTGTCATGGAACCCTATCATTCAACCATAATGACGCAGAACATCAGTCAAGTCGGATAGAATATATACTTTATAACACCATGCCTGTGTCATGGAACTTTATCACCCAACCCAATGACACTGAGCATCAGTCCTGTCTGATAGTATGTGTACCTTATAACTTAGTTCCAGCCCACACTTGGGAATTACCTTGTGACCTGTGTAACTACATGTACAAGTAGCTTACTTTTGTCTTAAGTTCGAATTCACACCCGACCACAGTCTCTGTGATGGCTGATATACAACACCTACCACTCATTGTCATTCGTCTCTCACCGATGATACAACTGGAAAAGCCACCAGTTACGTGAGGAAACGGGTGCGCTTGAATATTGATTAATCTTCCAGTATCCCAGGAATGAATCATTAAAATACTGATAGTGTGTTATCCCCTGATGGCATAGAGATTATGCTAAATATTAAAAAAATACCAACACCTATATCCCTCTGTAAAACAGTTGAATCAGCAACGAAAACAAAACATATAAATTGATACTTACAAGTAAGCGGAGTAACCATCATCACGATTCATGAATTAACGAGAATGTATTACTTCCCCTTAACATTTTAATATAATTATAAATTACTTCAAATGAAGGTCAAGTAATTGTAAATATATGCTATACCAACATATTCACAGGCCAAACGCACACATTCATGCATGTATGAATACATACCACACGCAGACATCCACGCGTGTATAAATACAAATCACGCGCACACATCTACATGCCACATGCACACATGAACACATGTAAAATATATATCACGCGCACACATCCAAATGCCACACGCGTACACATCCATGTAAGTATAAATAAATACTTCACGCACACATCCACATTCCACACGCATACCTCCACATGTCACACGCATACATCTATATGTCACATGCACATATCCACATGCAACACACAAACACATCCACATGCCACTTGCACAAATCCAGATGCCATGCACACACATCAATATGCAACGCCCATATCCATATGCCACATCCATATGCCAACCAACACATCCACATGCCACACACATAAATCCACATGCCACACGCAGATATCAACATGCAACACGCCAACATACCACTCATATCCACATGCCAAACGTACACATCCACATGCCACACACACATCCACACGCCACACACACATCAACATGCCACGCACACATCCACATGCCACGTCCACACATTCATATGCCATGCACACATCTAAATTACACACGCGCACATCCACGTGCCAAACACACATCATCATGCCACCTGCACACATCCTCTTGCCACCTGCACACATCCTCTTGCCACGTACACACATCCACTTGTCACGGAACCATATCCACTTGCCACACACACACAACCACACACACACACATCCACTTGTCACGTACATACATCCACTTGCCACACACACATCCACTTGCCACACATATATCCGCTTGCCACACACATATCCACTTGCCACGTACACATATTCACTTGCCCAAACACCACTTGCCACGTACATACATCCACTTGACACACACACACATCCACTTGTCACACACACATCCGCTTGCCACACATACATCCACTTGCCACGTACACATATCCACTTGCCACACACACATCCACTTGCCACACAAACATCCACTTGCCACGTACATACATCCACTTGACACACACACACATCCACTTGCATCACATACATCCACTTGCCACACACACACATCCACTTGCCACGTAATACATCCACATGCCACACACACACACACACACACACATCCACTTGCCACACACACACATCCACACATGTATGAATATATACCACCAGTTACTTGCGGAAGGGCGTTGTTCTACTTAGGTTCATTCTGAGGTCTTCCTCCAACAATTAAACTGGATACGCCATTTTATAACTTAAAATGTGTTGAAAATGGCGTTAAACCTATTCTTTCATTTACAACACAAAACAATGCATGATCAATTTAAATGGCGGGTTATGTGCAATTGGAACTAATAAGCGAATGTTCAGGTTCAGGTTGCCACCCCCCCCCCCCCCCCCCCCCCCATAATTGAAACGCTCTTACGCCCATGTTTTACGCGATGCTCTAATCTGTCTACTTAGTGATTTGAAAGCCAAATGTGAAAGTTTGTCAGTGTCGACAACAGTTTTGACTTTTTGATACTACATGCGCTTTAAATAAGTACAATATATACCTATTAGACATTCCAACAGAGAGATATTCATGCAATAAAGTTTGCAATAATTATGGTTATAGATGAGTTGACTAATGTAAATCATTTGAGATTCATAATGTAAATGGGAGATGTGGTAATGATACGTTTATGGGTTCTCCTACCACTCTAAATGGTAGTCTTACTGATTATGTTTTGATGTCACCTAAATTATTTTCAAAAATATCTACATTTGACGTGCTTAATTATGACACACTTTTGTCTGATGTCCATAAGGCAATTTCTTTTTTCTTGCTATGTATGTATTCTAATGAATCCAAAGATGGAAATGATAAAAATACTAAAGAAAATCAGTTTGTCGAGAAACCTGTGGTTTGGTTTAAGCATATTTTATTAATAATTATATACATGCATATATACAGAAATGAGGTTGGGCCACACATTCTTGATTTGACACCAGCATCCGTTTTATATTGAAATAGTTAGCGGCGATTCTTAAGTGCTTGAAACCCGGTAACACCATCATACAGCCTTTTTTCTGAAACTAAAATTGATTTCTACTCCGAGGAAAAACATACATTAGCTAGACTATATATATAGTGCTAAAACTTATAAACAGATATCCTTAGCTATCTTTAAAGTCGAAAGCTAGCTAAGGATATCTCGTTATAAGTTTTAGCACTGTTAAATGGTTATTCTCTCTACTGTATTAACTATTTCTACCATGTATGTATCCTTCGTGGATCCGATGCTCCTGAAAGGTATTTTGTTAGACGTATGATTCTCCCTATCATTATATATATATATAATTAAGTCACTGCATGAGATCATTTATTCGCCGTAATAGGGACGAGACTAGCCCGCCCGACGACCAAATTAAAAATATCGAATAGTCCGACAACATGCCTTGAAATGCACGATGCATTAGCATAACCTCGACCAGTCTAATTTAGCGAGAGATACAATCGACTTCAGAAAACAACAAAACATCCGAGGATAGTAATAAAAGGCAGTCCACGCGTTTGCTATAAGTTACCTCATCATAATATTGTCCGTAATACTAAATCTTTCATTAAATCTGCCACAAATTAACACGTTCTCGAGGCATTAAAACTGTTGAAATTTTCAAGTGTGCAAGGGTCATTAATTTCGAATTTCGGCTTACTCCTATTTCTCCATGAAAATCAATTATTGTAAACCAGATAAAACGTGAGAATTACTGTAAAACTCAGAAAATAATGACCATTAATTTTTAATAATATGTTATTTCTCAATATGTGTAAAAATAACTTATTTTTAAAAACTAATGGTCAATATTTTCTGTGCGTTTATTTCTCAATAGGCATATTTGTATACGCACCTGATTATCAATCCAGGGGTCGTGAGCTCGAATCCCCGCCCGACAACAGTCTCCGTGATGATTCATATATACAATATTGTGTCTCATTATCATTTGTCTCTCACTGCTCAAGTGGTAAAATTATCAGTTACTTGCGGAGATAGGATGTTCCCACTTTCCCAACCTTTTATTTTCACACATACTAATTATCCCCAATTATCTCTTCGCACCTCAAACTTACCTGTATTTTCTATACTGTTCAAAAAATAAATGAAAGGCACACATAAACTTGTACTTGCAGTGTACTATTTCAATGTTATTTATCTTGTTCCATCTGTTGAAAATACTTACTTATTCTAGAATAAACTATTTTTTTGTTATTTTTGTTTCCAGTGCATATGCATATCGTTAAGGAGAAAAGTGTTTCTTTAATTGTGTATAAATTAAAATTGTCAGTATGTACGTTTAACAATATTAATTCAGATAAAGGTTCATAATGATAAATAACAGACATATTTTAATTTTGAAATGTGAACTATAAAGATCCAAACAATTAACAATATGTATCTATTATTTATTTATGATTATAACAGTTATACTAGGTAATTACATTATTATATATCAACACTATTTTTTAGTTAGCAATTATGAACTGATTGCAAATTAGTCTGAGAACAACAATAATGATAAATGAAATTAACAATTTACTTATAACTAACTGTTGAAAACTAAGAAAAACAGGTCACTAACTGTAAGTCATTCTTTAACATAGTATAAAATGAAGGTTAGTTTCCAAAGACAAGGGCAGATGTCAACTTGGAAGGGAAGTGGATAGAGTCGCTTGCAGGGGAGCCATTCCTAATCGCCAATGACGGTGATGTGGCGCGAATGCTCATATTCGCCACCGTTGACAACCTGGCCCAGCTGTCTACAGCCGAGTCCTGGTTTATGGAAGGTACCTTCTACGCTTCGCCGTCATATTTCTACCAGTGAACATAACATTCCTCTGTCCCCAGAAACGATAATGATGGACTTCGAAACAGCATCGTGTTTGTTGGTGTTCAAGTCCGTGGTTGTTTCTTTCACTTCACAGTGTATGTGGAGAAAAGTACAATACTGTGGTCTTGTAGCTGACTTCAAGGACAATGAAGAAGTGAAGAAACTTGTGCTACGTGCTTCGGTATTGTCACTTGTCCGCCTAGCCTCTGTCGAAGATGTGTGGTTCCAAACTCTGGAAGAATGTGATAGTGACTCGGTGCCGGTGTCTAAGTTTAAGGACTATGTGACTGAGCAGTGGGTAGAGGGAGACCGCCGCTCCTGGAATCATTACGAGAATGATGGTCCACGCACTACCAATCATGTTGAGGGTTGGCACCATAAAATAAACAACAAACTACGACACTGCCATCCTAATATTTATACATTGATAGACCTGGTCCAGAAAGAGCAGGCTGCTAACGAGGCGAAGCTGTTTCAGCACGCCAACGGTGAAAAGCAGCGACCGAGGAAGCGGGTATACCGTTAGCGTAAGCAAATGCTCATCAGACTGAAGCACCAACTGCGAACTGACGAAATGGACATCATGACGTATGTTGATGCTGCTTCTCACTTAGTCAAATAAAAGTGAATATGTACAATAAAAATATTTCAAGATTTATATCTATTATGTGCTATGCATGTTCATGTGTTTGTCTTATCCATGTAAATATCTATGTTTTCGATTTAATGCTTATAACTCAAAATAAAGAATATCTATTTATATGAAACTTATATTTATGAACAACTTTCCCAAAATTAGAAACACAAATTTTCATTACAGTATAGCAATTTTCGCCAATTATCACCTTTCAACTCTATTGTTACACCGAACAATACATTCCCCCAACACCTACCTCAATTTCTATAGGACTAATAAAAGGTTGGGAAAGTGGGAACACACCGTGCCCGAGTAGTCGTTAATCTTTCAGGATCGCAGGAAGCAGTGGTGAGGTTAACTGATCGCCTGTTAGCCCTTGATGGCATTAAAATGACTCTTAATATTACATCGATCAATCAATATGTGTACAATGTGGTTATCAAAACAAATTCCTTTTTAAGGGGATAAGAAATACATGAAAGCATAATGTTTATGTAACTCTTCTCCTAGTCGTATACATACATGTAGCTAACTGCATGATCAATTATTCATGGGCGTAAGCTTTAGTCACGTGCATACATTTTTTCTTGAGAAATCGAACAGATTTAAATACCAAAAATGCAATAAAGATCGGATCTCTTGGGGCGTAGAGGGGTGGGTGATAAACTATAAATTTGCACAAAAAAAAGGAATATGATCGAGATAAATAACATAATTTTATCAATTTAGAGCTATTTGGTGAACAGTGAATTCAAGATTAATAATTAGGATTATTTGCGCAACGTTTTTTTGGCGTTTAAAGTAGGAATAATACAAAATATTGAATGTAAATACAGTTAATATATTTTGTATCTTTATCTATAAGGGTCCTTGACACAGTTCAGCTAGTTAAGTTTAGTTTAAACTTATTCATTTTACTTCGATTGTGAAACAAGCTTAGACAAATCACGCTCGAAGTCTTCCTGGGCAGAACGAGTACTAAACATAGACGGGAAATGTGTCTTGCTCAAGGACATCAAACATAGCCGTGGGGGAGGATCGAACCCACGACCCTCCGAGCATGGGTTTGATGACCACGGGCTACACACAATGCCACATGATACTATTGCTCGAAAACTGAAGATCACGTTTAATGTCATTAGTACCAGTTATTGTTTGAGTACCGGTGCATTAGTCGTTGGCTTCAAATAATGCAGAAATAACCGGATCATTAACTAACCATTATTTAATATTTAATTAATCCGTACATCAGATGTTTCAATTAGTTTGTTCAGCAGTTTGTGTTTCATATCGTTCACGCGATCTTTTATCCGTTGCATCACAGACACCATAGTACTATCTTTATACTTTGATCTGTTTGTTTGGCAAGTGTTATATTTGATCCAATGTCGTCGACATTTTCGGTAATGGAACATGCTCGCTGTATCTGACGGTATTTTGACCCTGTAAAAGTTAAGGATTGACTTTGACATATTCAGAACATCGTTAAATCCGCTCACAACACGGATTGCAAATACATTTAAACATCGAGTCTATTAAAGAAATTCAGTGGGTTTTTTTTTAATTACGCTTAAATAGTTCGTATAAATATGTGCTACTGGCCAAACCCAACGACAATTATCGTAACCTTGTGGTTGTTAGTATGCTTTTAGAAAGACATATACTAATCCTACGTTTTGTCAATTTCATGAAATGCACTGAACAAAATTTCTTAACGTCCACCTGTGTTTATCAATACCAAGAAAACCTATAAATTCATCTTATCAACATTAAAGCATCATTTCAACCGTCATTCTATTTGAGAAGATGAAAAATTTCATTGAAAACTAACAAGTGGTTAAATCGTTATGATTGATCTATTTGTGTCACCATTATAGCAAATAAGTAAGAGTGCAGTTTAGTTATTATATGGTTCATTACTGTGGCAACAACAGCTACCCCATTAACAGAATATTGGGCAACAACTGGAGCGAAAAATCACCTCACGTTTTAACAACGTACTTAGCAGGTGTGCATGACGTAGTCCCCCCCCCCTCCCCCCCACGAGGACGAGAGTCTGTGCTGTTGTTGCCACATGAAGGGTCTATAAGAAGCAGATATACATGTATTCAAATAACCGAACGATACAGTTAATGATTAAGTGAGTTTTTTGTTATGAGGTTGACAGTTATTAATAAATTGTAGTGATTTAAATCATCGGTTATTTGCAATGAAATTTTCTGAGAACTTCTCAAATTGGATGTATTAAAAGAGGTTTTGATATTATAAAGATGCCTTTATTGATTTGCTCCAATGGCACAAAACAGGTGGCCGGATAGAAATTGTGTTGAATGTGCATCGATACAATCTTAAGTTAGCTGTGCTGGATTGCTGACCGCTTATTTTAATTCTTAAAAGAAGACAGTAATTTCTTTTTCTCAGTAAAGCATCCATCTATTAACAAGTTCAGTTTTTCACATTTTACCTTTGCACTGACATGTTTTCTACAAGTTATTAATGTGCTTATAGGCAACATATTAGTTTGAATATTTACATGATATCTGTTAACTAAGTTTGTTTGATAAGATCTGGGATTTCAGAAATACTGTCAAACCTGTGTAAGCGGTCAACTCTATTAAGCAGCCACCTGTCTTAAGCAACAATATTTTATATTTACCATTTCTATGCTTTCAGAGTGAATTAACTTGAATCAAGCAACAACCTGTCTTAAAACACCACGTCTGCTCATTTACATTGATTGGCTGCTTAAGACAGGTTTGACTGTATTTAAAAGGTACTTTTTTTTCAGAAGAAATTACGAAATTACGCCTACTTATTACCCACACATCCACCCCCGGAAATTTCACAAGGCTAATGGTGATTTTGCTCACGTAAGAGATAAGAAGACGAAGCCCAATCTCCGCATTCCCCATCCCCGGAAGGTACTTGAACAATGGCAGCAGTTATCATTGTTTATAATTTAAGTGACTTACGGATGGTACCCTGCTGCACTGACAAAGCTGTGTGTCCAGGCTGAGCCCCTGACGAGCCTGGCTGGTATGATTATATTTTTCCGTCTGTCCCACATAGTTCTTGTTCTTTTGATGTATTTTGTGACGAAGAAATCGCCGTGCTTATTACTGATGCCCCAATCAAGGGTAAATATCTTGGTATGGAAAGCAAAGCCAGACGCCTTAGGATTTTTCGACAGCATCTGTTTCTGAAACATATAATGATATTCGTACATTAACAGAATGGCTTTGAAGTTCTATTTGCTTGAAACGACATATACTAATAAACAAATGGAAACTATACATGTTTTTTATTTGAGAAACTGTCATTCACGTTCAAAGTATAGGAATGGAATTAACTGTTCAATGTATGTACAATTTGTATAGTGATAACACACCTTCGCAGTCCAGGTTTGACAATATAGATGAATCAGAACATCGAATATTTATAAACAAAATCATCATGTATATTATCTTCTGTTTTGTATATTTAGTATATATTATTGCACACATTTGATTGATTGATTGATTGATTGATTGATTGATTGATTGATTGATTGATTGATTGATTGATTGATCGATTGAATGTTTAGCGTCATGTTATGTCATCGAGGGCTAACAGACGATCAGTTAACCTAACCACTGTTTCCTGGGATCCTGAAAGGTTAATCAGCACTCGAGCACACCCCGTCACCGCAATCAACTGATAACTTTCCCACTTGAATCAGCAGTGAAAGACGAACGACAGGGAGGTACAATGTCGTATATCAATCATCATGGAGACTGATGCCGGGCAGGGATTCGAACTCACGACCCCTGGATTGATAGTTAGGCACAGAGATAACCGGGCACGACAAATGTTAATATGTATCTTAATATTAAACCAAACTGAATCGAAAACAAACGAAAAAATTAAGATATCGTTTCTATTATTATTTATCATATTCGTCTTGATATTTAATTCATTTATTAATCGTCTGAGCTTATCGGGCCCAGCTGTATACATTTGAATAAGCATTGTTGACCTTCAAGCTGTATTAACATTTTATTATTTCCCCCATTTCATGTTTTGAATCTTTCAGCAAGACATGTTGTCCGCATAATATTTATACAGTCAACCGATTTACGTCTATTGTTTTGGGCTATACATTTATTATAAATCATGTTGGATATCTACCTGGGTAAAACCAATACACTCAACCGATTTACGTCTATTGTTTGGGCTATATATTTATTATAAATCATGTTGGATATCTACCTGGGTAAAACCAATACACTCAACCGATTTAGAAACGCAAAGGTTTGTGATTTTGACATGAAGACCGGTGATATTCAGGAGGATGTGTTGTGTCCATTTATTGCGATAAATTTGCACGGATTATGCGTTTTATATTGTTATTGTTGTGCATAAAATTTGAATACATTTAAATGGTGTTAACACTGTTGAAATCAACATTGTACAACCTCTGCGTTTCTAAATCGGTCGAGTGTATTGGTTCTACTCAAGTAGACATCAAACTTGATTTGTATGAAATGTATAACCCGAACAGTGTACGCAGAATTCAAAGTTCATACCACGCAAAAAAGTATAACCAAACACAGATAAGTACAAAACATTTAATGTCTCACTACACAGGTGCGTCACTTTTTTTCCCATGGTAATTTCAGTCTTACGCTTAAAAATAGTCATATGTAATTTGGTTTGACATATTTTCAGAATGGTTCATATTGGTTGTGGTTTCGTTTTGCAGATGAGCAGAGCTAAAGCTTGCATAGCATATACTGCAAAAATACATCACTGGTGCTAGAAAGAGACTTTCGTAAGTTTTTAAGAGATGCATGTATTTATGAGCATTTGGGGACTTTTTTATTTAAAAAAAAGCTTAGGTTGTCACTACACCCTCTTTAAAAAATTAAGCTGGTCAACCTACCAGTTATTATGCATTTTTATGTGGGGATACATTATTGCTATGGAAACAAATACTTTAAAATCAATTATATTTCGATTTATTTTTAACGTGGAAATCCTACACTTTATTTTATATAGAACACAAAGAACAAAATTCATCTGTGTAGTGATACCTTTATACACAGAGACGAAGATCACTGACTTTAAAGTGACAGTAGTCAAATACATAATTGCAGAGCTTAGTTAACGGACGTCATATCATTAAGCGAGACGAGAGTGTTAATAAAACTATTCTCGCCACACTTTTCTTTTACAAATACGACAACATAATCGAATTAAAAGCAATACTTTATTTTGTTTTATGTGTTTGTATAATTATTTATGTGGAATTCTCGTGTCAAAACGTTTGAAAAATAATTCGTAAGAATTCTGATTGTTACACTGGAATTTGTATTTCAAATAACTCACAAACAAGATTTTTTGTTGTTGTTTGTTTTTTTTTGTGTTGTTTTTTTTTTTTTTGGGGGGGGGGGGGGTCACAATTTTAGAATTAATTGTCATTGTATGTTTTACATTACATTTATTGTATATAATTTGATAGAGTACCATTCGTGTTTGCAAAACCCGTCACACTTCTTGATTGATATATGAATACTATGAAAACTTATTCACATGGATGAGTTTGTTTTATATATTATATTGATTGCAGTTTTCCCTATGCTCAGAACAGAATTAAATGTAATTTGCGTTGTTGTACTCTATATAACTTCAACGACATAGAAGATGAATACCATTTTGTGTTAATATGTCGTAGTTATCAGAATATCCGTAAAAAGTTTATTAAATCATATTATTACAAACGGCCAAGTATATTAAAATTTATTGAGTTAATGCAAAGTAAGAAGTACCAAGTTTTATTAAATCTTTGTAAATATATTCATCAAGTTTTTGGGGTTCGTAAATCCTTGTATGATCAAAATACATAAATGCTTTCATCTATCTATCTGTGTTGATCTACTCAAGTATATAATGACAAAGAATGTTAAATAGGTAATTTATATTTGTCCAACCTAAAAAAAAAAGTAAAAAAATAAACGTATTTAAATAACGTTATACATATAACTTAATTGAATCTAACATTATTGATTATTTGTCTGTTATGTGTTACATTTATTATTTGAATTTGTATGTTATGAGAAACATTACATATATATTTAAATTATTGAATAACACTATTTGAATCTTGAAAATCTTGTGATCTCATATTAACAGGTGCATCATTAGTGATACAACACATTTAGAGAATTTATTCATGAATTTTATATAAACGTAAAAAGGGGTACCAGCATAGTCTTCCATGTACCGGAAATCGCGTTAGAAGGAACCAGGAACTCATCAATGTCAATAATAGCAATATAACCGTATCCTTGGAAACGCTCGACACAATCAAACACCGTAACTTGCTCGTCGTGGAACAACAAGACCATCTTTTCACCAAGTTTTCTCGGATAGCGCACTGAAACAATACAGGTGTTGTGTTATTTACAGAATACATTAAAAATATATAATATTGTATCTTTGATATTAATAGTTTTTTTTAATATAATAATATCCAAAACGAGTGTTCCATCAACATTATATAGAATCCAAAAAGACGATTAAGAGCCCAAATGCATAATATACAAACAAGGTACATCGCGACAACAGTCCAACGATTATAAATTAATTTCAGACTTTCCTTTTTTGTAGTTACTTTTTTCATTTTCAAGTAAGTCTGCTTTAAACCCTGTGTTGCGCTTCATATTTACCTATGTTGCGTTTTCATATTTACCTATGTTGCGTTTTCATATATTATCCTATGCTGCGTTTTCATATTTACCTATGTTGCGTTTTCATATTTACCTATGTTGCGTTTTCATATATTATCCTATGTTGCGTTTTCATATTTACCTATGTTGCGTTTTCATATATTATCGTATGTTGCGTTTTCATTTTTACCTATGTTGCGTTTTCATATTTACCTATGTTGCGTTTTCATATATTATCCTATGTTGCGTTTTCATATTTACCTATGTTGCGTTTTCATATATTATCCTATGTTGCGTTTTCATTTTTACCTAGGTTGCGTTTTCATATTTACCTATGTTGCGTTTTCATATTTACCTATGTTGGGTTTTCATATATTATCCTATGTTGCATTTCATATTATCCTATGTTACGTTTTCATAAATTAACCTATGTTGCGTTTTCATAGTATCCTATGTTGCGTTTTCATATTTACCTATGTTGCGTTTTCATATATTATCCTATGTTGCGATTTCATATAAACCTATGTTGCTTTTTCATATTTTATCCTATGTTGCGTTTTCATATAAACCTATGTTGCGTTTTTATATATTATCCTATGTTGCGTTTTCATATAAACCTATGTTGCGTTTTCATATATTATCATATGTTGCGTTTTCATATAAACCTATGTTGCGTGTTCATATTTACCTATGTTGCGTTTTCATATATTATCCTATGTTGCGTTTTTATATTTACCTATGTTGCGTTTTCATATTTACCTATGTTGCGTTTTCATATATTATCCTATGTTGCGTTTTCATATTTACCTATGTTGCGTTTTCATATATTATCCTATGTTGCGTTTTCATTTTTACCTAGGTTGCGTTTTCATATTTACCTATGTTGCGTTTTCATATTTACCTATGTTGGGTTTTCATATATTATCCTATGTTGCATTTCATATTATCCTATGTTACGTTTTCATAAATTAACCTATGTTGCGTTTTCATAGTATCCTATGTTGCGTTTTCATATTTACCTATGTTGCGTTTTCATATATTATCCTATGTTGCGATTTCATATAAACCTATGTTGCTTTTTCATATTTTATCCTATGTTGCGTTTTCATATAAACCTATGTTGCGTTTTTATATATTATCCTATGTTGCGTTTTCATATAAACCTATGTTGCGTTTTCATATATTATCATATGTTGCGTTTTCATATAAACCTATGTTGCGTGTTCATATTTACCTATGTTGCGTTTTCATATATTATCCTATGTTGCGTTTTTATATTTACCTATGTTGCATTTTCATATTTATCTATGTTGCGTTTTCATATTTACCTATGTTGCGTTTTCATATATTATATTATGTTGCGTTTTCATATTTACCTATGTTGCGTTTTTATATTTACCTATGTTGCGTTTTCATATGTACCTATGTTGCGTTTCATAATATTATCCTATGTTGCGTTTTCATATATTATCTTATGTTGCGTTTTCATATTTACCTATGTTGCGGTTTTATATTTACCAATGTTGCGTTTTTATATTTACCTTTGTTGCGTTTTCATATTTACCTATGTTGCGTTTTCATATATTATCCTATGTTGCGTTTTCATATTTACCTATGTTGCATGTTCATATTTACCTTTGTTGCGTTTCCATATATTATCCTATGTTGCGTTTTCATATATGTATCTATACTGCGTTTTCATATATTTTCCTACGTTGCATTTCCATAATCTTTGAGTGGAAATATTGACAAGCTGTATCTTATATTGACTTTAGACGTCTATATACAGAGGAGATCAAACTGTTGATAAAAAACGACATAATACATATCTACCAAGATTTGTTTGGTGTTTATGGAAAATGTACTAAGTAGACATTTTTATGTGTATTTAAATATAAGCTTTTATCATAACACTAGTCTATCCCTGTCTCCGACATCTCCCGAATTAGGCAATTTTATCCTTTATAAAAAAGCATAGAGTTCCATGCTTGGCTCACAATTCATAGCTATTGAATGCTTACTAATTGTGACCTCATTCAAAATATCCATAAAGCAACTGACAAATCAAAGTGTTCAAGTTTGCCCAAATCTCATTGCTATATAACGGACCCAATCGGAAGATCTGGAACCGTTCTACAGACTCTTTGATTATATAACTTCGTTTCGTTGAACGGTTTTATAATAAATAGAATGGTATAAAGTTGCTTTCTAAATAAGCAATATAAAATACGCCGAAAAGTTCTAAGAACTAGGGTACATAAAAATATCAATAAAAAACTTACATTTCATGGGGTAATCGAATTCCTTCATTGTGAGAAGCCCAGTCTTTTCGTAATAATGTAATACTGCTTTTGTATCATTGGCAACGTTGTGTGTAAACATTAAAATTTTATCAACTCCCATTAATATATTAAACTCGAACCATTCAATAAGTCTTTCAGGCGGGTATGTGTTATACATAACTTTAGCACAAATCGCAATAGATCCACTATGTTTAGGCGCTGCTTCCTCGACGTCAATGAATTGCAAATGCTTGTCTCTACAGTTTTTATCTACACTTAGACTAACTTCTGTAGGTGGCTTCATATGGGGCGATACCTGCCAGCGTGGTTTTAATAATGGACATATATATTGTGTCGCTGTGAATACTTTAATTTTACAAATGTTCCAAATATTCTTTTGAACCATTGGCACCACTTGTCTCTTTTGGCTATTATTGTATTTGTAACAACAATAAAAAAATCTATTTTTAAGGCTATATGCGTCCCAGCCATTTATTGTAATAACACCTTGTGTGTGAGTAATATTGTATGCTGACATGTTCTTATACTTCCTAATAAACTGTTCGGAATTGACAATGTTCCTATCAAAACGGCCAAGGTCGGGTATTTTATCAAGCCGTGATTGAAGATCTGAATTTTCTTCAGTTAAATACTGTTGTGTGGCATCTACATTAATGTTATCGTCTACGCCGTCGTTTGCGTCAACATTCATACCAATAATCGGTTCTGAAGTTAAGTTTTTTCTGTTACCTGAAAGAAGTAAATACAATAAAATTAACAAAATCTAATAGTAGTTTACGTCATTTACAACTGTAAACCACGTGATTGTCAAACTAGATCTTATTTGTCATTATAACTACAAAAATGTACAGTGTTTCCGAAGTAATACATGGTTGTAGTCTTTTAGAAGCAGTTATATAACATTAATGTACTACCATTCTCAACATCTGACCCGCTACATGCGGCATATTCAGTTGTGCTGACAGAGGGAGACATCGGAATAAACCTAAGCAAAAACAATCGTCCTTCCGGAAGGCAAACTTTGAAACATAAAGTTTTTGGGTAACTCGACCACGGATACCGATTTCGATTGCCATGTCTATTTGTAATACTGATTTTATCAAGATATTGAGATAATTCAAAAGTCTCTTTGAAAAGACATATTGATGTACAATTATGCACACTTTCTCTCCAGTTTGTTATTAATGTGTCTGTTAATCTCATTTGTAACACTGGGATAAAAAGTGATGTATGGCATATATATAGTATATGCAATCCATATTTAAGTGTTTTAACGTTACAGACGTATTGATTATTAACTGGGCATTTGTCAACTTTGATACATTTTCACTCTACTCCTTTACTCAGTAAGTGCAAAATCCCTTTGCCTGGTTTCATATACTACTATAGATGTGTACCCATGTGTCATATACTTCTATACACGTGTACCCATCTGTGCTCATGTGTAATATACTACTATACATGTGTACTCATGTGACATATAATAATATACATGTGTGCTCATGTGTAATATACTACTATGCATGTGTGCTCATGTGTCATATACTACTATACATGTGTGCTAATGTGTAATATACTACTATACATGTGTACTCATGTGTCATATACCGTGGTACATGAGTACTCATGTGTCATATACTACTAAACATGTGTACTCATGTGTCATAAAATAATATACGTGTGTTCATGTGTAATATACTACTATACATATGTGCTCATGTGTAATATACTACTATACTTGTGAACTCATGTCTCATATACTACTATACATGTGTGCTAATGAGTAATATACTACTATACTTGTGTACTCATGTCTCATATACTACTATACATGTGTACTCATGTGTAATATACTACTATACATGAGTACTCATGTGTCAGATACTACCATACATGTGTACTCATGTGTAATATACTACTATACATAAGTGCTCATGTGTAATATACTACTATACTTGTGTACTCATGTCTCATATACTACTATACATGTGTGCTCATGAGTAATATACTACTATACTTGTGTACTCATGTCTCATATACTACTATACATGTGTACTCATGTGTAATATACTACTATACATGTGTGCTCATGTGTAATATACTACTATACTTGTGTACTCATGTCTCATATACTACTATACATGTGTGCTCATGAGTAATATACTACTATACTTGTGTACTCATGTCTCATATACTACTATACATGTGTACTCATGTGTAATATACTACTATACATGAGTACTCATGTGTCAGATACTACCATACATGTGTACTCATGTGTAATATACTACTATACATAAGTGCTCATGTGTAATATATTTCTATACTTGTGTACTCATGTCTCATATATTACTACTCATGTGTGCTCATGTGTAATATACTACTACACATGTCTACTCATGTGTCATATACTACTATACATGAGTACTCGTGTGTCATATACTACTATACATGTGTACTCGTGTCTCATATACTACTATACATGTGTGCTCATGTGTCATATACTACTATACATGTGTGTGCATGTGTCATATAATACTATACATGAGTACTCGTGTGTCATAAACTACTAAACATGAGTACTCGTGTGTCATATACTACTATACACGAGTACTCGTGTGTCATATACTACTATACACGAGTACTTGTGTGTCATATACTACTATACACGTGTACTCATGTGTCGCATACTACTATACACGTGTATTCGTGTGTAATACACTACTATACACGAGTACTCATGTGTCATGTACTACTATACACGTGTACTCATGTGTCACATACTACCATACATATGTACTCATGTGTCACATACTACTATACATGAGTACTCGAGTGTCATATACTACTATACACGAGTACTCGTGTTTCACATACTACTATACACTTGTACTCGTGTGTCACATACTACTATACACCTGTACTCATGTGTCACATACTACTATACACGAGTACTTGTGTATCATATACTACTATGCACGTGTACTCATGTGTCACATACTACCATACATATGTACTCATGTGTCACATACTACTATACATGAGTACTCGAGTGTCATATACTACTATACACGAGTACTCGTGTTTCACATACTACTATACACTTGTACTCGTGTGTCACATACTACTATACACCTGTACTCATGTGTCACATACTACTATACAAGAGTACTTGTGTATCATATACTACTATGCACGTGTACTCGTGTGTCACATACTACCATACATGTGTACTCGTGTGTCACATACTACCATACATGTGTGCTCATGTCTCACATATAACGATACATGTGTGTTCATGTGTCATATACTACTATACATGAGTACTCGTGTGTCATATACTACTATACACGAGAACTCGTATGTAATATACTACTATGCACGAGTACTCGTGTGTCATATACTACAATACACGAATACTCGTGTGTCACATACTACTATACACGAGTACTCGTGTGTCATATACTACTTTACATGAGTACTCATGTGTCATATACTACTATACATGTGTGCGCATGTGTCACATACTATTGTACATGAATACTCGTGTGTCACATACTTCTATACATGAGTACTCATGTGTCACATACTACTATACATGAGTACTCGTGTGTCACATACTACTATACATGTGTACTCGTGTGTCACACACTACTATACATGAGTACTCGTGTGTCACATACTACTACACACGAGTACTCGTGTGTCACATACTACTATACATGAGTACTCGTGTGTCGTTTACTACTATACATGAGTACTCGTGTGTCACATACTACTACACATGAGTACTCATGTGTCACATACAACTACACATGTGTACTCATTTGTCATATACTACTCTACATGAATACTCGTGTGTTACATACTACTGTACGTGTGTACCAATGTGTCATATACTACTGTACGTGTGTACTCATGTGTCATATACTACTATACGTGTGTACTCGTGTGTCATATACTACTATACATGTGTATTCATGTCTCATATACTACTATACATGAGTACTTGTTTGTCACAGACTATTAAACATGTGTACTTGTTTGTCACATACTACTAAACATGTGTACTCATGTGTCACATACTACTATACATGAGTATTCATGTGTTATATACTACTATACATGAGTATTCATGTGTCACATACTACTATACATATGTACTCATGTGTCACATACTACTATACATGTGTGCGCATGTGTCACATACTACTATACATGAATACTCATGTGTCACATACTACTATACATGTGAACTCGTGTGTCACATACTACTTTACATGTGTACTCGTGTGTCACGTACTACTATACATGAGTACTCGTGTGTCACGTACTACTATACATATGTACTCGTGTATCACGTACTTCTATACATGTGTACTCGTGTGTCACATACTACTATACATGAGTACTCGTGTGTCACATACTACTATACATATGTACTCGTGTGTCACATACTACTATACATGAGTACTCGTGTGTCATATACTACTATACATCAATACTCGTGTGTCAAATACTACTATACATGTGTACTCGTGTGTCATATACCACTATACATGTGTACTCGTGTGTCATATACCACTATACATGTGTACTCGTGTGTCATATACCACTATACATGAGTACTCGTGTGTCATATACCACAATACTTGTGTACTCGTGTGTCATATACCACTATACATGAGTACTCGTGTGTCATATACCACTATACCTGTGTACTCGTGTGTCATATACCACTATACATGTGTACTCGTGTGTCATAGACCACTATACATGTGTACTCGTGTGTCATAGACCACTATACATGTGTACTCGTGTGTCATATACAACTATACATGTGTACTCGTGTGTCATATACCCCTATACATGAGTTCTCGTGTATCATATACTACTATACATGAGTACTCGTGTGTCACATACTACTATACATGTGTACTCGTGTGTCACATACTACTATACATGAGTACTCGTGTGTCATATACCACTATACATGTGTACTCGTGTGTCATATACCACTATACATGAGTACTCGTGTGTCATATACCACTATACATGAGTACTCGTGTGTCATATACCACTATACCTGTGTACTCGTTTGTCATATACCACTATACATGAATACTCGTGTGTCATATACCACTTTACATGTGTACTCGTGTGTCATATACCACTATACATGTGTACTCGTGTGTCATATACCACTATACATGTGTACTCGTGTGTCATATACAACTATACATGTGTACTCATGTATCATATACCACTATACATGAGTACTCGTGTGTCATATACTACTATACATGAGTACTCGTGTGTCATAAACTACTATACATGTGTGTGCATGTGTCATATACTCACTGGACCGTGATGTTACAAAGTTTCGTTATAAAAATAGTTGTCTTTTTCAAACTTAGTCAGGCCCCATAAGCTCAGTCGGTAGTGCGTCTGATCAAGGGGTCCTGAGTTCGAATTCCCGCCAGACCACAGTCTTGGTGATGATTAACATACGACATTGCGTCTCATTATCATTTGTCTTTCGTCGCTGACTTAAGTGGGAAAGTTATCAGTTACTTAAATATAGGTGCTTGATTACTGGTTAATCTTCCAGTATCCCAGAAAAATATAGTTAGGTTACCAAGGTGTTTCACTTTACAAGATCGTCTGTTAGCCCTTGGTAGCATAAAAATGAAGCTAAACCATGAAAATTTGTAAAATAACCTAAGAATACTTGACTACCTTGATGTTGTTGATGATGTAGAGACAGTATGGATGATGTGTCGGCGATAGCAGTGATATAAAACACATTTAGCTTTTCAACCTTTTTAACTACCGGATGATCATAAAGATTGCGTAGAGTCTTCATGTCTTCGAATTTTTGCCTAAGCCTCTTCCCGTTTGTTTCATTATTTGTGTATAGCTGTCCGTGAGACGGGTCAATATTTGACACTTCTGCTTCGATTCTATATGTCTTCCTATATACTGACTGAAAATACAAAAACAAAACAAGAAAATGATGCTATGCAATACTACACGGTTTACCGTGATAACTACAATGACATCAGAACATCACATTCTCATCTTGCTCAATCGGCTCAAATTGTTTTTAAGATGTATTAGGAACTTATCCGTCATATTTTATTTATGCAAAAACTAAATCGAAAGTCGTTAGATTGGTCATTTTTAATTAACAACGAACGTATGATTATTATTATTCATAACTCCATATATTAAAGTAGCCATAGTTTATGGAAATCACTCATGCATGATAACGTTCAGGTCAGGTTTCAAAAACCATTTTAATTTCAATGTGAACACAACCTTAAATTTCATTTTCAACGAACATGATTATATTTTTATATCATTTTCAATGTATGCAGGTCTCACTTAAAGATTAGCTCACTTTAATGACAATATATTATTGCGCACGTTTACGTTGATTTGGCATTTATTTTCAAAATGCTTTTATAGTTGAGAACATTGGATCATTTTCATTTGTGTTGCCAAGTTTGGACGATATTCAGTATTGTTTTATAAAGATATGAGAGTATGAATGTGTGTAGTGATAAACTATAACACATGGGCCGGAATCCCAGAAACGAACGATGTTATTAAGCTATAAAGCAATCTGGGCGACCCCGTACTTCTACATATTTCGCCTTACAGAGGACTATAGAAACCATGCTGTGTTAGAATCATAGTAATGTGCCCGTCATCCAGAAGTACACTTCTATATATATAGAGCAACTTTTATTGTTCTGTGAGACGTTGTTAAGCATGAACTTTCTTTTCAAAATCATTGGTAAAGTGTCCAGTTATCTAAAAGTGCATTGCTCTATATGCAGAGCAAAATTATTTGTTGTGTGACACAAACACCCCAAGCTGTATATAACGAAAAAAGTGTTTTGCTTTACACTAACTGTCGTGTTAAGTCCGTGTTAGGTAGACGTGCCCCCCTTAGCTGTTTATAACGAATACAGTGTTTCACTTTACATTCACTGTCGTGTTAAGTCCGTGTAAAATAGACATACACCCCAAACTTTATACATGTATTACAAATAAAGTGTTTCACATTGTACTTATATCGTGTTAAGTCCGTGTAAGAAAGACATGCACCTCAAGTTGTATATAACGAATACAGTGTTTCACTTTATGCTTACTGTCGTGTTAAGTCCGTGTAAGAAAGACATGCACCTCAAGTTGTATATAACGAATACAGTGTTTCACTTATGCTTACTGTCGTGTTAAGTCCGTGTAAGATAGATATGCACCTCAAGTTGTATATAACGAATACAGTGTTTCACTTTATACTTCCAGTCGTGATAAGTCCGTTAAAGATAAACATGCACACCTAGCTTTATATTACAAATAAAGTGTTTCACATTGTACTTATATCGTGTTTAGTCCGTGTAAGATAAACATGCACCTCAAGATGTATATAACGAATAAAGTGTTTCATTTGATACTCACTGTCGTGTTAAGTCCGTGTAAGACATACATGCACCCCAAGCTTTATATTACAAATAACGAATAAAGTGTTTCACGTTGTACTTACTGTTGTGTTAGTTCCGTGTAAGACAGACATGCACCCAAAGTTGTATATAACGAATGTTTCACTTTATACTTAATGTCGTGTTATGTCCGTGTAAGGTAGACATGCGTCCCAAGCTCTATTTAACGAATAAAGTGTTTCACTTTATACTTACTGTCATGTTTAGTCCGTGTACGATACACATACACTCCAAGCTGTATATAACGAATAAAGTGTTTCACTTTATACTTACTGTCATGTTTAGTCCCTGTAAGATAGCCATACACTCCAAGCTGTATATAACGAATAAAGTGTTTCACTTTACACTTACTGTCGTGTTAAATCCCTGTAAGGTAGACATGCACCCCAAGCTGTCCAAGTTGTATATTGCAAATAAAGTGTTTCACGTCATACTTCCTGTCGTGTTAAGTCCGTATAAGGTAGACCTGCATCCCAAACTGTATATAACGAACACAGTGTTTCACGTTATACTTTCTCTCGTGTTAAGCCGGTGTAAGATAACCATGCACCCAAAGCTGTATATAACGAATAAGGTATTTTACTAGATACTTAATGTCGTGTTAAGTCCCTGTAAGATAGCCATGCACCCCAAGTTGTATATAACGAATAAAGTGTTTCACTTTATACTTACTCTAGTGTTAAGTCCCTGTAAGATAGCCATGCACCCCAAGCTGTATATAACGAATAAAGTGTTTCACTTTATACTTACTGTCGTGTTAAGTCCCTGTAAGATAGCCATGCACCGCAAGTTGTATATAACGAATAAAGTGTTTCACTTTATACTTACTGTCGTGTTAAGTCCCTGTAAGATAGCCATGCACCCAAGCTGTATATAACGAATAAAGTGTTTCACTTTATACTTACTGTAGTGTTAAGTCCCTGTAAGATAGCCATGCACCCAAGCTGTATATAACGAATAAAGTGTTTCACTTTATACTTACTGTAGTGTTAAGTCCCTGTAAGATAGCCATGCACCCCAAGCTGTATATAACGAATAAAGTGTTTCACTTTATACTTACTGTAGTGTTAAGTCCCTGTAAGATAGCCATGGACCCCAAGCTGTATATAACGAATAAAGTGTTTCACTTTATACTTACTGTAGTGTTAAGTCCCTGTAAGATAGCCATGCACCCAAGCTGTATATAACGAATAAAGTGTTTCACTTTATACTTACTGTCGTGTTAAGTCCCTGTAAGATAGCCATGCACCCAAGCTGTATATAACGAATAAAGTGTTTCACTTTATACTTACTGTCGTGTTAAGTCCCTGTAAGATAGCCATGCACCCAAGCTGTATATAACGAATAAAGTGTTTCACTTTATACTTACTGTCGTGTTAAGTCCCTGTAAGATAGCCATGCACCCAAGCTGTATATAACGAATAAAGTGTTTCACTTTATACTTACTGTCGTGTTAAGTCCCTGTAAGATAGCCATGCACCCAAGCTGTATATAACGAATAAAGTGTTTCACTTTATACTTACTGTAGTGTTAAGTCCCTGTAAGATAGCCATGCACCCCAAGCTGTATATAACGAATAAAGTGTTTCACTTTATACTTACTGTCGTGTTAAGTCCCTGTAAGATAGCCATGCACCCAAGCTGTATATAACGAATAAAGTGTTTCACTTTATACTTACTGTAGTGTTAAGTCCCTGTAAGATAGCCATGCACCCCAAGCTGTATATAACGAATAAAGTGTTTCACTTTATACTTACTGTCGTGTTAAGTCCCTGTAAGATAGCCATGCACCCAAGCTGTATATAACGAATAAAGTGTTTCACTTTATACTTACTGTAGTGTTAAGTCCCTGTAAGATAGCCATGCACCCCAAGCTGTATATAACGAATAAAGTGTTTCACTTTATACTTACTGTCGTGTTAAGTCCCTGTAAGATAGCCATGCACCCAAGCTGTATATAACGAATAAAGTGTTTCACTTTATACTTACTGTAGTGTTAAGTCCCTGTAAGATAGCCATGCACCCAAGCTGTATATAACGAATAAAGTGTTTCACTTTATACTTACTGTAGTGTTAAGTCCCTGTAAGATAGCCATGCACCCCAAGCTGTATATAACGAACACAGTGTTTCACTTTATACTTACTGTCGTGTTAAGTCCCTGTAAGATAGCCATGCACCCCAAGCTGTATATAACGAATAAAGTGTTTCACTTTACACTTACTGTCGTGTTAAGTCCCTGTAAGATAGCCATGCACCCCAAGTTGTATATAACGAATAAAGTGTTTCACTTTATACTTACTGTCATGTTAAGTCCCTGTAAGATAGCCATGCACCCCAAGTTGTATATAACGAATAAAGTGTTTCACTTTATACTTACTGTCGTGTTAAGTCCCTGTAAGATAGCCATGCACCCCAAGTTGTATATAACGAATAAAGTGTTTCACTTTATACTTACTGTAGTGTTAAGTCCCTGTAAGATAGCCATGCACCCCAAGCTGTATATAACGAGTAACGGGACCATGGACTTCATAAAGAATCTTTTTATCCAAAACACTGCTTTTGTTTTCATTTTGCTTTCCGTCTCCATTTGCCGTTGATGTCGTCAGCCTAATCAGTATCGAGATTTTTGGTGAAATGCTTGTCGATATTTTTATTGTAGTGCTATCGGGATCGCTTTACGATATTTGAAAAAGATCGTAGAGTTCTCACTCGAGCAAATCCATTCTGCAAAAACATATATGTAGTTATCATACGTAGTGTGGCGATGGCGTAGTGGATAGTGTGTTAACCACTTACAACAGAGATTGAGTGTTCGATACCCAGCTTGAGCCGATATATCTAAAAAAAAAACATTCACAGGAAGTGGACTCGAGAACGGTTGATGTAAGCTTTGAGCTGTCTTCGTATACGTGCTAAAATGAATTAGTATACACTACTATACAGTCAAATCTGTGTAATGTGTCACCTCTATTAAGCAGCCACCTGTCTTAAGCAACTATATTGTCTATTTCTCATTTTTATATTTTCATAGTAAAATTAACCTGTACTAAGCAACAACCTTACTTAAAAGACCAATTTTGCTCCGACCCTTGACTGAATGCTTAAGACAGGTTTAACTGTATGTTAAAGAAGATTAGTATACATTTCTATATATGTTAGAATATATTAGTATACACAACTATGTGTAGATATTATCAAACACGTGTATGTTGTTATTAATCACTGTTAAAGTGTAATATGTAACAAAAAATGAATAAATAGGGCAATAATGAGCGTAAACTTAGTAGGTAGTTCGCAGTTGGTAGTTGCCAGTTGGGGATTCGAATTCGTTTTTATAATCAGTATTTAATTTACATATTTTATTCATGTTTATATGTTTGAAAATATAATCAATAGAAAACGGATGTATATTAATATAGAATCTGCAACTGGTAACTGGTGGGTAGTTGGCGATTCGCGGCGAATCCCCAACTGGAAATTTTGAAACGCCTCCTGATTAATATACTCATGGTATTGAAGGAACAACGCGGGAGTGGTGTTTATTTATTAGTATAATCTGTTTTACTATAGAGTTGATTTGTTTTTAAAATCAAATATCGATTTGAAAAATAAATCCGAATCCCCGACTAACAACTCGTACATCCGTTTTATATTGATTATACGTTTAAGTATATAAACATGAGTAAAATATGTGAATTAAATAGTGATTATAGTAAGGAATCCGAGTCCCCACATGGCAAATGGTCGGTAGTTGGTTATTCGAATACCCAACTACCAAATGCAATCTACCTATTAAATGTCCAATGATTACATTCAGAGAGTCCAGACGATTTGTTTTCTTTGTTTAAATATATAGCCTTATTTTATATCATCGAAGACTAAAAGATGATCAGTCAATCTAACGACTCTTTCCTGAGATCCAGGAAGGTTAACCAGTACTGAAGAGCATCCTTCGTCGCAAGTAATTGATAACTTTCCCACTTTGATCAGCGATGAGGGGAGAATGACGATAAACGCAATGTCATATATCAAACAACATGGAGACTGCGATCTGGCAGGGATTCGGACTAAAAAACATAGACTAGTAGTGAGACACGCTTACCGCGCCAGGTCAGTGGGAAAGGTCTCGTTCCTTATTTATATCAATACTCTTCCGGAAGGAGTAAATTGTTATACTCGTCAGTGGTTTTAAACTTTATAAATTTACATAGATTGTTAATTAGGTTCTTTCAATTTGGAAAATCAGGCTGGAAGTCTGCCTGGGTAGAACCAGTACTAAGCATATACCATTAAGGCTTCTTGCTCAAGGACACCGCACATAGAGAAGTACATTATATAATCAAGGGCTTTCCAAACAGCCGTAATTAATATGTTGTTGTGTAATTACCTTGTATATATTATTCATTTTTGATGATGTTTAGTTACAAGCATAATTTCATGTAAAATGATATACTAATTTATTTGTATAGGTGACTTATAGGTCCATTGGGCCGGATGTGTTGTTTAAAATTATATATTTATGTGCATATCATGTTACATGTACACGTGTCACTATAATAAAATATTTACTTACTTACTTACTTACTTACTTACTTACATAGCCGTGGAGAATGATAGAACCCACAAATTGGTTCGGATATTCTACCACTGGACTACACACTCAAACCGGTTGGTTGTCTTGTTGTCCGAGTAAACTCGTTGACGCAATACATGTGTACGCACACGCAGCTAAATGTGAAAACAAGATATATAGTGATAGAAAAAAAAAGAGAAAGAATGTCAGATAGAGTTGTAAAATATAATTAATAATAAAACAAATCCGCTTGAAATACCTGTAATTATCACATCCTGTTTTTTTCATTAACAAGCACTGTATATTAAAGTGTAGTATAAAGGTAATAATTTAACAAAACCATAACACGGTTTCTGGAATGGGAATGTCCATTGTCCATATGTCACGCGGACAGTGTCCGGGGGCCATTAGTTGTCAATATATAAGATATTTAATTTAGATAACTTTCGAAAATTGATTTGAGAGCAAACACATGTTATGCAAAATAACATTTATTAAATGACATATTAAATATTTTATTTAAACACAGTTGATTGAAAGACTAATAAACGTGTAGTGTGCCGTATCGTACAATATGAGGGGTAATCAAAATGTACGAACAAACTGGACGACTATAAAATGGAAATTCATAAAACTGAGAAAAGTTATCCAAGCACTGCAGAACATAGTTTCATGCTAGAATGGCTTTTATCGTATTAACAAAAACTTATGGTTTTTTTTTAAAATGTACATTCGGTCGTTTAATTTACGACAGTATACTTGGTAGTATCAATAGAATAAAACGAAGAACCTTTTAATGAATTAAACTTTACATAGTTTCTCATCAAATCACAATGTTGTATAGATATATAAAACGTGTATTTAGTAAACTTGAGTTTAATTTCTCTAACAGTAGAAGAAGAATAATAAAACTTACAAATGCACGAATTACGGCATCGGTAGCATTAAATATTGTAAATATAAAATGTCTCTTGTGCTGGAATGGTCGCATACATGACCTGTAAAATATCCAACATAGATCTAGCAGTGTCTTGAGTCTTTTGAATTTTATGTCATATCTATATTTCGTATAACTTATAAATTTTACGTTTGCTCCAATTAACTGTATATGCTTATTTGAATAAAATATTGGGTAAAAACCTGAACAGCGTCTGAACATAATAAAGTTCGGATGTAATATAATCATTTTGTTAATGAAAGTACAATACTATAAAATGTTACTAAAAAATTGCGTAAGTTGTAACGTAATAAATTATAATGTAAGTACAAATATAGCAGACAATCGTACATCCTAGGCCAATTCCGGCATCCTTCGGTATTAGACTCAGTCAGGTTAATCGGCGAGGCGGTCCGAATGATAAAGCAGCACTATTTCAACAGAATACGTTTGGAATAATGATTTCAAGTGTGGTCATAATATAAATGTGTTGTCTGATGATATTCAGTCAAAACTCGAAAACCTTAACACAAATATTAATGATTCAGTGTCTCACCATGACATAGACAATTGTGTTAGTGAATTTAATTATATTTTTATTATGTGTCTATGCCTCATTTTGATGAAAAAAAATGTAAAAACAAATAGAACAAGTTGGTCAAATTACAAAACTAATTAAAATATTTTTAACGAGCCCAGTGCTAAAAAGAAATATGCAATATATAAAATATAACATAATTATACATATTCAAAAACGGACGTAATTAGAATTGAAATGGTGAAAGCTAGATCAGAATACAAAAATATTATTCGAAACACTGAATTTCTACATCGCTGAGATCAACATCAACTCCTAATTTGGAAAATGCACGATTTACTTCCTTACACCTGGTCTGTCAGGAGGCATACATTTGTACATCTGTGACTAACACTGGTGATCATTTCTTTACACCTGGTCTGTGAGGAGGCATACATTTGTGCATCTGTGACTAACACTGGTGATTATTTCTTTACACCTGGTCTGTCAGGAGGCATACATTTGTGCATCTGTGACTAACACTGGTGATCATTTCTTTACACCTGGTCTGTCAGGAGGCATACATTTGTACATCTGTGACCAACACTGGTGATCATTTCTTTACACCTGGTCTGTCAGGAGGCATACATTTGTACATCTGTGACTAACACTGGTGATTATTTCTTTACATCTGGTCTGTCAGGAGGCATACATTTGTACATCTGTGACCAACACTGGTGATCATTTCTTTACACCTGGTCTGTCAGGAGGCATACATTTGTACATCTGTGACCAACACTGGTGATCATTTCTTTACACCTGGTCTGTCAGGAGGCATACATTTGTACATCTGTGACCAACACTGGTGATCATTTCATTACACCTGGTCTGTCAGGAGGCATACATTTGTACATCTGTGACTAACACTGGTAATCATTTCTTTACACCAGGTCTGTCAGGAGGCATACATTTGTGCATCTGTGACTAACACTGTTGATCATTTCTTTACACCTGGTCTGTGAGGAGGCATACATTTGTACATCTGTGACATAAACTGGTGATCATTTCTTTACACCTGGTCTGTCAGGAGGCATACATTTGTGCATCTGTGACCAACACTGGTGATCATTTCGTTACACCTGGTCTGTCAGGAGGCATACATTTGTGCATCTGTGACAAACACTGGTGATCATTTCTTTACACCTGGTCTGTCAGGAGGCATACATTTGTGCATCTGTGACCAACACAGGTGATTATTTCTTTACACCTGGTCTGTCAGGAGGCATACATTTGTGCATCTGTGAGCAACACTGGTGATCATTTCTTTACACCTGGTCTGTGAGGAGGCACACATTTGTACATCTGACACCAACACTGGTGATCATTTCTTTACACCTGGTCTGTCAGGAGGCATACATTTGTACATCTGTGACTAACACTGGTGATCATTTCTTTACACCTGGTCTGTCAGGAGGCATACATTTGTACATCTGTGACTAACACTGGTGATCATTTCTTTACACCTGGTCTGTGAGGAGGCACACATTTGTACATCTGTGAGTAACACTGGTGATCATTTCTTTACACCTGGTCTGTCAGGAGGCATACATTTGTACATCTGTGACTAACACTGGTGATCATTTCTTTACACCTGGTCTGTCAGGAGGCACACATTTGTACATCTGTGACCAACACTGGTGATTATTTCTTTACACCTGGTCTGTCAGGAGGCACACATTTGTACATCTGTGACCAACACTGGTGATCATTTATTTACACCTGGTCTGTGAGGAGGCACACATTTGTACATCTGTGGCCAACACTGGTGATCATTTCTTTACACCTGGTCTGTGAGGAGGAACACATTTGTACACCTGTGACCAACACTGGTGATCATTTCTTTACACCTGGTCTGTGAGGAGGCATACATTTGTACATCTGTGACCAACACTGGTGATTATTTCTTTACACCTGGTCTGTCAGGAGGCATACATTTGTACATCTGTGACCAACACTGGTGATCATTTCTTTACACCTGGTCTGTCAGGAGACATACATTTGTACATCTGTGACCAACACTGGTGATCATTTCTTTACACCTGGTCTGTCAGGAGGCATACATTTGTACATCTGTGACTAACACTGGTGATCATTTCTTTACTCCTGGTCTGTCAGGAGGCATACATTTGTACATCTGTGACTAACACTGGTAATCATTTCTTTACACCAGGTCTGTCAGGAGGCATACATTTGTGCATCTGTGACTAACACTGGTGATCATTTCTTTACACCTGGTCTGTGAGGAGGCATACATTTGTACATCTGTGACCAACACTGGTAATCATTTCTTTACACCTGGTCTGTCAGGAGGCATACATTTGTACATCTGTGACCAACACTGGTGATCATTTCGTTACACCTGGTCTGTCAGGAGGCATACATTTGTGCATCTGTGAGCAACACAGGTGATTATTTCTTTACACCTGGTCTGTCAGGAGGCATACATTTGTGCATCTGTGACCAACACTGGTGATCATTTCTTTACACCTGGTCTGTGAGGAGGCACACATTTGTACATCTGACACCAACACTGGTGATCATTTCTTTACACCTGGTCTGTCAGGAGGCATACATATGTACATCTGTGACTAACACTGGTGATCATTTCTTTACACCTGGTCTGTGAGGAGGCACACATTTGTACATCTGTGAGTAACACTGGTGATCATTTCTTTACAACTGGTCTGTGAGGAGGCATACATTTGTACATCTGTGACCAACACTGGTGATCATTTCTTTACACCTGGTCTGTCAGGAGGCACACATTTGTACATCTGTGACCAACACTGGTGATTATTTCTTTACACCTATTCTGTCAGGAGACACACATTTGCACATCTGTGACCAACACTGATGATCATTTATTTACACCTGGTCTGTGAGGAGGCACACATTTGTACATCTGTGACCAACACTGGTGATCATTTCTTTACACCTGGTCTGTGAGGAGGTATACATTTGTACATCTGTGACTAACACTGGTGATCTTTTCATTACACCTGGTCTGTCAGGAGGTATACATTTGTACATCTGTGACTAACACTGGTCATCATTTCGTTACACCTGGTCTGTCAGGAGGCACACATTTGTACATCTGTGACTAACACTGGTGATCATTTCTTTACACCTGGTCTGTCAGGAGGCATATATTTGTACATCTGTTACCAAGACTGGTGATCATTTAATTACACCTGGTCTGTCAGGAGGCACACATTTGTACATCTGTGACTAACACTGGTGATCATTTCTTTACACCTGGTCTGTCAGGAGGCACACATTTGTACATCTGTGACTAACACTGGTGATCATTTCTTTACACATGGTCTGTCAGGAGGCATACATTTGTACATCTGTTACCAACACTGGTGATCATTTCTTTATACCTGGTCTGTCAGGAGGCATACATTTGTACATCTGTGACCAACACTGGTGATCATTTCTTTACACCTGGTCTGTGAGGAGGCATACATTTGTACATCTGTGACTAACACTGGTGATCATTTCTTTACACCTGGTCTGTCAGGAGGCATACATTTGTACATCTGTGACTAACACTGATGATCATTTCTTTACACCTGGTCTGTGAGGAGGCACACATTTGTACATCTGTGACCAACACTGGTGATCATTTCTTTACACCTGGTCTGTGAGGAGGCATACATTTGTGCATCTGTGACCAACACTGGTGATCATTTCTTTACACCTGGTCTGTCAGGAGGCATACATTTGTACATCTGTGACCAACACTGGTGATCATTTCTTTACACCTGGTCTGTGAGGAGGCATACATTTGTACATCTGTGACTAACACTGGTGATCATTTCTTTACACCTGATCTGTCAGGAGGCATACATTTGTACATCTGTGACTAACACTGGTGATCATTTCTTTACACCTGGTCTGTGAGGAGGCACACATTTGTACATCTATGACCAACACTGGTGATCATTTCTTTACACCTGGTCTGTCAGGAGGCATACATTTGAACATCTATGACCAACACTGGTGATCATTTCTTTACACCTGGTCTGTCAGGAGGCATACATTTGTACATCTGTGACCAACACTGATGATCATTTCTTTACACCTGGTCTGTCAGGAGGCATACATTTGTACATCTGTGACCAACACCGGTGATCATTTCTTTACACCTGGTCTGTGAGGAGGCACACATTTGTACATCTGTGACCAACACTGGTGATCATTTCTTTACACCTGGTCTGTCAGGAGGCATACATTTGTACATCTGTGACCAACACTGGTGATCATTTCATTACACCTGGTCTGTCAGGAGGCATACATTTGTACATCTGTGACCAACACTGGTGATCATTTCTTTACACCTGGTCTGTCAGGAGGCACACATTTGTACATCTGTGACCAACACTGGTGATCATTTCTTTACACCTGGTCTGTCAGGAGGCATACATTTGTACATCTATGACCAACACTGGTGATCATTTCTTTACACCTGGTCTTTCAGGAGGCATACATTTGTACATCTGTGACCAACACTGGTGATCATTTCTTTACACCTGGTCTGTCAGGAGGCACACATTTGTACATCTGTGACCAACACTGGTGATCATTTCATTACACCTGGTCTGTCAGGAGGCATACATTTGTACATCTGTGACCAACACTGTAAATACAGATGAGATAAGAAAGAACAATTAATAATCAATTACACTATTAGCATATTAAATTAGATATATGACAACTCATTGAGCTGAGGTTTAAAAAAGAAAAAGAAGAAATTCATTTTGCTATTTTGTCTAGAAAAAACAAAATAAAAGAACACATCCCTACATGTATGATAATTTATAGCTCAATATTAAAGTTAAATAGTACTGACATTAAATTCAAATGCATTTATATCATTTTAAGAAGAGTATTTAAGAAATAGTATGTTATCTAACTATCTTAGACTTAAGTTAATCCAACATAAAATCTTTACAGCTTAAAAAGTCATAACATTTCTGCCATTTCATAATGACTGTATAGAAAATTTAAAAAAAAATAAAATGTAAAAGTAGTTTGTAATGAGAGACAACAGATCAATGAGAGTTTTAATGAAAACAAAAGTTGGCCTCCAAACCTCCCCATATAGCCAATCCTAACCACCTCTTATTTTGTGCAATTAGAAAAGTAACTTCTATTATAAATATTTATTAAAAAATTACTGAAATTAAAAGATCCCTTTCTGGGATGTCAGAATTCCTGAATTAAGTTCATTTTACCAAATTCAAAATTTCCTGATGTTGAAAAATGTACAAATTCTCTGACTGTCTAATTGAGCCTTAATTTAACATGGCTCTTGGAGCTCCATCAAAAATCTATGCCGACAATGTGGGTGTCCGAGTACAATATCTTGTACTTTTCTCTGAAAAAATTGTTTTTGCTTAAAAATGTGTTTTTTTTTCTATAAACTAATAATTACCATCTGTAAACGCATAATTTGTAAATTTATATAGATGAGAACAATTAATAATCAATAACTAAATTAATATATTCAATTAAAAATTTTAACTCTGTACATTGTATTTAAGCTACAAAGCAATACAGACCTACAAGTACATGTATAAAACAACAATGACTGCTTGCTCTCTCTCTCTCTCTCATTAACCAATGTTTGTTTTCATAAATTGTAAACACAATTTCCTGACTTAATACACACCTTTACCTACCAGTTCCAAAATGAAATTAAATTCATTTTTAATTTTTGTCTGAAAAATAAAAGAACACAAAAATCACCTACAATAAAGTGATATATATATATTTGATAGTAGACAAAGAAACATTAAAAACTTTTTAGTTTGTAAAAGCCAGTACTCACTAAATAATAAACCAGATTTTTTAAATTATTAATTGAAAGCATACCAAAAGTGTGGAAACAAAAATTGAAAGCCAACAGATGAGAATAATTTAAATGAAAATTTACCAACTTTTATCTTCAGTAGTCAGGACTTGTATCAATTTCCTCACAAATGAATTAATAATGTAGTATGGCAAATGTTAGATAAATAGAAAATAAAATTATGCCCTATCATAATGAAACTTAGAACAAAGAAATTCAAAGTCTTCTATTCTGATACTTGTATAGCTTTAAATATTGGAATTTGAATGTTTCAGACTGGAAACAGACAGGAACCGTACCGAAAAAAACTTGAACCTTGCCTATAACTTGTACGAGTTACTGGCTCTAGTACACTCGGGTTCCGTTATAACGCGGTTCTTGGGGTCCACAAAACGAAACCGCGTTATAAGCGGACCGCGTTATAGCGATAGTTACCTCGAACAAAATCGATGTCGGTTATTCACACCTATTGTACTGTCTGACTCTAAGTAAATGGTATTGTTGGCATTGTAATATGCTACAACGCGTATTTGGTTACAACAGATACACTTAGATATGTATGACCATTCGATCAGAGTTATTGACAGAAATTGTAAGTGTTTTTAAGGAATTTAATTCGTGTAGCGATAATGATAAACTATGCTATATACTATCGAACCAAAGTGTTGTGAAACTAAGTGCCAAAACCTGTTTTATGATTTTAGAGAGAAGAAGAAATATTTTATATAGTTGTATATAAATAATGTAATAGTTGATTTAGACATATGAAGCATTTTAACATTGTAGTGAGAAGTCGGTGCTAATCAGTTCATTCTAGATCTGATCTAGAATGATATTCGATTTTTTAAAATATTTTTTAAGCTTTAAGTAGCAGATGCGTTAGCATTTCCTTTCCTCCTCACATCGTAATCTTATATAATTTTAATAACATTTTAGACAATATGTCAAGATTAGCACCGGCCTCTCATTTTTTACTGTGTATATATATGTTAAAACGTGGTGTGTTATATGTGATATTCTGCAAGTATGTTTGCTAGTCTGTATGGTTATCAGTAAATATATAAACAACAAGTATTATTAATTGTGACAAATTGGTTTAAAATATGTATTGATATGTTTTACATGTAATATAGTCTCTTATAATTCTTTATAGAATGGCATGGATAACTGTTAAATATAATGTTTAATTTAATGTATATACTGTGTATTAACCATGATGAGACTTAAATAAAGAAATATCTATCTATGTATAAAATTAATACAAAAAAAAAGAAAAGAAAGAAAAACGTTTATGTTTTGATTATTCTAAAATTGGCAGCTATTTCCGTTTAACCCGGAAGGAGAAAAAAAGGTGTCTATATAAAAAATCACGCTTCAATTTAAACTCAACACTGATAGTGTTAAAATATTAAAAATGTATATCTGAAGTATTAACAACAATAAAATAATAAAAATAAGTTTGTGTTCAAGATCCGATAAGATACGCGCGATATATTAATACCTGTCAACCGCTTCGTTGCTTGATCACGTGATCACTCGATTAAAAACAAAGTTTGCATATGGCTTCCGTGTTTGGCGCGTGACAGCATTTATTGAAACACTCGGGATCATTACAAACTGTTAATAGTCAATGCTGGCATGAATCAATCACTTAAACTATCCTTTAAACCACCATGAGGTAATGGTTGTAATAGTTCGTTATATTCAAGGCTAATTGGCGAGTAGAAGATGAGCAGTTATCAAATCAAAACATGGCGACGATCTATTGTTTGGTTGTCATTTGATCATTCGCACAGATTTTCAAGTTTTATATCACGACTTTTCCACCCCGCCGAAAAAATGGGAGCCTAGCAAAAACCGCGTTATAACAGAATTTGCGTTATATCCGACCGCGTTATAATGGGACAGCAGTGTACACAAAGAACACAAAGAAAGCTTAAGTCATGAGTAAAAATTATCTCTTCATTTTACATCTCTTCACATCTATAAAAAGAAAAGAAAAAATATATTGATCATTTAGTGTTAAAATGTCTCTGAAGGGACCGAGATGTCCATCATCCAATTACTGGTAGAAGTAACTCTGTAGGATTGTAGTATTGATACCTCCAAATCTCATCAGAACCTGAAAATAGAAATAAGAAAAATAGTTAACAACTTTCAGAACAAAAGTTCAGCTCTCCTTTTTAGACATAAACTATTAAAATCAGGGTTTTGGAATAATGACATTACAGTTAAACCTGTGTAAGCGGTCACCTCTATTAAGCAGCCACCTGTCTTTACCTCATTTTTCTATTTACCATTTCTGTTTTCAGAGTAAAATAACCTGTATTAAGCAACAACCTGTCTTAAAATGCCACTTTTGCTCCTTCCCATGACTGGCTGCTTCAGACAGGTTTGACTTTATAATTTTAGTCAATGTGTTACCAGATGAAGTGGATACCTAATGAAATAAGTCATGAGTTCTGTTTATAAAATGGAGTTATCTCCCTTTTATTGATTAAGATAGGGTTTTCAAATGATGACTTTAGTTCACACTTTACTACCTGTCAATATTGGGGAGACACTCAAAATCCCCTCAGTCAAAATCCCCTCACCCTGAAAATGATAGGGTAGTCAAAATCCCCTCAACCAAAATGTTAGGGTAGTCAAAATCCCCTCGACCAAAATGTTAGGGTAGTCAAAATCCCCTCGACCAAATTGTTAGGGTAGTCAAAATCCCCTCAATAGGATTAGCAGGGTAATCATAATGTATGACAGTACGAGATATCCAAGGTGTCTAAGGCTAAAATAACATTGCACTAAAAAGACAAATAACATAATAAGTAATTTAAATCATTTTTAATATATTTAATAAATATTCAGCACACAGTTTCTAGGACATTTTATATTTCACAGTTTAACTAACAAATATTCAGCACACAGTTTCTAGGACATTTTACATTTTCACAGTTTAACTAACCACTTTCTACCATATTTAGACACTCATGTGTTTATCTTATCCTTATAAGTTGTCCAATCACTGACAAGAATTCCTCAAGGGACTTATCTCCACGTACATATTGAAGGCAAAGATCTTTCAGCCGTTGTTGGTGTGTCTTTGTTGCCTTCTTCACCCGTTTCTGTGGTGGTTCACCACGGTCACAACGCAGAACATCAGCTGCCACCATACACGCATCTTTGCCAATACACGAAATAACGTTCCAAAGGGAAGGGTTAGCGTGTCCCACAAGATGTTTGAACGCATTGTTCCACGACTCACATTGGTTGTTCGTTCTATCAATATCTTGTATTGTAGCGTTGTGCACATTCCAAATATCTGGGGGAAACCTGGGAGCTGACCGACGGAATCTCATATGCCCATTGGCTGCGACAACTGCACGGAGTACACCATTTACATAATTCGAGTCAAAATACTCTACCAGACACAGTAGTTCTTCAGTAGCTTGTTCTCTAATGATCGCCATGCCGTCTTTCACGTCGTTGGGTGGCAGGAATGCCAGACCATCAAGCTTCGCACAGAAAAATTTCACATCTTCATCATTGTTGTAAGCGGACTGCAGACCCTCTGCCTGAACTCTTCTCCAGGTGGCCTGAGTTAGGTGATAGAAGCAACCCTAAAAATTTAAAATATTGTTATTAACTAATTTCCGTTGTAAAATTTCAAGTATGTCATAGAAGAGTCACTCTCATATAATGGTAACAATGTGACATTAACCCTTTCCCGCACATGACAATATCTTCTTTTGTCACTTTGTTTTCAAAAAGCCGTCTGCTGCAGAGGCGTCAGAAGACGTCTATATGAGGGAAATGGTACAGAGACGATGCTTATGATTAGCAATTTCTACTTTTACAAACAGTTTACATTGGCTAAACTTTACAAAGATAAACAAAGTTTATCAAAAGTGACCTATTATTAAGTGTCTGTATACCTGTATATGGATGTTGTTGGTGAAGACAGTTCTGACAGCATTGTGTATAGCTACTTCATAGTCTGCCAAGATGCGCTCTGGGCTGGGTCTTAAACCTCGCTGAAGACAGACATCTAGTAGGGCAGTCAGCATCTCTTCATAAACGGTTTGATGTTTGGAAGGCAGAAGTACATAAACAGCTGAGGCACAAGAATCACCAAGTGGCACACGAATCACAAACAGTTGTTGGAACTGAGAGGGGGCTGTTGAGTGTGTACCATCCATAAACCAGGTGTGTGCTCCCTCAAGAAGGAGAAGACCATCATCCGTGGCGAAGATAAGAATACGACTCTCTAGCAACTCATTGTCGTAGATGATATTGGTTGAAAACTCATCTGGGAATGGGATAGGAATGTCTCTGATCGTAGATGGGTTCTTCTGTACCTTACCCCTCTTAGCACGTCTTACAGTTTGCTTCAATAGTTGGACTGGACCAGCAGCAACAATAACCTTGAAGGAAAAAGTATACTTTGAGTTGATGTGTATTTAAGCTTTCCATCATACAAATTCAGAAGCAGTCTATATGTTCATTTTATCTTCTCATTCCCTTTACCAAAGGGATTAATATCCTCAGAATCACACACAACTTTAGTGTGACTGGTTTTGCTCATTTTCAACACTTGCCTTTTAAAGTGAATATACCAGATTTAAAAAAAATTAAAATTGGCTAAAAAAACATTTATCACTACATTTACATCACACCTATATATACCGGTACTCACTGACCCTGAATTGCCAAAGGAATATCTATTTCAAAATGCCAAAATAGGAATCGCATGATTTAATTTAAATTTCAATTTTACCCATAATACAGGTTTACACCTAATAATAACAAGAAGCCCAAGAGGGCCTGAATCACTCTACTGAAAACAAACCGCTAGAGGAACTGTTTTTGTTCAAGATCTTGTGGATGTTTAACTGCTATCTAAGTCTAGTCAATGAGAAATGGTGTTCCTATTTTGTTCACATGAAAAATTTAACATTTTCCCTATATAACTCTACATAAAAAAGTGATCCCTGTGGCGGCCCAAAATGTGATCCCAGGTAGCTGACTTCAACAACCCTATTCAGGTATATGGCTTGAACATTTAGAGAAAATGATTTTTAAAGGGTACCGCATGTCAGAATATAAATGGTCATTTATCGTTAAATAGACATGTAACTAACACAAAAATCAACAAATTTTAATTGAACGAAATTTATCAAGTGAGAAAAACGATATTAAATATCATGATTTCTAGCCTTTCCTATATATCATGGGCGCAGCCATTTTAAAGCTCTTTTGTGTTGGAGGTTTTCGGTGACGTCATAGCTGCACTTCCGTTCTAGTTCTCGCGAAAAATTTATTGTGTTGTTAGTGGCTGCTCTCTACTGATACTTTTGTACATACACTAATTCATGTAAACAGTTGATAGATAGATATACAGTATATTAGTGCACATCGAAGAAAGACAATTAAACGCGAAAACTATTCTGAATTGAAGGACTTAACCCATAAACATTGTTTTCTTCAGTAGGAATAAGAGGGTGGAGTAATGCGATATGTTTTGTGGGCAGCGCTGTTTTTAGTTTTCCTAATATGTGATTTCACATTGCATCAGTGTCATCACGCGCAAAACGCCTTTATACTTTGGGGTAGGAATTAAGATTGCAGAATGAGGCGTACCAATGCCTTTGCGTACTACTACCCAAGCATACAATTTCTGATGAGTTCAGTACGAAGATGACCATATGCGACATACATATAGACTTAGTGTATAATACACAGTGGGAAGCTCTTAAAAATGTGCTAATAACATATAGCTCAACTGATTTCTGAAATTTAATTTGTAATTTTATATACTCTTCCAAAATATTGCGAAATTGGTATAGCAAACTTTCACAATCTTATAATTGCAGGCTGTTTAAACAGGTGTGATAATCCAATTAACAATAAAAACAAGAGGTTAATGCCAAAACATAAGGTGTGAAAACGACATGGTATCTAAAAGTTATTATTAAAATACAAATTAAGGCCAATTAATTGTGACAGGCCCGATTAGCTCAGTCAGTTACGTGTCTAACTATCAATCCAGGTGTCTCCCCACCCAGCGACAGTCTCTGTGATGATTGACATACAACATTGTGTCTCAATATCATTTGTCTCTCACTGCTGATACGAGTGGGAAAATTATCAGTTACTTGCGGTTGTTGGGTGTGCTCGAGTACTGGTTAACTTTTCAGGAAACAGTGGTTAGGTTAACTGAACATCTGTACAGTAAGCCCTCGATGGCAAAAAATGATGCTAAATAATCAGTCAACCATTAATTGTTTATAAACTCATTTTATTAATTTTATAATCAATAGGCAATTTAGTTTAATGATATATGGCTTTTTCACAGTCAACTAGGTCATTAATCTTGAATAAACATTTTAACCACCTCTACTTCGTAATGAAAAAAGATAAAGTAAAACCCTTGTTCCTTTATTTATTCATAAATACATGGAAAGTTTTTTTTACTGTTAAAATAGTGTTCTGGTATACAATTTATGAAAAATATTCATATATATAACATAATTTTTTTACTTGTAAGTTTGCACTGATATTGAAGCCCTAATTAACTGAAAATGTTTAAATTAGTAATAAGGCATAATACAATGTGATATAACATCCTGTCATAAACCCTGGGGTCATTAAACCTGGGGTGATTACGCTTATTAGGGTACAATATGCACACTGTGACAGGGTATTTCTCATTACCACATGGTGTGAATGTGGTGTTGGTGAATTATGAAAGCTTAGCAGGGTGCCAGTAGCTGGACAGTAACATACACTATGTGCAATATGCCTGTAGACATTTTATTCCATATGACACTCCCTATAAGGAACAACATTCCTACATATTCAGGGAACTGGTGGAATAGATAATCACCATGTATCAAATTGGGTAGTAACACCATTTGAATAACCAAAAGACAGTGCCAGTTATGTGAAACAACAAAAAAACACAAAAAAACTCATTCATGCTTCATGTAAATTTACCAAAATGGGTATGAAATAAAAAATTTATCAGCCATTTCTCAGTACGAAACAATGGCCGCACCAGCTAAACACGATAAGAAAAGAGATATAATATTATTTTTCTTTATTCTCTCTTAGACAGGTAAATATATGTAACAAAACATTTTCCCTTAAATTCGATTCCTGGTCTAAATAGGTTGTTTTTTTTTTATAATGTATTGACTGAGTAGCAAACAGTATATACCCTGATAGTACAGTATGAATGTGCTGGCTCGCCTGGATCTACATCAACACTGACGGCAATAATTACATTTTTTATCAAGCTATGGGTAATTTTACTATTTTGAAAAATTCAATCATCAATGTCAGGCTACATGATAAGATGTCAGAGTCGTGATTGATGGGTTTCGGGTTTGATCTCTGGTTCATGATCGGTGTGACTGTTTAACAGTTATCATCTTTTTGGGTGAAACCTTCATAAAACATTGCTGTATTATTTCTGTGATACATTCTAAATCTACTAAATTTCCAATAGTATGGTCATTGCATCTGCAGCACTTATTTTCGTCAGACGAAAGCATCATTACACAGTTTCCGCAGCTGCAAAAATCTTTCACATGTGTGAACAACTGTGCCGTCTCACAATTTTTCTCGTTTTCTAATTCATTTAACTCGGCTTTTGAAAATTCTGGTTCAAAGTTGTAGGCCACAAATCCTTCTCCGTTACTAAAATTCATTTTATTATTTTTGCGAGTACTTTTGCCGGTGACCATAATTGCACGTTTCTATATCTGCTGTAGAGTAAATCAATTATGTTTTAAACCGGAAGTGCAGTTATGACGTCACGCAGGTATCCAATATGGCGACTTCCACCACAGAGTCGATGTGCGAATATAACCGTTACAAAACGAGCTGATATATCTTTATAGACTCGAATTTATGCATAATAATACTTTTAATAGAAAGCTGAACTCATAGCTATTCATATTATCCTGTTTTATATACAGGGTTGCGTTCCCCTTTAAAGTTTCCTTTAAAATGTTTTTACAAGCCCTGTGGTGGGAGCATTTGTGGTATTTTTAGAATAGGAATTTTATTTCAAGTTACCACTACAAATCAAATAATGACTTTGTCACATTTTGGTGGTTTTGACATACCCAAACATAAAATTTTGTTTATTAATGGTAACGAAATGCCTTTTATCCATTTTAAAAATATTTTATTTTTACACACATTTATAGCATTTTTCCCTTAAGAGCCGGAGAAGGATCAGGAAATAGTCAAAATAAAATGTGTTACCTTACAGCAGATCTGACTTTTCTTTACAATCACAACGAAGCTGGTGTATTGTGTGCGCACACTGTAAGCAGGTGTAATGTTTGTCTCATATATACACACTGCCATCTGTTATCTCCACTGACATCTCACTCTGTCAATGTAGTTTCCTATTCCAAAAGAACAGAACACATTTGAACACCTTTAAAGCGACATTTTGCAATTTAAAATTCAATTTTGTAACTTTTAAACTACATTATTATCTGAGGTATTTTAGCAGTGCAGCTGACTATCAATCCAGGTGCTGCAAGATTGAATCCCCACCCAGCCAGTTTCTGTGATGATTGATGCATGATATAGCATTTGATTTGTTTCCCAATACTGGTTCAAATGGGAATGTTATCAGTTATATATGGGTTTGTTCGAGTTATGGTTAACCATACAATTCCAGGAATAAGTGGTTAGAGTAACTGATCGTCTGTTAGCCCTCGATAGAATAAAAATGACGTAGTTGTATAAAATACTCTTAATGGAGTTTACGGTATGTAATATATATTTTGATACTTAAGTTATATATCAACTACATTAAAAAGAACCAATTCCATATACCAGACAAGTTTAGAATACAACAAGTTAACATTTTACCATTTTTTCTGTGGAAACACAACAGTCACCAACTTCTGCAGAATAGGGTGTATTCTCATAGTCCCAAAAGTCTGATCTGCTGTAATAGATATGAAAAAATACATAAGCTGATGGTAGACAACAAAAAAAAATAAACAGATAACCGACATAAAAGCAGCCGTCAGATTGTATTGTAGCCATGCTATAACAGTAAACAAACCGTCTTCCAATGTTGTACATGTGGTACTGTAAAAGACTCCATTTAATCTGGCTCCCATTTATAAATAAACAGTACATGTAGGTCTGGTTTTCAAGTACATGTATATATATTTTTTGTGGGATTTAACACCATTGCATGTTATATAATGCACTATTCAGTTTTATGGATGGAAGAATACTTCAGAATGAAATTGGTAGAATCTCCATCCTTCCACAATTGGCAAACTTTCCCACATAATGTTTATGAACCAAGTGGAACTCATACCTACAACCTCAGCATTGAGAGACAAGTGTTCATGAGATGGCACCTAAGACCACTTGGCCACGGTGGAACTGTGTGATGTTAATATTTCAATCTTTGAAAAAAAAAACACAGTCATGTTGGTGAACTTTAATTTCCTCTGGCTACAACTTAACTGTAACCATCAACATATACCATATTCCTCTGAATATACACCCCAGTGGGTGATGAATTTCCCAAAAAGGGGTGTTTATTAATTTAATTTTTTTACAAACAATACTTATACCACTCTTCAAAGAATGAAACTTTGTTATTTCTTTTTCACTCTGTATGCCATTTACATGTGCACTTTCATTTGTCAAGAGTTAAAATACCCGTGAAGAAAATTCATTTATATTTATCAGTACACAGGTATTGTCCGTTGATATTTACCCGGCACTCATGAATATTCTGTGAATATGCATACATTAATTTCTATAGTGACCAAACGTAAGTAGTGATATTACTGTTGATGAATTGATTCAAATAGACTAGTAAATCGGCATCACACATCACGTTCAAGAAAAGCTGTAAAGAGAAGGCGTTTCAACAAAGAGCATATTGACGAAGATTAATGAATGCCAGGTAAAATCTATACATCGTTTCATTAAAAACAATTTTACAACAACTGACTTTCATGGTATCAGATACCCAGCTTGTTTACAGCCCTTAAATACACCGGTACAATATTATGACAACGCTTCAAGATAAAACTATTATGCCTTCTCTCTCTTTCTTTCTCCTTTTGTTTATTTCCATTTATTTATCAATTTCCTTCGATTTTGGTTTATTTTTTATTGAATGTTATTGTAATCTTGATTCTTATGTTATTTGCAAATTGAATGGGAGGGTTGTTACTAATTTTGTTGGAACTGGTAGCCCGACCATTTTGCTTGTTATTTAAAATCAATAAAATATGTGTAAACCAAATGAAACTTTAAAAATTACACCATTACATCACACAACTCCAGTACACATGTCATAAGACTCTTCTAGCTTTGATACTGGACTATTCCATTATTACTTAGAAGGAAAGAAGGTACTGACTGAGAGACAAACAATGTAAACACTGAACAGACACAGATAACCTGCAATCTGATTTGGATTTAAATGCTTGCAAAACTGAAATATTGCTGCACTTATCACTGCAAACAAATAAAACAAGATATCTCACCTCAAGGTCCAGGTCATTGTTTCTCCACCATTAACCAGTCTGGTTCACCAGCCGAGATTCATCCATGCACAAAGTATAGTCATCAGCTTTATTGTTAACACAGTCCACAGCAGATATATTTATGGTGTGAAAACGTATCTATTTATATATAAATATACATGGTTTAAAATATCAATATCTTTACAAAAGAATTTTTTAAAAAAGATAAAAAGAAACAATATATAAAACAATTAAACTACAAACACAGAACACTCCTAATTATAGCAAACTCCAATGGTAAAAAACGTCATACATTCTAAACATCTCCACCTCCTCAACTTCCCAACGTACCAACTTTCCACTCCCAAACATATCAAAACATACCACTCCAAAACATACCAACTCCCCAACATACCACTCCAAAACATAACTCCAACATACCACTTCAAAACATACCAACTCCCCAATACACCATTCCGAAACATACCACTCCCAAACATACCACTACCAACATACCAACTCCCCAACATACCAATTTCCCAACATACCACTCCAACAAACCACTCCCCAACATACCAACTCCAAACATACCACTCCCAAACATACCACTCCAACACACACTCCAAAACATACCACTCCAAAACATACTACCAAATTCCCAAACTCCCAGGTGAACACTCTCTCCAGCAAATCATGATTTGTAAGTGCGAAATAGACTTGGTAAGCAAAATCAGACAAAAATGGTATATAAAATATATACCGGTAAAGGAGATCTACTCCAATGAAGTAACACTTAAACTAATTATTTAGAAAACTAAACTAAACTAAACTCTCAGACAACATGTACACAAAATATGAACTATATATTTACTGTATAACAAAAGTATAACACAACTATATAATATATTGTACCCTCTCTCTCTCTCTAATATGACTATATATAACCCATGTTTGTGTTGACAAGTCATCAAAAGAAACAATACACAAATATATGTACTATATATTTACTGTATAACAACAATAAAACACAACTATATAATATATTGTACCCTGTCCATCTAACATGACTTTTATATAACCCATGTATGTGTTGACAAGTCATCAAAAGAAGCCATACACAAATACATGTACTATATATTTACTGTATAACAATATAACACAACTATATTGTACCCTCTCTCTCTCTCTCTCTAATTTGACTTTTATATAACCCAGGTTTGTGTTGATAAGTCATCAAGAGAAGCAAGACACAAATATATGTACTATATATTTACCATATACAATAATATAACACAACTATGTAATATAGTGTACCCTCTCTCTCTAATATGACTTTTATATAACCCATGTTTGTGTTGATAAGTCATCAAAAGAACCACACACAAATATATGTACTATATATTTACTGTATAAAACAATATAACACAACTATATAATATAGTGTACCCTCTCTCTCTAATATGACTTATATATAACCCATGTTTGTGTTGACAAGTCATCTCAAGTCTGTAAGTCATTGATGGCATAAAAATATGCTAAATATTCAACCAAGCAATCAATCAATGTACTGGCTGGCACTACCAAGATGTACACAGTACATAGCATATATGTTTCTTAAACATAGTTAAAATTCTTAAAACACTTTTATAAAAAGTATACCAAGATGTACACAGTACATAGCATATATGTTTATTAAACATAGTTAAAATTCTTAAAACACTTTAATAAAAAGTATACCAAGATGTACATAGTACATAGCATATATATGTTTCTTAAACATAGTTAAAATATCGAACTTACAGGTAAAATACCAATTTTAAAATAATAGATATATACACAAGAACAAATATAAAATAAAAATCACACCTGTATCTAAATACAGTCTCACTCCCAACTATGAACAATCACACTCCCAACAGTTGTCTGCTACATAGGAAATGTAAACAGGCACAAGACAGTAGATGAGATAAGGCATCTCTGTAATGACAGCTGGCTACTCCTGTCGAAAAAATGAGGCAACCACTCAATACCATGGAAAAATGGAAAAATCTAAATACCTTAAATGAAATGAATGCAAAAAAAAATAACAAAGAGTATAATAAGGTAAAAAAACAAAAATTAAAAGCAAAAATTTAATTTATTTTAATTTAATCTTGTGAAAATTAAAGCAGATCTAGTTAAGTAAAAAACAAAAATTGATAACAAAAATTTAATTTAATTTTACAAAAATTAACATAGATCTGGATAAATAAAAAATAATAAAATTAATTTAATTTTACAAAAGTTAACCCTTTCTCCAAGGACAGTAAGACATGTCCTTGCCTAAACTTTGTAACCAACAAAAAAAACCTAATTAGATATAATGAATATGTTCGCACGAAAACGAAATCAGTATAACTCTTCTGCAGAGACCACAGCAACCATCTCCTAGCCATTGAAATTGACATCTTAAATTAAAAACACCAAAATGCTTATTAATTAAACAGTCAAAAACAGTTGTAGACGATTTGGAACCACTAATTAAATGATATATTCAGAATGAACTACAACTGAATACTACGAAATTATTAATCTTAGAGAACATTATCATAAAATTTGAAGGAATTAACAACTGGTCACAGTGACCTTAACATTAGCTTTAAACTCTCTGTATTGCCTTGTCTGTGCAAAAATCCTGCATTTGATAACGATCATGACTTTATCTAATCTTAGAAGAGACAAATCATAATGCCAAAGTTTTCTCATGCAAGACCTTATCTTTCAAAAAATATGAGAACTTGAATATTGAAAACAACAACTGTAAAACCCTAGTGCTGGAGTCTCATAATAAGTTTCTCTTAAGAGATTGTCTATTGTAAATCGGATTATCATACTTAAGAAAAATTAATTATTCGATCAGATAAACTCATTTCACATACACAAATATGGATTTTATGCATACATAGAGCTGGTATCACTTCTTCGTTCTGAAGACAAAATAGATAATACTGCCATGAACCACGACATTACTATCCAGCCTATCAGGGAATTATATACCACCACTCTGCCTGTCCCTAAAAAATTACAGGAACCTGTTTCTAGATCTACGAAAGAGTTAACTTTATTTTTTTGCATCCATATCTTGCTTGGATACTGAAGAACAAAAAAAATCTGATTAACTATTTGATAGCATAACATCATTATATGGATTTTAATTTATAGAACTGGTGCCAATACTTCCTACTGCATTCAAAATAGAACCATAACGCCTAGGCTTTGACATTATTATCTAGCAGAGAAGCCTACACCACCATTCTACATGTCCCTAGTTCTTGAAGTTAGTAAAAAATTGCAGGAACCTGTTTTTAGATCTATGAAAGAGTTAACTTTATTTCTTCGGCATCCATATCTTGCTTGGATACTGAAGAACAAAAAAACTTTGATTAATTATTTGATAGCATAACATCATTATATGGATTTTAATTTATAGAACTGGTGCCAATACTTCCTACTGCATTCAAAATAGAACCATAACGCCTGGGCTTTGACATTATTATCTAGCAGAGAAGCCTACACCACCATTCTACATGTCCCTAGTTCTTGAAGTTAGTAAAAAATTGCAGGTACCTGTTTTTAGATCTATGAAAGAGTTAACTTTATTTCCTCTGCATCCATATCTTGCTTGGACACTGAAGACAGTACATGTTCGTAATCCTTGAAGCAAGAAAAACATTAAAGTAATCTGCTCCTATTGAATGATTATTGCAAAAAACAGTTAAATCTTGTAAAGCAGAAAAACACGTGTCCACAAAGAAGAATAGAGTAAATTCTTCAGTATCTTTGCCCTGCTTTGTTTGGGAAATTGACTCGCAGCAAACTAGGATTAAACACAATTCTAATTAAGTCTTAGAAAAATATTCTATCAGTTTCCTAGTCGTACTTGAAAAAAAAAACATGAAGAGAGTATCCTACCATTAAACACGGGAAAACATCTACTTAAACATGACCTTAAATTGACTTACTAAATTTAAACTCTAAAAACATCTAAAACAGAGAGCTTCAGTTTTGTGAATTTTTTTTCACTTACTTCGAAAATGGCTAGTAAGACAGCCGATCCGGACAACGACGCTCCCTACCCGAACGCCGAACCTGTGGCACCGCAACCACGACTCTCCTAACCGTACGTACATCCGTGTACCTAACGGGCGGCCTAGAGATCCTACCGGAACGTCTAGGCGGAGCAACACATACCGGGGTATGGTCTCCTGGACCGAGCACTGGGACGGGTGCAGGCTCGTCCACGGACGCAAGCGCGAGCACGGCAGCAGGCTCATCCAGAGGCACGAGCACGGGCACTGGTGCGGGCCCGGGTGCAGGCTCGGCCACGGGCGCAGGCACAGGCACAGGCACAACAGACACACAAACGGAGCCAGGCACGGTAGGCACGACGACAGGCACAGGTGCGGGAAGCACACGATCGGCCATCAAGACGTCCACGGATGGAACGGCAGCTGCTGGGGGCTGGTGTTCGGTTATGGTCGGATGGCCTGCAGACTGAAAAGAGAAAGAAAAATATATAAACACCTTATTAATCATAAGAAAATGGTTTTATGAGTTTAAAATAGCCTTTCCTGTGATAAACTGACTGAGTTTTGTGTATGTGTGTTGAGCAGTTGGGGGTAATAAAGTTAAACAAGAGCACTGCAAGGGGTCAAAGTCGCTCATCGTTTTTCCAAATCTATTATGAATGTCAAAGCCAGTGATGTATTTTTTTTAAACATGATGGAGGTTAGTTTAAAACAAGAGGCCCAAGAGGGCCTGAGGACGCTCTACTGACTCATAGTGGCCATAGCACTTTTTGAAATTCTACTATGCAATAGAACATCGGGGTGGAGTCATTTTTAACTCTAGGGACACCATTTGAACAAATCTAACAAAACTATAGTTGGTCATCATTATTACATAAACATTTTGAAAATCTGTTGTACCGTTCATGAGAAGAAGATTTTTTAAGTTTTGGACTTTTTTTAGTAACGGTGGCCATCTTGAATTTTAGATAGAAAAAATAAATCTTTTGTATAGTCTCCTATGCAATAGAAACATTCATGTGAAGTTTCAGTTTAATTGGCCTAGTAGTTTCAGAATAAATGAAAATAAAAGAGAATTTTCTGTTTTCCCACAGTATCCCTATGTAAAATTCTAAGTCCCTTTACAGGGCTCCTATATATTTTAGCCCCTAAATTCTTATCTGAAATCAAACCCCTACACTTAGGGATAATTTATATCAAATATGTACAAATCTGACATATCAGTTCTTAAGAAAACAACTTGACTAATTTCCAATGTGTACCCTTTTGGGGGCCCCTCCTGACCCCTTAAGACATAGGAACCCAGTCATTTTTACAAATCTTAACCTCCTTTACCTAACAATGCTTTAGTGAAGATATAGGCAAAATTATTTCCATTTAAAAAAAAAAAAAAAAATATATATTATATCGAAATGTGTCCCCTAATTGAACTCTCGGGGCAAGGTCATTTTTAACGCTAGGGACACCATTTGACAAATCTAAAAGAACTATAGTTGGTCATCATTACTACATAAACATTTTGAAAATCTGTTGGGCCGTTCATGAGAAGAAGATTTTTTAAGTTTTGGACTTTTTTTAGTAATGGGGGCCATCTTGAATTTCAGATTGAAAAAAAAAATCTTCGGTATAGTCTCCTTTGCAATAGAAACACCCATGTAAAGTTTCAGATTAATTGGCTTAGTTGTTTAAGAACAGATGAAAAAAAGAGAATTTTCTGTTTTCCCATAGTATCCCTATGTTAAATTATAAGTCCCCTTACAGGGCCCCTATAAATTTTAGCCCCTAAATTCTTATCTGCAATCAAACCCCTACACATAGGGATAATTTATGCAAAATATGAATAAATCTGACATACCGGTTCTCAAGAAAACCAATTTAGTAATTCCCAATTTATACCCTTTTTGGGCCCCTCCTGACCCCTTAAGACAGTGGAACCCAGTCATTTTTACAAATCTGAACCTCTTTCACCAAACAATACTTCTGTGAAGATATAGGTAAAATCATTTCAATTTTAAAAAAAAATAAAAAAATATTATAATGACATGTGTCCCCTAATTGAACCCTCGGGGCGGGGTCGTATTTAACCCTAGGGACACCATTTGAACAAATCTAACAAAACTATAGTTGGTCATCATTACTACATAAACATTTTGAAATTCTGTTGGGCTCTTCATGAGAAGAAGATTTTTTAAGTTTTGGACTATTTTTAGTTTTAGTAACAGCGGTCATCTTGAATATCAGATCGAAAAAAAAAATCTTCTGTATAGTCTCCTATGCAATAGAATCATCATGTGAAGTTTCAGTTTAATTGGCCTAGTGGTTTCAGAGAAAGTGCTGCTAACAGACGACAGACGTCAGACAACAGACGACAGACGACGGACGACAGACAACGCACCATCGCATAAGCACTTCGAGCTAAAAATCAATACTATTACTGGGTTGGTAATAAAGTTGAAATGGGGCTGAGTATTTCATTTAATCTAAAAAAATAATAAAAATGTGCCGGGGGGGGGGGGGGGGGGGCTAAGGGTGAGAGTCTTGGGGTCGGTAACAAAGTAGCAATGGGGTAGAGTATTTGGTTTAATACAATAAATCTAAAAAAAAATTTAAAAAAATGGGCAGGGTTGGGAATGGGTGTGTGTGTGTGGGGGGGGGGGGGGGGGGGGTGTGAGGGTCCGTCGGTCGGTAACAAAGTCAAAATGGGGCAGATATTTGATTTAATACCAAACAAAATAAAAAAAATAAAAATAAAAAAAATGAGGGTCTTTGGGTTGGTAACAGTTGAAATGGGGCAGAGTATTTGATTTAAGCCTTTACTCCAAATGCATTTTAACTGGAGTCTTCCAAACTCAAAAGCCAAACATAGTCAATTTCCATGAATAGATGCATTTTACCTATTTATTCTGACAGAGTGCAGTAAACATTGCAGAACCTGTTTGATTGCTTGTTACGAGCAGTCAGAACTGGTTCTACTCTTTTTTTAAAAGCCTTCTATATTAGAGGCGTTAAAAGGCGTCTATTAGAAGCAAAGGGTTAATACAAACAAGAAATGTCACTGTTAAGTGTCACATGCCCCCCAACATGTCATGATGTTATGTTGATCATTTGTAGCAAGTATCATTAAAATTCATCTATGCATGACAAAGTTACAGGCCAGAAACAAACTCTCACATAAACTCAAAGTGTTGTCAAACAAACTCAAATTGTGACCTCGACCTTTGAGGTATGGGTGTGGGTCTTACTCCTGACACGTCGTCATGTTCTGTTGATCATTTGTTGCAAGTATCATTAAAATCCATCTATGCATGACAAATGTAGAGGCCGGACACAAAATTTCACACAGACTCAAAGTGTATTCAAACAAACTCAAATTGTGACCTTGATCTTTGAGGTACAGGTGTGGGACTTAATCGCGACACATTGTCATGTTATGTTGATCATTTGTAGCAAGTATTTATAAAATCCATCTATGCATGACAAAGTTACAGGCTGGACACAAAATCTCACACAAACTCGAACTCAAATTGTGACCTTGATCTTTGAGGTACGGGTGTGGGTCTTACTTACGACACATCGTCATGTTATGTTGATCACTTGTAGCAGCATCAACAAAATCCATCTATGCATGACAAAGATACAGGCAGGACACGAAATACCGGATGGAAGAACGGACAGACGGAAGGACACTGCGATTACTATATGCCACCTTAAAATGTTTTTTTTTGTGGGGAAAAAAATATACATTAACTTATTGAACAGAAACTATAAAAAAAAAAGGCCCAAGAGGACCTGAACGCTCTACTGGTAACGGAATGATGCTTTACAGAACCTCAATGCAATGCTACATGTAAAATATCTAAGGACTAGGCCTTGAACTTTTAGAGAAAATATTTTTTTAAAATTTCACTTAAAATGTGCTTATAAGCCATGGGCGGGGCATTTTCAGGCGAATGACGCATGTTCCAAAAACTCGTCTGAGATCTTGTGGGTATATAACTGCTGTGCAAGTTTGGTTAAAATTCAATGAAAAAAAAACTGTTCTTTAGCGTCTACAACATTTTCCCTATATAACGCTATGTAAACAGTGAGCTCTGTAGCAATCCCAAATTTGACCCCAGGGACCCAACTTCAACAAATCTTTTAGGGGACCCCCATGCAATGTTACATGTAAAATGTCTAGGCCTTTAACTTTAAGAGAAAATATTTCGCTCAAAATGTGCTTATAAACCCTATGGCAGGGCATTTGTGGGCAAATGACAGTTTACCATGACGTAAGCCCTGCTGGCCGTTGGCTATAAAAAAAATATAAATAAAGCGAGGTTATATTATTTCAAAAAAAAAATTTTTAATGGAGTTTTAACACCATTTTCAACACATTTCAGGTTATATATGGCATATCCAGTTTTACTGGTGGAGGAAGACCTCAGACTCAGTCAGTCTGAGTAGAATCACCATATTTCCGCAAGTAACTGGAAACTTTCTCACATTAAGTTTTTTGAGCGAGCAGGACTCAAACCTTTGACCTTAGCGGTGAGAGGTTAGTGATCTTGAGACAGCGCCTTAGACCACTTGGCCATGGAGGATCCTTAAACAAGACTAATCACCATTTCATCCCTTTTTGGGTCCCTGATGGCCCTTCGTAGATATTAAAAGCCTTTTAACCCTTTACTCCATAGATACGCGTTAACCGCACCAATCACAGAAGGCTTTTGAAAACAGTGCAGGAAGAGTTCAGATTGCTCGTAACGAGCAATCTGAACACTTCCTGCACTGTTTTCCACTCTGTCAGTTAATATAAACATAATTCACCCATTGCTGATACTTGGTGAATAAATGCTTTCAATATTAGAAGTGTCCAAAGGCGTCTTTATGAAGTAATGGGTTAAATGTATCAGGCTCAGCTGTAATGACTAAACAATACTCCAGACCTCAGAATGATTAAATAATTTCTAAAGTAACTGATAAGAATTCTTTGACTGATTTTCTATAGTAATCCTATGTAAAAATCAAAGTCCTATTACTGGACCATGATAGATCCTAGCCCCTTCATTTAAATAAACATGAAACTCCTATACATAAGGATCATTTATACAAAATATGAACACATTTGGCTTGACACTTATTAAGAGGAAGATTTTTTTAATAAAAAATAAATAAATGAAGGGAGGTAATAAACAAGATTTTTTTTTTAATAATCACCGTTTTAACCCTTTTTGGGCCCCTGCTGACCCCTTATGGATATTAAATCCCCTTTAAAGTATCCTGGCTCAACTGTTATGACAAAAAAATGTTCCAGACCTCAATATAAATGAAATTATACATAAAATAGATGAGAAAAACAGAATTATCTGTTTTTCCCTTGTATTCCTATGTGAAAATCCACTTACAGGACACCAGTTTATTCTAACCCCTTTATTTGAACATCTTTGAAACCCCTACTCATAGGGAACATTTAAGCCAAATATTAATATATATGGTTTATCAGTTTTTAAGATTTTTGAAATTTCATAATTTTATCCTTTTTTGGGCCCCTGCTGGTTCCCAATAAATGACCCTGTCTCAACTGTTATGTCTAAGCAATGCTGCAGACATGAAGATAGTTGAAATAATACCTAAAACAGATAAAAAAAAAAAAGCAGAATTTTCCGTTTCCCATAGTATTCCTATGTGAAAATAAAAGTCCCCCTACTTGGCCCAAATTGAGCCTAGCCCTTTTATTTAAACAAATTTGAAACTATTAGTCAGTGGGATCACTTATACCAAATATCAACCAATTTGATTGGACGGTTCTTTTGAAGATTTTTAAATGTAAATTTCCTATGTCCCCGGGGTGGGGCCAATTTTGACACTAGGGTCATTGTTTGAAGTAACTTGATAGCAACTCATTAGATGATAATACATGCAAAATATCAAAGCTCCAGGCCTTGCTTTTTTGGAGAAGATTTTTAAAATTTTATCCCTTTTGGACCCCTGCTGGTCCCTTATTTATATATCAAATCACCTTTAAAGGACCCAGTCTCAACTGTTATGTTTAAGCAATGCTCCAGACATAAAGATAATTGAATTTATTGCCTAAAATAGATCAGTAAAACAGAATTCTTATTGGGCCCCAATCGATCGATCCTTGCCCCCTTATTTGAACAAATTTGAAACTCCTAGTCATACAAAATATGAACAAATTTGATTGTATGGTTCTTGGGAAAAAGATTTTTAAATGCAATTTTCCATATATGTTAAACTGACATGTCTAGGGCGGGACTAATTTTGACCCTAGGGTCATGGATTGACAAACTTAGTAACTCATTTGTGAAAATCTGTCACATGGTTTCAGAGAAAAAGTCATTTGAAGAAAAAGTTAATGACGGATGGGCGGATGACGGACAACAAGTGACTGACAAAGGTACCGGTGGATCACATTTATAGCTATTCCTGAGTTTTGCTCAGATCAGCTAAACAAACTTAAAGGGAGTATATTGGCAAATTAAACACAAAAGAAAATCTGCAAATGGAGACTTTCTATATATATGTTATGCACATAAAATAGTGCTTGTATACTAATTGGCCTGAGATATTAAATTAACACTAATCAAAATATTGACAATAATTAATTGCGGGATGCAAAAAAAATATTGCGCAATATTTACATTTATCTTTGTAAACATAGCTTCATATTTCTGGAAATATCCGTGCACCCACCTGATAGTTGAAATAATAATTTACTACATTATGCACAGGCAATTGTCATTGACAATAATTGAAGAATGTTATTTTATTATCTATTAGGTTCAGGTTCCGTACAGAGTCAGACATCATGTCAATTACTGAGCTGATTTCTCCACCACCTCATACTTTTTAAATATTAAGTGGCAGATTGATTCTCGTCCCTATATTTATTATTAAAATTTATATGGTTTAAAAAAATTTCAACATCTATTTTAATCTTTTTGCAAATCCAGTTCATTGAAATATCTGCTTTGCTAACTGATTTTTACCTTTGAATTTTGTTTGGTTAAACTCAGCTTTTATGATCAAAACTTTAGACTACCGGTAACTCTTTTTTCTATATTATTAATGATCCCTCATTCCACCCATATATTTTTACTTTTATGAAGGGTGGATGAAGAATCTGCGACTGTTTTCTTCCCCAAGAAAGAATTGGCCAGCTGACTCCGTCCCCCTATGTTTTTCATTGGTTAGACTTTCTGATATCATGATGATGGAAACATCCGACTTAACTCATATTTTCTGTATTTTGGTCAATGCCTTCCCACTCCCACACCTATATTTTTACTTTTATGGAGGGGCAGTGCTCCAGATAAGCTGCATATTTGCGTATTTCACTCAAATAAATTCATGGAAAACACAAACAATTTTGTTTTTAAGCGCATCCGTTACTCAAAATATTTGCCTTTAACACATAACATTGTTAATACAATGCGTATTCAAACATTACTGTATTTTCACTTAACAGGAAACCGTCAGATAAACTGGTTTCCAGTTATTATGGTTTGTACCTCACAAGCTATAGTAAAGACAAGAACCAGTTTATTCAAGCTTCTTATACAGCAGTTTGCATAATATTTGTACTTTAAGTAATGGCAATATTTAGATGATCAAGATCACATACTCTGACGGAGTGAGAACAAAAATCTCTGCTTGCAAAGGAAAAACATGTTCTAACCCAAAACAAAGTACAATTTGGAGTTATTTTTTTGCCTCAACACCATTTTTTTTTCAATTACTAGTCTTAAAACAATATCATTTAACGTTGTCAACTACGAATTTGACCAGAAATTAGGAGTTGCAGTCAGCTGCATTTGTGTAAGGAAAAACTAGTTTGTTAAATTGAGCTAAGTGTTTATGAAATCCCTCCATGTATAACAAATTTACAGACCAGAAATGAAATATCAAACAAATTGAAAGTGTGACCTTGACATCTGAGGTAAGGTTCTAGGTCTTAATGCGACACTTCGTCATGTCATGTTGATCAATTTGATAAATAGAGCTAAGTGTTTATGAAACCAATCCATGTATGATAAAGTTACAAACTGCACTTGAAATCTCGGACTCCAATTGTTATTGAACAAACAAAAAGTGTGACCTTGGCCTTTGAGGTACGGGTCTGGGTCTTACGTGCGACACATCGTCTTGTCAGCTTGATCAATTGAGCCAAGTGAAAGACAAAGTTACAGACCACACAAAATATTAAACAAACTGAAAGTGTAACCTTGACCTTAAAAGGAAAAAACAGTATAAGTGTCTTAAAAATAAAAAAATATTAAAGTGGATAAACAGCATCTCATTATCACAAATAAATAAATCCTAATGGTTTGGTATGTCAAATCAACTAAAACGTGACAAATTGGAGTGGTAACGTGAAACAAAATTCTCATTCTAAAATTAAACAGCATTTAATTGATTGATTGATTGAATATTAGCATCATTTTATGCCATAGTGGGCTAACAGACGATCAGTTAACCTAACCACCAGTACTCGAGCAAAACCCATCTCCGCAAGTAACTGATAACTTTCCCACTTGAATCAGTGGTGAGAGACGAATGATAATGAGACACAATGTTGTATATCAATCATCACGGAGACTGTTGTCGGGCGGGGGATTCCAACTCACGACCGCTGGATTGTTAGTCAGACGCGTAACCGACTAAGCTAATCGGGCCCAGCTAATAGCATTTAAATACTGTTTGATGTCATTCGGACAATTTCTAAGACATGGAACAATGTTTACTACGTGTAAACTGTATGACTGATCAAAGTGAAATCAAAATGAAATCAAGTGACTCATTTAATACGTTACAAAATATGTCGCAATTTTATGCAGGAAATCTATTTTAATCTAACCTAGGCACATAGTAAGAAATCCCTTTTCAATATATCATTTTGGTATGTTTAAATATATATTGTTTTGGCAATACGAGATCAGTGATATATATAAGCATGATATGCTGGAAAAGTTTGTTTATAGCCATATTTAAGATTTTGAAAAATCCCGACATATTTCCTTTTAGGAAAGGTTCTGAGTCATACACGCGACAATTCTTCATGTCATGATGATCAACTCAGTCAAGCGTTTTTGAAATTTATCCATAGGTGACAAAGTTGCAGGCTAGACATGAAATCTCAAAGTGTTGACCTTTGAAGTGGGAGACTGGGTGTTAAGTGTGACATGTCGCCATATTATGTAAATCATTTTAGCAAGTATTTATAAAAATCAATCTATGCATGACAGAGTTACAGGCCAGACACAAAATCTCACACAGACTAATTGCTGTCAAACTCAAAGTGTGACCTTGACCTTTAAGGTACGAGTGTGGGTCTTATGCATGACACGTCGTCATGTCATGATGGTGAAATGAGCTAAGTGTTTTTGAAATTTATCCATAAATGTCAAAGTAACAGACCAGACACAAAATCTCAAGCAAACTAAAAGTGTCTTCAAAGTTAAATTGTGACCTTTACCTTTGAAGTTGGAGTATGGGTGCTACGCACCACATGTCATGTAAGTTGATCATTTGTAGCAAGTATTTATAACAAGAGCACCGCAAGCAGGTGCAGAGGCTCGTCTTTGTATCTATTAGTAGGTCAAAGTCAGTGATGAAACTTTTTAAACAAGATGGTGATTAGTTTAAAAAAATCAATTACTGAAAAAATAAAACAGATTTAAAACAAGAGGCCCAAGCAAGAGGGCCCGAGGACGCTCTACCGACTCATAGTGGCCATAGCACTTTTTGAAATTCTCCTAGGCAATAGAAACATCGGGACGGGTCATTTTTTAACCCTAGGGACACCATTTGAACAAATCCAACAAAACTATAGTTGATCATCATTATTACATAAACATTTTGAAAATCTGTTAGGCCGTTCAAGAGAAGATTTTTTATGTTTTGGACTAATTTTAGTAATGGTGGCCATCTTGAATTTCAGATCGGAAAAAAAAAATCTTCTGTATAGTCTCCTATGCAATAGAAATATCCATGTGAAGTTTCAGTTTAATTGGGCTAGTCGTTTCAGGGAAAGTGCTGCTAACAGATGACAGAAGACTGACGGACAATGCGCCATTACATAAGCACTTATGGTGACAAAGTTGAAATGTATTCGATATAATACGATATATATTCGAGTATTCGATATAATACAAAATATTTTAAAAAAAATAAAACAAAAAATGTCACATGCCCCCCAATATGTCATGATGTTATGTTGATCATTTGTAGCAAGTATCATTAAAATTCATCTATGCATGACAAAATTACAGGCCAAAAATGAAATCTCACATAAATTCAATGTGTTGTCAAACAAACTGAAATTGTGACCTTGACCTTTGAGGTACGGGTGCAGGTCTTACTTGTGACACGTCGTCATGTTCTGTTGATCATTTGTTGCAAGTATCAACAAAATCCATCTATGCATGACAAAGTTACAGGCTGGAAAAGAAATACCGGACGGAAGGATGCTGCGATTATTATATGCCATCCAAACATTTTGTGGGGGGGCATAAAAATGGGTGGGGGGTGTTGATAGGGGTGAGGGTCTTGGGGTCAGTACAAAGTTGAAAAAGGGCAGAGTATTTGATTTAATACAAATAATTTTTAAAAAAAATAAAAATAAAAAAAAGGGCGGGGTGGCAGGGGGTAGAGGTGAGGGTCTTTGGGTTGGTAAAAATGAAAACGAGATATTGTAATATTTTGTTGTGAATACTTCTCTTCTTCAAAAATACAACACTCCTTCATTTATGAAGATTTTTTGCCAGCACCATGTTTAAAAATGTTCATGATGCAGTATATACAGTTTTGAGGTGCTCAGGGATGCTACTACATGGTGGATTATTTTGTAGAACATTATTAGGCGAGCCTTTACAAAATATCAATCATTTGCATTTCCTTCGATCTCTATATAATTCCTGGACTCTACCAACAAGATTTGTTTTTTTAAAATCCCAAACATTTAAATTCAAGTTAATAATAACCTTTTAACCTTGTAATGTTTAATGTTGTGTAAAAATTGAATAACGATTATCAACATTTTGACAAATATGGAAATACAAACGTGGCGGATTGGTTGTTCCGTTCACGGTTCAGTATAGTTTTATTTTTGTAGGGGCTTTACATACAGCTATTTGCTTTTGTTTCTATATTTGATCTAGTTGACAATCGCACCACCCATGCTCATTACTGAGCGCACCCAGCAATTCAGTTCAATGCCAAAAAGGCAGTAGCGGTTTCGCGGGGTACGGTAATATTCTCAGCATATTTAAAATCACTCGGCAATTAACTAATTACTATAAATACCAGCCGTGGATCCGTTGTCAGCATACATTTGGTTTTAATCAATTAAACTTGTATAATTGTATAATTTTGTCAATACAGACAGCTACAATATTATATATGACATCGTAAATGTTGGAATTTATTGTGGGACATGTTTTCTAACATATACCGCGCGAGAATGTTGTTTACAAGCGTTTGTTGCTGTTGACTTCCGGGGAGGCAACTTCCGGGTGATACTAAAATCCGACCATATTACGGCTAAACCGGCGACGTTTCCGGCTATAATTTATATTTTTATCATTTTCGACGCTTACAAAGGAAGACCAGCACGTTTTTTTTAGCAAGGACTTAAAATAAGTCTTTGGTCCTTGTATATTGTAATTATGGTTTTTAATTTGATACAGTGTTATAAAGATTCATATTTTTTTTATACATGAACCGCCATGTTTATGTTCGTATGGCGACATTGCTTATGCGAATGAAATTTTGACACTTATAGAAATGAAGAAAACTGTGATGCTATTTTTAAGATGGACAATGATTGCTAAACAGTGTTATATTAACAGAAGTAATCACGGTAATGTGCTGCAGAATGTTGGATAACAATGAGTGGCAAACCTGGGTCTGCTGCAGAAAATATGCAGTGTGATATATAGCAGATACCTAAGTACACTACGTCGCGACATATTGTAACACAAGGTTCCAAAGCGGATGTGTTGGGGAGGGGTTGGGTGGGGGGTATAACAATCACCATGAAGGCTCGGTCGCATTGCTTCATCTTATTATAAATTGTGTTGTATTTTTTTATTCCTATCATAAATGCTTTTTTTCATAAGTTATTAATCTAACTTATAAATATTTCAACATATGCAGAAGCTTCATTCTGGACAATGTCAGGACAATTACTGGGTGAACCTAGTGTGGATTTGGAAATGCTCGCATAAGTGCTAGGTCTGGGAGGGAGAAACACGTCTAATCAAATTCTTAATAGGCTTATACAGAACTATGGAATTATCAAACTTTCTAGATGGAGGCCAAATACAATAAAGCTGCCGAAATTATAAAATATCGCGACTTAACAACTTTCCAAAATAGGAACATATGCCATGTCCATATTTTGAAAATAGTATTTTACATTTTTAAATAAAAATGTAAAGAGTGCACATTTTTTTCATAATAAAAATGGAGATACAGTTATTTGTGTACTGTGTCTACAATTTTGTTAGTATTGTTGCGAAAATGGCATTCATGTGTTTACATATTTCGCTTTGGACACAGCTCAATTATTGTTGTACTGCGTCCATATCTTATTATTTGATTGATTGAATATTTAGCGTCGTTTTTATGCCATCGAGGGCTTACAGACGATCAGTTAACCTAACCACTGTTTCCTGGGATTAACCAGTACTCGAGCACACCCCATCTCTGCAAGTAACTGATAACTTTCCCACTTGAATCAGTGGTGAGAGACGAATGATAATGAGACACAATGTCGTATATCAATCATCACGGACACTGTTGCCGGGCGGGGGATTCGAACTCACGACCCCTGGATTGATAGTCAGACGCGTAACCGACTGAGCTAATCGGGCCCGGCTCTTATTATTTAATGTTTGTATAGTTAATGGTCAGTAGGTTAATCATATATAATTGGAAAATATGACCACAGGCCCATTTGTGATGAATTTTTGAGATGCATGTAGCAGGTAATGTTTATTTTAATTATCGAATACACGTAAATACATATAGCATTAGCTTTACTTAGCCAACGTATTCTTCTATAGGTTCTTGGTATAGCTACTGGTCAATATTAGCAAATCATATCACACAGTACAAGTATTACAACAGCGTTTAGAATTGTGTTGTAGATTACTGGCGGGTATTCAAACCCATGACCCCTGGATTGACAGTCAGACGTGCTACCAACTGATCGAACAGGGCCCGTCTTTACCATTTATGACCAATCTACTTCAGTGCTCACTACAAGAAATAAGAATATTATTTTACACGAAACAAAGCGTTACTTTTTATTTACTACACATATAAATTAAGTTTGATAATATGTGGATATCATTATGGGGTCTAATGTCATTTTCAACACATAACATAATCATCAATGGTATATCCAGCGGTACTGTTGAAGGAATGCATCAGAATTAATCTGAGTAGAAACACCGTTCTTCTACAAGATATTGTGGTCTTTGGACGGCAGTGCCTTGGATCACTCGACCAAGGAGGACCAAATTTATTGATAATAGTGGACACTGGAATAATGTCGTTCCATTAAACTGAACTAAAAAGATCATTGAAACTATAATGATAAAGTTTGGTTAAACTATTCTTTGTAAATTGGATAGATGCTTTCTAACTGTCGAGTAAGCAAACTGAGTATCGAGTAATTCCTTAACACAGACAGACAGACAGACAGACAGACAGACAGACAGACATGTTAGTAAAGAGCAGAACAGGGCATATTTTATTCATTATAACTTGAACATGTTCAGTTTATCGTTGTCATTAATATAGTAGATAAAGTAAGAGAGAGAGAGAGAGAGAGAGAGAGAGAGAGAGAGAGAGAAACAGAGAGAGAGAGAGAGAGAGAGAGAGAGAGAGAGAGAGAGGTGGGGGGGGGGCGAATACCGTAGTGTGAGAACATTTGTTATCTCTTACACCCACGTTATGAGGACAAGTTTTGGAATGTGAGGACAAACCCTTGTCCTCACTTTTACATTGGTCTATTTCTATTAAACGATGACTATTTCAGCTTTTGAAAACATTAATAGGCTGTGAGGGCACGTGTCCTCACAACAATAAATCTCACTCTCTTTATCGGTTGCATTCCATGAACTCTGGTTAGGAGTTTAATCTTGATCAAAGAGGCGCTCTCTAGAATGTCCTCATACTACGGTGTTTGCACTACCTTTTTCTCTCTCTTTAAAACAAAATGGCGGCGGTCCTCATACTACGGTGTTTGTACTACCTTTCTCTCTCTCTTTAAAAGAAAATGGCAGCGAACATGAGAAGAGTCTTAAATGCGGACGACTTAAGGGGATAATAAAAACATAATTATAGAGAAAAAGGCAAACGATATAGACTATATAGAGAAAAGGCGGAAGCTGATTGTTAATAAAGCAGTATGTTAAAGTATAAAAAGGAAGTTGTTTTACATCAATACAATAAAATATCTGCTTGAAGTCCATTTAAGATATTTAAGACATTAAGTTTCCAAAGTTTGTTACCAATTCCAAGTTGGTAGCCTTGGTAAATAGAACTTTATTACCTTCAATAAGTACAGCTATAGCCTACATACATATACATGATAATCTAAAATTATACAAAGAAATAACAATATAATAATAAACGAAGTAATGGCATACTATATACATTGCAGACTAGTACACATTTACAAATGCACTGATGTTAAGAAAATCATGACAATAAATCGCTTGAGCAACTATTTTTTTGTCCTGAAGAACATGTAATTGAAGTAGAACCTGTTTCTCCTGAAAACAAGGTGTACGTACCAGGAAGTGTCCTGTCAGTGGGACCTTAACGAAACGAAAATTAAGGAACCATAAGGACTATCTCTGAAACAATACACACTTTAGACTATTTCAGACTATTTAAGGACCTGTGGACAGACAACATATACTGATAGCGTGACATTTTATGCAACGCGTTGATGCTGTCAATTTTTATTTTGTCCTGTATAGCTGGATGTATTGAACTATCCGGCGCAAAAATTGGTGAGAAGATCAAATACCTGTAACACAGGATCTTTCTCTATCAAAGACTTAAAATAATCATTGCCGCTAGCGAAAGAATGTTCGACCAGAGCGCTTCTCTATGTTGCTCATTATTCGGGCCAAAGAAAATAGCGTGTAATGTCACATTGTCTGATAAACAACAGCAACCTGCACAAACTTCCATTCTGTAAAACGATAAGAGACCGTTTAAAGCGCCTACCGCATAATAACATTTATATTTCAAATATGAATATTGCCTGACAACCATCCATAATTTACATGGTTGTTGACTTTAAATAGTTCCCCGGAAAGTATGCGAGGCATAGTGTAAGAAATTCGAGTTAAGCGCCCCCTGAATTCGAATTCATACGTAGATATGTTTCTTAAGATACTTTTTCCACTGTATTTTCGAAGTGAACAAGGATGTACGTAGAAAATAATCAACATGTTTGGTAGGATTATGTTTACTTTAAGTCCTGTGCATGTCGGGTATGAAACCAAATACTTGTCGGTCTTCATTATAGAAGTGTACAAGTCTTTTAGTGAACATTTATTTGGATAGGTATAATGTAGCCTGAATAGCTGACCTAGAAATTGCATTTTCCTGTAGTCTTTTTCGGTTTCAATTGAGGATAACCCTAGACAAAATAAGTCAGAATTGGCGTAAATAGGAATGTTCTGAATGAGTTTCACACAGAAGCGGTGACTACGTTCAAGTTGTAGTCTACTTGAAGGAGAAACATTATTTCATAATTCACGCCAGTAAAGTCCTTTGGGAATAACAGCTGACATATAAATTTTAGCACAAGATACCGGGGTAATTCCCTGTTGATTTATAGAATTGTTTATTATGCTTAGCAATGACCCACGACGTTTAGTAGATACATTATGAATAGAACTAGCCGGGCACATATTTGTCACATGTTAAACCTAAGTGCGTATACTGCTCTAGAATAGTGTCCGCGCCTAAATTACATACTTTTTGTTGCTTATCGTAGTCAGACTTATTTTCGTTTAACCAATGACGCACAATTTATTAGCATCTTAAGTATTCATAACAAATTGCAAACATTCTTTCTAGACTGCATTTTGAATATGATATAAGAAGCATATCGTCAGCTACATTTGGACATGTAACCTTATGTTATACACGCGCATGCCATAGTGAGAATTCAATGAGCAGCCCATTTTTGTAGAGGATGTAAAACAATGGAGAACTTTCTTGTACCCTGTAAAACTCTGAACCAGTAAAAAAAAAGTGCCGATTACGCACACAACTCTCCATAGAACGGTACATAGTTTCAAAAGCATAATGCGTGTTTTTGTAGATGCTGGTCTGCAATAGCTTATATAGAAGTTCGTCATGCCATACATTATCGAAAGCTTGGCGGGCATCAAAGAAGCAATCAAAAACTTCACTGTGGTTTTCTTTGTCAAATATTCGTTAAATACTCTCGTGCAGAAGAAACGCTGTAATTGCCCTGTAACTATTTGGGTCGTCTTTTTACCTCCGTTGTGAATCCTCACTATCGTAGCTCTGTTTATTTCCAATGGTATATGTCCAAAAGAAAGCATACCTGTATAGAGATTGGCAAGTACATTGCTAACTTTAGTACTCAAGTATTAGGCGTTCGTAATATATTTGTCGGGACCATAGCTTTTACCGCGTTTTCATGATGATATCGCAGTCGCAACATTATCACGAATTACAATTTGAGAAATCATTGAAAGATGGAATTACTAATATTATTCACTTCTCGTTCAACATGCAATTTCCAATCAACGTCAAATTCTGCATCATTTCTAGGAGAGTCAAGATTACTAAAGTACAGTTGCCACTGTTCAGCAATAGATTTTGTATCACGGTAAACTACAACATCATACTTTACTTTCGAACCTGCACTGACCGAAGAAACATTCCTGCGCATTTTGACCATTTTCCAGTAAAGGTTGCTATCAATTTCAGCAGTACGATCGAACTCTGCATCTGACTCATTCATATAATTAAACATGTTATGGCGATGCCAATAGCATAACTCGCGTTTGGAATTTTTATACGCAGAATAAGAGACATATTGATATAAATGGGGTCTACCATTTAGGACCCATTTCCGGCGACAGGCCTTTGTGCGACTATAAAGTTCAGATAGATGTTGGTTTCCGTAAGGCTTAAGATGGCGCTTGAATATTGGATAACGATTCTACGAAAGTATTGTAGATAAAGTATACATCAGGTATATTTCTTATAGACATGGTTTGGGGCGATTTTAGAGAAACAGAGGAATTTACTTTGTTTTTATATGTCATAGTTTCACGGTCTTTCACCTTTTTCTAGTCAATATGGAAACTGTTTTGCAGGGAGAAATCATCAGACACAATAACATTTGTTTGCTCGCTCGCCAAATTGAAAGAGCATATAATTGGTATGTGGCATGAGACATTCAAACTGTGGTCATCAATGATTTCGATATGACAAGTGCAAATGAGTTTTTCACTTGGAATCAATACATAATCAATAAGAGGTGAATATTTGTTATCGTAACTAGCATATGAAACATTAGCCCTTTACAAGATTCTTGTATATTAAGAGGGATAAAGTTACAGTCTCTCATGAATTGTAAAAGATACAGGTCTCTAATATCCGACTCTGGTTTTACACATGATGCATACAAAGGCACTTTGGGAGAAACAGCTACATAAATTGTACAATTTATCAATGTAGTCCTTGTACATTTGGAGATTATAATTTCTACAAGGTGGGTAAATCAGAAAAATAAACATGAACTCATTTGGTGAAAACTGAAATTGCACATCTTCAATTCTATCATCATCGATTGACTACGGCGTAACATATTTCTCGTGTTTGATATGCCACATTAATGCGACACCACCTTTACCTACACGCCTGTTACTCGGAAATTGTAATGTCTTATGAGATACCCCTATACATTTGGAATTAGAGTCAATACTGATCATGATGAACATATCATAATGAGCAAGTTCAGACAAGATGTCACTATTTTATGTATAATGAGAGTGTATTTGTGAGGACATGGAGTGTAAGGACAAGCAGAAAGAGTCATTGTGAGGTTAAAATTGTCCTCAGAAGTGGGAAAAAACAAGAAAAAGACAGTCATAGTGATTACTCAAATATGAGAGTCATTGTGAGGACTAAAAAAGAGAGAGTCATTGTGAGGACTAAAAAAAAGAGAGTCATTCTGAGGACTAAAAACGAGAGAGTCATTGTGAGGACAAAATTGTCCTCAGAAGGGGAAAAACAAGAAAAGAGAGTCATAGTGAGTACTAAAAATAGAGAGTCATTGTGAGGACTAAAAAGGAGAGTCATTGTGAGGACCAAAATTGTCCTCGGAATTAGAAAAAAACAAGAAAAAGAGAGTCATAGTGAGTGCTAAAAAAGAGAGTCATTGTGAGGACTAAAAAAAAAAGTTATTGTGAGGACAAATAAAAGAGAGTCATAGTGTGTACTAAAAAAGAGAGTCATTGTGAGGAATAAAAAAGAGAGAGTCATTGTAAGGACAAAATTGTCCTCGGAATGGGAAAAAACAAGAAAAGAGAGTCTTTGTGAGGACTAAAAAAGAGAGAGTCATTGTGAGGACAAAATTGTCCTCAGAAGGGGAAAAAACAAGAAAAGAGAGTCATAGTGAGTACTAAAAATAGAGAGTCATTGTGAGGACTAAAAAAAGAGAGTCATTGTGAGGACTAAAAAAAAGAGTCATTGTAAGGACTAAAAAAGAGAGAGTCATTGTGAGGACTAAAAAAGAGAGAGTCGTTGTGAGGACAAAATTGTCTTCAGAAGGGGAAAAAAACAAGAAAAAAGAGTCATTGTGAGGACTAAAAATGAGAGTCATTGTGAGGACTAAAAAATAAAGAGCCATTGAGAGCACAAAATTGTCCTCAGAAGGGGAAAAAACAAGGAAAGACAGTCATAGTGAGTACTAAAAATATAGAGTCATTCTGAGGACAAAAAAAAGAGAGTCACTGTGAGGACTAAAAACAGGGAGTAATTTTGAGGACAAAATTGTTTTCGGAATGGGAAAAAAACAAGAAAAGAGAGTGATAGTGAGTACTAAAAAAAGAGAGTCATTGTGAGGACTGAAAAAGAGAGAGTAATTGTAAGGACAAAATTGTCCTCGGAAGGGGAAAAAACAAGAAAAAGAGAGTCATAGTGAGTACTTAAAAAGAGAGAGTCATTGTGAGGACAAAATTGTCCTCGGAAGGGGAAAAAACAAGAAAAGAGAGTCATTGTGAAGACAAAATTGTCCTCGGAAGGGGAAAAAACAAGAAAAGAGAGCCATTGTGAGGACTAAAAAACAGAGAGTCATTGTGAGGACAAAATTGTCCTCGGAAGGGGAAAAAACAAGAAAAGAGAATCATAGTGAGTACTAAAAAGAGAGTCATTGTGAGGACTAAAAAAAGAGAGAGTCATTGTGAGGACTAAAAAAGAGAGAGTCATTGTGAGGACAAAATTGTCCTCGGAAGGGGAAAAAACAAGAAAAGAGAGTCATAGTGAGTACTAAAAAAGAGAGAGTCATTGTGAAGACTAAAAAAAGAGAGAGTAATTGTGAGGAAAAAATTGTCTTCAGAAGGGAAAAAAACAAGAAAAGAGAGTCATTGTGAGGACTAAAAAAGAGAGTCAGTGAGGACTAAAAAAGAGAGAGTCATTGTGAGGACAAAATTGTCCTCAAAGGGGAAAAAAAACAAGAAAAGAGAGTCATAGTGAGTACTAAAAAAGAAAGTCATTGTGAGGACAAAAAAAAAGAGAAAGTCATTGTGAGGACTAAAAAAGAGAGAGTCATTGTGAGGACACAATTGTCCTCAGAAGGGAAAAAAAACAAGAAAAGAGAGTCATAGTGAGTACTAAAAAAAGAAAGTCATTGTGAGGACTAAAAAAGAGAGAGTCATTGTGAGGACAAAATTGTCCTCAAAGGGGAAAAAAAACAAGAAAAGAGAGTCATAGTGAGTACTAAAAAAAGAAAGTCATTGTGAGGACAAAAAAAAAGAGAGTCATTGTGAGGACTAAAAAAGAGAGAGTCATTGTGAGGACAAAATTTTCCTCGGAAGGGGAAAAAACAAGAAAAGAGAGTCATAGTGAGTACTAAAAAAGAGAGAGTCATTGTGAGGACAAACTTGTCTTCGGAAGGGGAAAAAACAAGAAAAGAGAGTCATTGTGAGGACTAAAAAAGAGAGAGTCATTGTGAGGACTAAAAAGGGATAGTCATTGTAAGGACAAAATTGTCCTCATAAGGGGAAAAAACAAGAAAAAGAGGGTCATAGTGAGTACTTAAAAAAGAGAGAGTAATTGTGAGGACAAATTGTCGTCGGAAGGGGAAAAAACAAGAAAAGAGAGTAATAGTGAGTACTAAAAAAGGAGAGTCATTGTGAAGACAAAATTGTCCTCGGAAGGGGAAAAAACAAGAAAAGTGAGTCATTGTGAGGACTAAAAAAGAGAGTCATTATGAGTACTAAAAAAGAGAGAGTCATTGTGAGGATAAAATTGTCCTCGGAAGGGGAAAAAACAAGAAAAGAGAGTCATTGTGAGGACTAATAAAAGGAGAGAGTCATTGTGAGGACAAAATTGTCCTCGGAAGGGGAAAAAACAAGAAAAGAGAGTCATAGTGAGTACTAAAAATAGAGAGTCATTGTGAGGACTTAAAAAGAGAGTCATTGTGAGGACTAAAAAAAGAGAGAGTCATTGTGAGGACTAAAAAAGAGAGAGTCATTGTGAGGACTAAAAAAGAGAGAGTCATTGTGAGGACAAAATTGTCCTCAGAAGGGGAAAAAACAAGAAAAGGAGTTATTGTGAGGACTAAAAAAGAGAGAGTCATTGTGAGGACTAAAAAAGAGAGAGTCATTGTGAGGACAAAATTGTCCTCAGAAGGGGAAAAAACAAAAAGAAAAGTCATAGTGAGTACTAAAAAATGAGAGTCATTGTGAGGACAGAAAAAGAGAGTCATTGTGAGGACTAAAAAAGAGAGAGTAATTTTGAGGACAAAATTGTTCTCAGAAGGGAAAAAACAAGAAAAGAGAGTCATAGTCAGTACTAAAAAAAGAGAGTCATTGTGAGGACTAAAAAAGAGAGAGTCATTGTGAGGACAAAATTGTCCTCGGAATTAGAAAAAAACAAGAAAAGAGAGACATAGTGAGTGCTAAAAAAAGAGAGTCAATGTGAGGACTAAATAAAGAGAGTCATTGTGAGGACTTATTATACCCCTCGCACAATGTAGTTAGAATGGGGGGGGGGGGGGGGGTACACTGGATTCAGCTTGTCCATCTGTCCGTAGACACAACCGTTTCCGGATGATAAGTCAAGAACGATAGATTTTGAGGTAAATAAGTCAAAGGTCAAGGTCACTGGGACCTGAAATGTGAAAATGGTTTCCGCTTTATAACTAGATAACCGTTTGGCCCAGGATCTTCAAACTTCATAGGCTTATTGGCCTTGATGTGTAGATGACCCCTATTGATTTGGGGTAAATAGGTCAAAGGTCAAGGTCAGTACAGTGACATAATTTAATGGTAATTCCTTTGACAAAAATGCAGTATGGGGGTATTCAAATCACGTTAGTGATAGCTCTAGTCTGTATTTTATTGTTTAATCTACAGCTATTAAAGTTGGAGCATGTAGAGTTCAACATTGACATTGACTTACCTTAACATTGACTTACCTTAACCAAGTGATTTTACTTTTGAAGATTAAACAGTGAAATTTGGATCATGTATACAGTTTTGCATAAAATGTTGATTTCATCTTTGGCATTAGCAGACCTTGATCTACATGGTTTTTTTTTGAGTTTCAATAGATCTAATAATAATTCTGGGCCATATATATAGTCTATCAAGCCAATTCGACCTCATTTTTATGTTTTGAAGTTAAGGAATGAAGTTTTGATCTATTGTAGACAGGAGGGAGACAAAAGCCTGTAGAGCTTATTTAATGTTATAAGACCAGACCAGACCATGACCCCCCCCCCCCCCCCCCCCCCCACACACACACACACACACACACACACACACACACACACCAATGCACACAAAAAAATCATTCTTGAAATGCCACGTTAAGCATACAGTAATACTAATGGGGGTATGGCTACTGTTTTCTGCCTATATAGTGCATATATATATTTGACCATGACCCTTGTTTGCTCTTGATTTTTAAGGTAAAGTTAGTAAATAACAAGCTCGAGAGGAGGTGGGGTTGGGTGATGAACATTTGTGTCATTCTGTTAGACCTTGTATTAATCGTATCGTCATAGTCAAACCCACTGTCAAAAGGATAGCTTCTGTTGTGATATTTTTGTGTTGCCTGCTACATGCTGCAACATATAGAGGTCACTTATCTGTCGTCTGTCCGACTTTTTGTCCAGAGCATACTCAAGAAGTATAAAGATACTAAGTTGTAACTTCACATAAGGACAGATCTCATTGCGAGGATGTTCACTGTCATAGAACCATAACTCTAGTTGGTCCTCTCCCCTTATTCTTGTCTAAAAAGCTTTGTCCTAAGCCCAAGTCAAACACTTTAGAAAGAATCAACTTGCTAGAAGTTAGTGAGAGGAAATACAGTATCAAAGAACCATAAGTCTAGCTGACCACCTTTTTTGATTATTTTGTTTGTCTGGAGCCAAAGTCAAAATCATTTGAAAGTTTACTCATTGATAAGGTCAGTGAAAAGAAGATCACAGTTAAAGAACCACATTAAGCCATTGAGTGGAAGTGTATTCACTGTATTGATATGAAACTATAACTCGAGCTGATTCAGTTTTGAAATATCTTCATTTTTCAAAAAGAAGACTGTATAGAGGTTTCGTCAAAAGTTGTGGAAGCGATTAACTTGATTCTTTACACATTGTTAGAGATAAAATGACATGTGAAACATTTTAAAAGAACTGGCATTCTTGCAAAATTTTGGTTTCCAGCTGGTGACACTTGTGTGATCATTGATCAACCTTGTTAAGTGTTTATTTTACTTTACAGTCCACGTGCAAAGGTATCAGTTTATACCTGTTATACCATTCTAGTTTTAGGGCAGTGTCCAAATTAATGGTATGATTAAAGCTGATGTGAAATTTAGTGAAGTTAAGAGACAACTATGCTAAGAAACTTGTATTAACTGCATAACAAATGTATTCTGCTAAAACATTGATCAAAATCATATAATTAATTTTGACACTGCCTTCTCTTCCCTTGCCACAAAATGCCTCTGTCTGTCATCATGAATTGAACTTCACATGATGCTCTTAGACTTGTTTGCATATCCCTTGGCAGAATGATGGATAATCTTGTCTAGGCCAAAAGCATTTTATACCTGATGGGATTTAGACTTCAGTCACCAAAAATCACATATTAATGTAAGAATGCACAATAGGAGTATGGGATTATTATGCTTTAAAATCACAAATAATGGTATGTGCTACACTAAGAAAATTTTGGTAATGTAAGAAAATGCAGCAACAAAAAACAATGATTCTATTTCTTCAGAATTTCAGATTTTCAGAAAATATTTTCAAGAGCAAATACTTAAAAGTCCCGTTGTCATTGAGTAAAGTTATTTTTTAAAATATTGGTTACAATCTGCGTCCAAGCGCAGTCTTGTGAAAACATTTTCTCCACACCAATAAAAAGTGAAGCCTGAAAAAGTGAAACCTAAAAAAGTATTATGGTACCATGCAGATATGTAAACAATGTTAAATTCTGATGAAGGAAATAAATAATAATTCTGAAACTATTTATGTGTTGGACAGTTTAAAATCAAACACGACTTTAAATTCGTCAATTTCCTTACAACTGTCTCAAATTTACGGCAATGAAAAATTAACATCCATCAAAGTGTCCGTTTCTGATGTGCAGCGACAAAATAACTCTTCAGATTGTGGCATTTTCGCAATTGCATTTCTTACTGAAATTTATTCACTAATTTTGAATTTGATATAAGTCGGTGTCGTTTCGATATTCCTCTTATGAAGACCCATTTACTAAATTGTTTAAACAATACTTATTTGGATACTTTCCAAAAGTTAAAAAAATGCTAAATATGCTGCAAGTCGAGTAAAAATTCAAAAAATAAAAATACATTACATTTGTAGTTTACCAGAGTTTATTGATGATATGATATTGTGTGGTAATAAAATGTGTTCAATAAAATGGTCCATAAAGCGTAAATAATCCAGAGAGCTCTTCGTGGAAATGTGGAAGCTGTAAATAATTGAAGATGAGTTAGAAATAAAATGTGATAATAATCTGTGATTAGAAGAAATACTTTATGAGTTTCATATTGTATCTTATAATCTTTTTTAAAATGACATATGTAATTTTATGTAAATGTACTATGTTTTTGTTGACTATGTAATAAATATTGAGCATGCATAAATTGTTGATTGTCTCATACAACTGTTAGTATTATTTAATACCAAGTGCCATAAATTATGTTTCACACCTTTTTCTGCTTACCTTGACATTGAACACGTTTACCACTATTAGCCGACGAGCACAATTTGTGGTAAATTTTTGATACATTTCTGTGCTAAAATAATTGCTCAAGTTCATCGTTAGTAACTTCTTTATTTTGTCCGATTTTAATTTTCTTTATATCACAGAAAACTACAGAGCTTCAGCATTACAATCATGTAAAGCAGATTAAAATCAAATAGTAAATAAAGATTTTAAGGGGTACTGTCAGGTTTCCGTCAGCAAAATTTATTGCGAAATATTACATTTTAAGTACGTATTTTGTAAGAGTGTATCTTCCGTAATACTTGATCGATTTTTAATAACTTTAGCTTTTTTAAAACTACATTATGTTTCTTACATAGACAAATAAAAAAGTTAAAAGGTACCGCCAGAAAAAAATATGGCGTAAATTTAGTCGCAATGATGTGTTCATTTTAACTGTCCGTATCTCATTCATTTGATAATGGATTTTACTTATCTTTTCAGTTTCAGAAACAAGATACTCTAAGCTTTTTAATGGTATAAAAAAATTAAAATCGGTTAATGAATAAAGAAGTTAGTATGCACCGCCAGCTACTCCTTCTAAAAATCCTAAATTTAACACTACCGCCAGGTTTTAGACATGTCCCATTCTGGGAAACATTCTGTAAACACGCAATATGGCGGACAACGAAGTTTCATGCACATGTTATCGAAATAAAACGAGTCTAGTAAATAAACTATCGGCTGATATACAAAAACAGATTTTGGATAATGCAGGTAAACATTGCTGTTAATGTTTCAACAACTGTCATTGTATGGCATTACATAATTAAATAAATACGGCATCGACTACCAGTGCATATATGCATACATGTACGAAAACAACATTTCCAGTGTACATGATTTCACAGGAGCTTGGGGAGTGGATGATAACATTTACTGGGGGTGGGCAGGTCTTCTAGCATATATAGACTCCCCAAGCTCCTGTGCATACATTTGGACGGTTGGCACCGTAATAGCAATAAGATGAAATTACCATTTCTACCCCACACACACTGAGTAACTACTGGTACATACTAGCACTCTGATTAATTTTCAACAGCACATCGTAAAATCAATCTGCACATTTCACACATGTTGTCAATTGTACTGGGCAACTCCAATTTAGCAATTTGAGTTTCAATTGGTAATTGTTAAAATACTGGACATCACAATAATTTTGACCAGACTGGTAATACATACTTTTGGATAAACAAAACAAAATATTTGACCTAAAGTATTTATGCAATGTAATAAGAAAAAATACTTTAGACCGGTTTCTGCAAACATGGAATGGCCATCTTGCAAATTCTTCAAAGGGATTAAATTATAGCATAATTAAGCCAGATATCAAACTTGAGCCATACCTTTCCTATTTCCAAATAACTTGCTTTTAGCATTGTTTCATTTTAGAACATGTAGTAATAACTTATAAAATACTCTTTAATCTGTTTTTTTTGCTATAATCTGGCAGTATTAGTCCTATTGTTTTTTTGCTGTAATCTGGCAGTATAAGTCCTTTTGTTTTTTGCTGTAATCTGGCAGTATTAGTTCTATTGTTTTTTTTTGCTATAATCTGGCAGTATTAATCATGTTTTTTTAGCTATAATCTGGCAGTATTAATCCTATTGTTTTTTTTTGCTATAATCTGGCAGTATTAATCCTATTGTTTTTTTGCTGTAATCTGGCAGTATTAGTCCTATTGTTTTTTTTGCTGTAATCTGGCAGTATTAGTCCTTTTGTTTTTTTGCTGTAAGCTGGCAGTATTAGTCTATTGTGTTTTTTTTGCTATAATCTGGCAGTATTAATCCTGTTGTTTTTTTGCTATAATCTGGCAGTATTAATTCTATTGTTGTTTTTTTTGCTATAATCTGGCAGTATTAATCATATTATTTTTTTTGCTGTAATCTGGCATTATTCGTCCATTGTTTTTTTTGCTATAATCTGGCAGTATTAGTCCTATTGGTTTTTTGCTTTGTTGCTGTAATCTGGCAGTATTAGTCCTATTGTTTTTTTGCTGTAATCTGGCAGTATTAGTCCTTTGTTTTTTTGCTATGATCTGGCAGTATTAGTCCTATTGTTGTTTTTTTATATAATCTGGCAGTATTAATCCTATTGTTTTTTTTGCTATAATCTGGCAGTATTAGTCCTATTGTTTTTTTGCTATGATCTGGCAGTATTAAGTCCTATTGTTGTTTTTTTTGTTGCTGTAATCTGGCAGTATTAGTCCTATTGTTTTTTTTGCTGTAATCTGGCAGTATTAGTCCTATTGTTTTTTTGCTTTGTCTGTAATCTGGCAGTACTAGTCCTTTGTTTTTTTGCTATGATCTGGCAGTATTAGTCCTATTGTTTTTTTTGCTATAATATGGCAGTATTAATCCTATTGTTTTTTTGTTGCTATAATCTGGCAGTATTATCCTATTGTTGTTTTTTTGCTATAATCTGGCAGTATTAATCCTATTGTGTTTTTTTTGCTGTAATCTGGCAGTATTAGTCCTATTGTTTTTTACTATAATCTGGCAGTATTAGTCCTATTGTTTTTTTGCTTGTTGCTGTAATCTGGCAGTATTAGTCCTATTGTTTTTTGTTGAATCTGGCAGTATTAGTCCTTTTGTTTTTTTGCTATGATCTGGCAGTATTAGTCCTATTGTTTTTTTGTTATAATCTGGCAGTTTAATCCTATTGTTTTTTTTGCTATAATCTGGCAGTATTAATCCTATTGTTGTTTTTTTGCTATAATCTGGCAGTATTAATCCTATTGTTTTTTATTGCTATAATCTGGCAGTATTAGTCCTATTGTTTTTTTGCTATAATCTGGCAGTATTAGTCCTTTGTTTTTTGCTGTAATCTGGCAGTATTAGTCCTATTGTTTTTTTGCTGTAATCTGGCAGTATTACTCCTATTGTTTTTTTGGTATAATCTGGCAGTATTTGTCCTATTGTTTTTTGCTATGATCTGGCAGTATTACTCCTATTGTTTTTTTGCTATAATCTGGCAGTATAAGTTTTATTTTTTTTGCTATAATCTGGCAGTATTAGTCCTATTGTTTTTTTGCTTTGTTGCTGTAATCTGGCAGTATTAGTCCTATTGTTTTTTTGCTGTAATCTGGCAGTATTAGTCCTATTGTTTTTTTTACTTTGCTGTAATCTGGCAGTACTAGTCCTTTTGTTTTTTTGCTATGATCTGGCAGTATTAGTCCTATTGTTTTTTTGCTATAATCTGGCAGTATTAATCCTATTGTTTTTTTTGCTATAATCTGGCAGTATTAATCCTATTGTTGTTTTTTTGCTATAATCTGGCAGTATTAATCCTATTGTGTTTTTTTTGCTGTAATCTGGCCGTATAAGTCCTATTGTTTTTTGCTATAATCTGGCAGTATTAGTCCTATTTTTTTTGCTTTGTTGCTGTAATCTGGCAGTATTAGTCCTGTTGTTTTTTTGCTGTAATCTGGCAGTATTAGTCCTTTTTTTTTTGCTATGATCTGGCAGTATTAGTCCTATTGTTTTTTTGTATAATCTGGCAGTATTAATCCTATTGTTTTTTTGCTATAATCTGGCAGTATTAATCCTATTGTGTTTTTTTTGCTATAATCTGGCAGTAAAGTCCTATTGTTTTTTTGCTATAATCTGGCAGTATAAATTCTATTGTTTTTTTGCTATAATCTGGCAGTATTAGTCCTATTGTTTTTTGCTGTAATCTGGCATTTTTGCTGTAATCTGGCAGTATAAGTCCTATTGTTTTTTTGCTGTAATCTGGCATTTTTGCTATGATCTGGCAGTATTAGTCCTATTGTATTTTTTGCTGTAATCTGGCATTTTTGCTGTAATCTGGCAGTATTAGTCCTATTGTTTTTTTGCTATAATCTGGCAGTATTAGTCCTATTGTTTTTTTGCTATAATCTGGCAGTATAAGTTCTATTTTTTTTGCTGTAATCTGGCAGTATTAGTCCTATTGTTTTTTTGCTATAATCTGGCAGTATAAGTTCTATTGTTTTATTGCTATAATCTGGCAGTATTAGTCCTATTGTTTTTTTGCTGTAATCTGGTATTTTTGCTGTAATTTGGCAGTATAAGTCCTATTGTTTTTTTGCTATAATCTGGCAGTATTACTCCTATTGTTTTTTTACTATAATCTGGCAGTATTAGTCCTATTGTTTTTTTGCTGTAATCTGGAAATATTATCTATTGTTTTTAGTTCTACTGTCTAAAGGCCAGCAGAGCTTATGTCATGGTAAATTGTTTGTTGTCTGTCCATTAACCTTTTTCATGAAGATGTGATAGCAACTTCATTTTTCATTGAATCTTAACAAAACCTGCATATAAGTTAGTTATATAACCACAAGATCTCGGACGACAACACAAATACCCTACCACAGGGTTTATAAGCACATTTTAAATGAAACTTTTTCTATAAGTTCAAGCCTAGACCTTAGATATTTTACATGTAGCATTTCACGGAAGTACCTTAAAATATTTTTTTAATTCGTGTCCCTGGGTTCAAATTTGAGGCATCCACAGGGTCACCATTTTACATAGAGTTATATAGGGAAAATATTGCAGACATGATAGCACCTTTATTTTTCATTAAATCTTTACTAAACTTGCACAGCACTTATGTAATCACAATTTCACGGACAAGTTCTTGAACAAGCGTGATTCTGCCACAAATGCCATCCGCCACAGGGCTTATAAGCACATGTCAAGCAAAATGTTGTAAATGTATTAGGTCATTCACAAATGAATGAAGGAAGTCTTCATTTATAGAAGCTGGCCCAATTAATGCACATCCTTAACTATTCTCCCTTCTCTCTTTTTCTGTGATAATTTTACGCTACAGAGACAAAACACAATATAAATTATTGAACAAAATATCCATAATATAATTATGATGTTTGATATAAATGTGCAGTTTTACTGCTAAGATTGTAACCTTATCAGTGATACAGGGAGGTCTGTTTACTTTTGCAATAATTAAAGCACCAGCAATTTTATAGGAGTGATCAATGCATAATGGCAGTGTTCTAGGCCTAAATTAAAAATTCGCTTCCGGCCGACCAAAACAATCCCATCATTAATGAAAAATACATTTGGTGTCTTTTTTGGTGTTCATTTAAAATATTCTTGGTCATTACATGTCATCTTCTGCTTAAGATGTGTATACCCTCATCTTCATTGATAAAGATACACTGGTTTATATGATGTTTTACATATTATACATATTAACAAGGAATTATATAGAGAAGGAAATGCATCTGATTATAATTTTGTGAACGCTCGCATATTCACGCAAAATCTTGCAATATCTCGTTTTCAATTATCTTAACCTATTTATCCCAGGAATACAAATCAAAATTCTTACAATGCAGAATGAAATTCTCATCAAAACAATACCATTCCCAGCAATTTGTGTTTTTAAAATTGTTGAAGTGCTTCTGATGACAAAATTTGTATACTGCAGCTAAAATGACAAATTACAAGACATTTTCCTTCAAGCATCAATATCTTTAATTCAAGATCATTTTGCATGACAGAAACATATTTAAACATCTAAGATTACATACAGTTTACAGTTAATGTAAAGAAGTCAGTTGCCTGTTGATTAATGATTAATTTGCCAAATAATGAATCCTTGTGCTGCTTTATCAACATTTAGTCAGGAGATGCAAGATTCCTATCCTTCTATAAAAGTCCTTGACATTAATTACAGTTCTGTGACACGGCTAAGATAGTTGAGTTAATGCTGTTCTCCCAGAGCTGTTGTTTACAGATTGCACTTGTACATGCATATGATCTCACATGCTCCTTTCCTAGAATTTCAAAGTTTTTGTAAGTCGCAGATTTATTTTTCAAATTGCACATAAATATTTTTTTGATATTCTTTTACAAATTCAATGCATAAAACCTAGTGGTCTACTTTATTTAAAATAAAAAAATGCAGTGGTTAAAAGATGCTCTCTGATTTGAGTCAATTATAGAACTACATTCAAAGGCCATCTTAAAAAAAAATTGTTTGCTGTGCTCAAACACTGTATTTTTTTTTTTTTTGCTAAATTTTGATTTTGATTTTGCATAGTCGTTTTAAGAAAAATGGACAGAAATTAAGAAAAAAGTTAGGTCTCAAAGTGTAATACATGTATTGTAACTGTACATTTCAGACTGGTATGATGGTAATGGTGGCTGTGCTGTGGATGCCAGGCTCTATAACCTTGTAAGTTAACACATTCAACATCATAATTTTTTTTTTTTAATGGGGTGTAAAGCCCTTTTAACACATGACAGGTTATATATGGCATACCCAGGCATATTTATAAAGTGATAGACGTCAGAATGAATATGAGTAGAGCCACAGTCCTTTCTCAAGTAACTGACAAACTTTCTCACAGACTTTCTGGGCTGAGCATCCCTGGAACACACAACCTCAGCGACGGTGACAAGTGATTGTCTGGTGACTGGGTCCTGGCAGTATGATTAAGTCTGCATATTTAGTGTTACATGTATATACAAACTATGCTGGCTACATGCTTCAATTGTCAGACTTTATATATAATTATATAAGTTTTAGTCTCCGTCTGGTTCCATAGCTTTATCACTAATGCTTCAGACAAGCCATCTTTGTATTATCCTCATCTGTCTGAAAATATCTTTTCTCTTTATGGTGGGTTTCTGGTAATGAGTGAAAAATAGACAGATTGTTTTATTTAGAAATTCTGTTGATTTACATACTATTTATCATGCAGATATGTTCCAATTCAATTTTGTTTAAAATGTTTATAAAGGTTTAAGGTACACACATCAGCTTTGGTTAATTTCTCACATTATACTGAAAGTTGAGGGTCGTTTGTGGCCAAGTGGCTGAAGGCACTCTTGTCTAATTGCTACTGACCTCTCTACATTGAGGTTGTGGTTTGAACCTAGTTTGGTCCAAAAATTTATGTCAGAAGCTATGCCAGTCAGGTGCGGAAGGACAGTGGTTTTACTCAGATTCCATCTGAGGTCTTCTTCCACCACTGAAACTGGATATAACTTGTTATCTGTTGAAAATGGAGTTATACTATTATGCTATTAAGAAAAGAAATATACCGAAATTATATATCTACATGATGCATGCATGAATATGCCAGTCACATACGGAAGGACAGTGGTTCTACTCAGATTCCATCTGAGGTCTTCCTCCACCAATGAAACTGGATATAACTTGTTATCTGTTGAAAATGGAATTACACTATTATGCTATTAAGAAAAAAATATATACCGAAAATGATATATCTACATGATAATTTATGTACATGAATTTGACAGTAGTACATATATACATGTATTTATACAAACCCTTAATTTCATTTCTGTTTTAAAAAGTACATACCTAGCTTTATTAAGTGAAATGGTTGAGAAATATAATTAAATTCATCACTTTTTAGCTCGCCAGGACAAAGTCCAAGGAGAGCTATTGCCATGGATGTGAATGAAACTTTGCATGTTTGTTCACCATCATCAGTGGACAAGAACCATAACTCTGGATTGCATTTTGGCACAGTTATGGACTTTTTGGACATAGACACCCAGGTTAAACTTTTGTGTTTAGTTGTGTTTATTTTAAGATATCTATGCAACCACTCATTGGATATGAATGAAACTTCGCATGTGTGTTCACAGTTATCAATGGAACACAGCGAGAGAGAAACCATAACTCTGGATTGCATTTTGGCACAGTTATGGATCTTTTTGGACTTAGACACCCAGGTTTAACTTTAGCGTTTAGTTGCGTTTAAGTTTAAGATATCTATGCAACCACTCATTGGATATGAATGAGACTTTGCATGTGTGTTCATCATCATCGATGGCACACAGAGACAGGAACCATAACTCTAGGTTGCATTTTGGTACAGTTATGGCCCTTTTTCGACTAAAATTTTCAGGTTAAAGTTTTTTATGCTCCCCCCAAATTTTTTTTTGGCGGCATAGAGTAATTGCAAAGTCCATCCGTCCATCCATCTTGTTTACGAATGAGCATGTATAGGGAACTTTGTGTGTACTTGTTACAGTTCGGACGGTTAAATTCGGATAAGGAAAATATTATTCCGCCGATCCTTCCTCACATTTCAGATTGTCTGTACTTGTCTGTACTTGTCTGTACTTGTCTGTACTTGCATCACTTTCAGTGCTTTCTAACGACTCCCTGCTTTCAGAATTTAGCAAAGACACATTTTATGATGGACGACCCAAGTAGTTAGTGACATTTTCAAAGGCAGCCATCTTTGACAATGGATTGAAACATGTTCGAAGCTCTTTAAATAATTTTGTCAAGTTTAAATGTTATTGTGTTTTATATTTGGTTTTAATTAGTTTAATTTTTTTTTCGTAGCGAGAAAATGAAGTGCTCAATTTGCTAGATGGGATACGGACCATCG